>OU342742.1:13660910-14114457 GCA_910589775.1 Avena eriantha | reverse complement strand
GTCATTGCATGTCTGTTCTTTTCATGAACCACACCTAGTGTCATTGCATGTGTGTTCTTCTAAACAAACCACATAAGGATCCACCAGTGTCATTGCATGTCTATTCTTTTCATGAACCACACCCAGTGTCACTGAATGTGTGTTCTTCTAAACAAACAACACAAGTCATTGCATGTCTATTTTTTCATGAACCACACCCGGTGTCATTGCATGTGTGTTCCTCTAGACAGACCACATAAGGATCCACCGGTGTCACTGCATGTCTATTCTTTTCATGAACCACATAAGGATCCACTAGTGTCATTGGATGTGTGTTCTTCTCATTAACCACACATGGATCCACCGGTATCATTGCATGTCTGTTCCTCTAAACAAACGACATAAGGATCCACCAGTGTCATTGCATGTCTGTTCTTTTCATGAACCACACCTAGTGTCATTGCATGTCAGTTCTTTTCATAAACCACATAAGGATCCACCAGTGTCATTGCATGTCTGTTCTTTTCATGAACCACACCTAGTGTCATTGCATGTGTGTTCTTCTAAACAAACCACATAAGTCATTGCATGTCTGTTCTTTTCATGAACCACACCCGGTGTCATTGCATGTGTGTTCCTCTAGACAAACCACATAAGAATCCACTGGTGTCAGTGCATGTGTGTTCTTTTCATAAACCACATAAGGATCCACTAGTGTCATTGGATGTGTGTTCTTCTCATGAACCACGCATGGATCCACCGGTGTCATTGCATGTTTGTTCCTCTAAACAAACCACATAAGGATCCACCAGTGTCATTACATGTCTGTTCTTTTCATGAACCACGCCCAGTGTCATTGCATGTGTGTTCTTCTAAACAAACAACATAAGGATCCACCAGTGTCATTGCATGTCTTTTCTCTTCGTGAACCATACCCGGTGTCATTGCATGTCTGTTCTTTTCATGAACCACAGCTAGAGTCATTGCATGTCTGTTACTTGCATAAACCACACATGGATCCACCTGTGTCATTACATGTCTGTTCTTTTCATGAACCACGCCTAGTGTCATTGCATGTTAGTTCTTTTCATGAACCACACCCAGTGTCATTGCATGTCAGTTCTTTTCATGAACCACATAAGGATCCACTAGTGTCATTGCATGCTTGTTCTTCTCACAAACCACATAAGGATCCACCAGTGTCATTGCATGTCTGTTCTTTTCACGAACCACACCTAGTGTCATTGCATGTGTGTTCCTCTAGACAAACCACACAAGGATCCACTGGTGTCACTGCATGTCTGTTCTTTTCATGAACCAAACATGGATCCACCGGTGTCATTGCATGTGTGTTCTTTTCATGAACCACAACCAGTGTCATTGCATGTCAGTTCTTTTCATGAACCACATAAGGATCCAGCAGTGTCATTGCATGTCTGTTCTTCTCACAAACCACATATGGATCCACCTAGTGTGATTGCATGTCTGTTCTTTTCATGAACCACACCCAGTGTCATTGCATGTGTGTTCCTCTAGACAAACTACATAAGGATCCACTAGTGTCACTGCATGTCTGTTCTTTTCATGAACCACATAAGGATCCACCGGGGTCATTGAATGTGTGTTCTTCTCATGAACCACACATGGATCCACCGGTGTCATTGCATGTCTATTCCTCTAAACAAACCACATAAGGATCCACTAGTGTCACTTCATGTCTGTTCTTTTCATGAACCACACCAAGTGTCATTACATGCGTGTTCTTCTAAACAAACCACATAAGTCATTGCATGTCTGTTCTTTTCATGAACCACACCCGGTGTCATTACATGTGTGTTCATCTAGACAGACCACATAAGGATCCACCGGTGTCACTGCATGTCTGTTCTTTTCATGATCCACATAAGGAATCACTAGTGTCATTGGATGTGTGTTCTTCTCATGAACCACACATGGATCCACCGGTGTCATTGCATGTCTGTTCCTCTAAACAAACCACATAAGGATCCACCAGTGTCATTGCATGTCTGTTCTTTTCATGAACCACACCAAGTGTCATTGCATGTGTGTTCTTCTAAACAAACCACATAAGGATCCACCAGTGTCATTGCATGTGTGTTCTTTTCGTGAACCAGACCCGGTGTCATTGCATGTCTGTTCTTTTCATGAACCACAGCTAGAGTCATGGCATGTCTGTTACTTCCATAAACCACACATGGATCCACCGGTGTCATTGCATGTCTGTTCTTTTCATGAACCACGCCTAGTGTCATTGCATGTCAGTTCTTTTCATGAACCACAGCCAGTGTCATTGCATGCCAGTTCTTTTCATAAACCATAAGGATCCACCAGTGTCATTGCATGTCTGTTCTTCTCACAAACCACATAAGGATCCACAAGTGTCATTGCATGTCTGTTCTTTTCACGAACCACACCTAGTGTCATTGCATGTGTGTTCCTCTAGACAAACCACATAAGGATCCACCGGTGTCACTGCATGTCTGTTGTTTTCATGAACCACACATGGATCCACCGGTGTCATTGCATGTCTGTTCTTTTCATGAACCACACCAGTGTCATTGCATGTCAGTTCTTTCAATGAACCACATAAGGATCCACCAGTGTCATTTCATGTATGTTCTTCTCACAAACCACATATGGACCCACCTAGTGTCATTACATGTCTATTACTTTTATAAATCACACATGGATCCACTAGTGTAATTGCATGTCTGTTCTTTTCATGAACCACACCCAGTGTCATTGCATGTGTGTTCATCTAGACAAACCACATATGGATCCACTAGTGTCATTGCATGTATGTTCTTTTCATGAACCACAGCTAGAGTCCACCAGTGTCATTGGATGTGTGTTCTTCTCATGAACCACACATGGATCCACCAGTGTCATTGCATGTCTGTTCTTTTCATGAATCACAGCTAGAGTCATTGCATGTTTGTTACTTCCATAAACCACATATGGATCCACCTAGTGTGATTGCATGTCTGTTCTTTTCACAAACCACACATGGATACACCAGTGTCATTGCATGGGTAGCCGTTAGACCGAGTCTTCTAGAAGGCATGCCCTAATCCAGTTGTTCTACTTGACGATTGTGAGATACCGTTCGATTGGGGCGCTTGGACGATTGGGATGGTCTTCATGAGAGCGATCCGCGAGTAGGCTGTTCTGCGGCATGATTGGCCACGCTTGCTCTGGACAAACTGGCAACACCGGGCACTCCACTGTTGCGAGTGTCACGTCTCATGAGTTCAGTGGGCCACATCCCAGTGTCACGTCCCCATTACTTCTCTTCCTCCCCGTACTTCTCTTCCTTACCCTCGAAGCCACTTTCCCCACTTCACTCCCATCCTGCCATGGCCGCAAGCCGATGGCGCCTCCATCCCAATCCCCTCTCCGGCAGCCACCCCCCTCCCCTCTCGCCATGGGGTTCAAAGGGAGATGGCGAGGAAACGCGTCGTGATGACATGGACGGTGATTTCAATGTGAGTCATCTCATATCTATTTCTATCATCTGTGGCCAGTTATCTATTTTTTGAGCTAGATCTAATCTGTTTACTCATGCACGTATGATGTGTTAGGCCAACCAGACGATGTATGACTCCGACTATCACGGTTTAGTGGATGAAGATAGTCCTCTGGTATGTAAACATGGATATGTGCCCGCTAAATTTGTAGCGTTCGAAGGACGAAACGCAGGCAGGAGGTTTCTACGATGTCAAGGACATCGTGCAATGATGCAAGGCGGAAGTTGTGGTGTTGTCAAATGGGTAGATTCAGAGTGGCCCAAATCGATGCAGAAAACACTGGACAAACTATGGGAAATGACTGTCGAGTTGAAAGAATCCGTATTCAGCTCACTTCTTGACAGTGTTGAGATGAAGCTATGGGAACCAGTTGACACGACCAAGCATAAGCGAGATCTCAGGTGGGTGCAAGACAAGGTTAGCAAAGTCGAGAAGGAGAGGGACGCGACGTTGGCCCTAAAGGCTAAAGTAGAGCAAGAACTGACTCAAGCAAGGAATGATCTCCACCAGGCCAAAGTCCTGCAGTTCACAACTACGAGTATTGACAAGTGCATGAGGAAAAATGCAGAGAAACAATTGAAGCTATGCAAGGAAGATGCTAAAAGGAAGGAGCAGACGATTCGATCCTTGCTCTCGCAGGAAGATGCACATCGGGCTAAGATTAGGAAGATCAAGGAGATGTGTGATAACTAGTTCTATTTAGCTTAAGCTCCGTGCCTTTTTAAGTTGTAATAGTTGTACTTGTTGACCTTGCGGTCTGAACTATTGGTCCCAGATTCCAGGGAGGAATTTTTTTGCTCTGACCCCACATTACTTCTTTTGTCTAACCCCGCATTACTTCTTTTGTCTGACCAATGCCCCTTGGATATTCCGCCCATCGCTTCGTCATCCTCGTGTACAAATAGGAGGCGCCATAGTGCGTCGCTTCGTCATCCATCCCCTCGTCCTCTCCAATCTCCACCGTGCCGTCGCTTCGTCGTCCATCCCCTCGCTCCCTCTCCAACCTCCACCGCGCCGCCATGGAGAGGACCGATCTGAACTTCTACGAGGCGGTGATGTTCGCGAACTTCGACATCCTCCCGCCGCCAGCCGCGACGGTGCCCCACGGATGGTGCATCAGCTCTGCGGGGGTGCCGGTGGCTCTGCTCCCTGGCCAAGCCGAGATGGAGAGCGAAATAGCGGCGCGCCGCCGCCAGATGCCCGCGTGAAAGAGGGCGCTGATACGTCCATTTTGCATCACTATTCTATATCATAATTCACTGTTATTCATTGATATATTTCGTATTGAGAGATGATACTTATGTTATTTCATCTGTTTTTGCATGGTTGATGACTTTTGGAGCATGGACCGCTGCAGTCAGGATTCTGATGGAAAAGGTGCTGTTTGGAGGCAAAATTCGCGAAGATCAGAAAATCCAGGAAAATATACGGAAAATCCTATTTTTCCAGAAGACGAAGGAAGCCAGAAGGGGGGCTGGAGATGGGCCACAGGGGGCCCACACCACCTGGTGGCGCGGGCCACCCTAGGTCGCGCCACCAGGTGGTGTGGCTGCCCTGGTCCACCCCTGGCACTCCCTCTGGCGTATATTATCCTCCCAAAACCCTAAGACTCGGGGAGGGACCACAGAAAGATTCCCCCGCCTCTACAGGGCGCAAAACACCGAGAGAAAAAGATCTCTCTGGCAGACAGATTTCTGCTAGGGGAATTCCTTCCCGGAGAGGGGAGATCCTCGCCATCAACACCACCATCAAGCTGGACTTCATCGGGATCATCATCATCATCACCACCATCATCATCATCAGCACCCTCATCACCATCTCCATATTGCTGTATTAATTGGGTTGAATCTTGCATAGTTCGTAGGGGAAACTTTCCCGGTGTTGATTACTCTTTGTAGTTGATGCTATTGAGTGAACCGTTGAATTATTGTTTATGTTCAGATTGTTATACATCATTATTCCATCTCTGATCATGATCCGTATGATGTCTTGTGAGTAGTTCGTTTTGTTCTTGAGGACATGGGAGAAGTCATGTTGTTAGTAGTGGATTTGTGTTGACCAAGTTTCAATAGTTTGATATTGAAGTTGTGGTGTACTTCTTCTAGTGGTGTCATGTGAACGTCGACTACATGACACTTCACCTATATGGGCCTATGGGAATGCATTGTGTATTTGGCTACTAATCGTAGGGGTTGCCGGAGTGACAGAAACCTGAACCCCCGTTAGGAAACCATTGCACAAGGGAAGTAAGGGTCTTAGAGTTTAAAGCTGTGGTTAGGTTTCTACCTTAATTACTTTCTTGTACTTACGGATGTTTGCAAGGGGTTTAATCACAAGTATGTATTAGTCCTAGGAAGGGCGGTACATTAGCACAGGTTCACCCACACAACACTTAGCAAGCTAAAGAAGATTGATCAACTATATGAAGCGAAAGCACTTGACAGTATTCCCATATGTCCTCGAGAATGTTTGGTCATCTTAAGTAATATAATCGGCTTGTCCTTTGCTGCATAAAGGATTGGGCCACTTGCTGCATTTATTCCTATTGTCTTTTATTTACTCGTACTTTGTTACTTGCTTTATCAAAAAACCCTAAAATTCTGTTTGCTAAGTATTTGTAGAGAATTCCTGATCCATACCACTAGCCAGCACCTTCTGCTCCTCGTTGGGTTCGACACTCTTACTTATCGAAAATACTGCGATACACCCCCTATACTTGTGGGTCATCAAGACTATTTTCTGGCGCCGTTGCCGGGGAGTGAAGCGCTATTGGAGAGTGGAATTGGTAAAGGAAACTTCTACTGCGAGTATTGCTTACTTCTGTTAGTTTCTTTATTTTCGTTATGGATAATTCGCTGAGTTTCTTATTTGGTAATGCTACTACCACTGCTAAGGTAGTAGATAAGCCACCACCTACTGAGAATGATGTTTTTAAAATACCTACAAGAATTATTGATCGTGTTATGGATAACTACTATGTTAGGGATGGAACTGTCCATCCCGGTGATTATTTACTCTTTATACACGAATTATGCGGGTTGTTCAAGTGTGCAGGTATTACTACAAATCAAGTTAAGAAGAAGTTATTCTCATTATCGCTGAAAGGAAGAGCTGAGGAATGGTATAAGCTGCTGAAGAATGGTCAAGCTCTAGAATGGGAGGAAATAGTGCCTCTCTTTTATTCAAAGTTTTATCCTCCTAGTGAGATTCATAAAGATCAGAATCAAATATACAACTTTTGGCCTCTTGATGGAGAGAGTACAGCTCAAGCTTGGGGGAGATTGAAGTTACTAATGCTCAAATGTCCCATTCATGAGCTCCCCAACAATATTATTATCAATAACTACTTTTATGCAAGGCTCCCTCTACATGACAAGGATTTATTGGATGCTTCTTGTCCTGGATCATTCACTCGCATGGAAGAAGAAGCTAAATGGGATCTTCTGGACTGTATTCAAGATAATGTTGAAGCTTGGGAGAATGACAAAGGTAGAAAGTCAGGTATAAATTATGATTATGAATGCATTGAATCTTTTATGAGAACTGATGACTTTCAAAATATAAAAAATGCTTATGGTCTTGATTTACAAGTTATTACGAATTGCTTTAGGGCTTTTGCTTCTTATATTCAAATTCCAAAAAGGGGATGGAACAAGTACCATGAACCTTATAAAGATATTGTTGACTGTGTTCCTGTTGGGAGTGCTGAGTATTGCACTATTGATCCCATCTTACCTGAACCTTATATCGAGAAGATTCCCTTCCCAGATAAGGTAAAGGATCATCCTATGATAACTAATGTAATCACCAAAAGTGAAAAGAGAACTGTAAAACCTGATGAACAAATAAACGTTGAACCTGTGGTAGCAATTGTGAAAGACCTTGTCACTAAAAGCATAGAAGATGGACACATAGTCTTTTGTGAGGATGCTTCTAATATTGTTTCACATCCTAATAGAACTAAAAAAGCTAGTGTTCCTGTGCTTTCTGTTAGAATTGGTGATCATTGCTATTATGGTTTATGTGATATTGGTGCAAGTTCTAGTGCTATTCCTTTTGAGCTTTATAGAGAAATTATGCACGAAATCAGTCCCTGCGAATTGGAAGAGATTGATGTGGTTATTCACCTTGCTAATAGAGAGACCATCTCTCCAATTGGTATTGTACGAGACGTGGAAGTTCTTTGTGGTAAGATTAAGTACCCTGTTGATTTTCTAGTACTCGGTTCAGCTGCTAGTAGAACTTATCCTATTATTTTTGGTAGACCTTTCTTGAGTACTTGTGGAGCTATTATAGATTGCAAAAGGGAGAAATCTTGACTAAGTTTGATGGGGAATCTTATGATTTTAATTTCTCGAAATTCTCTAAAGAACCTTGTGAAGCGGAAACCCATAATGAGGATTTTAGAGTTGAACAACTTGCTTCTATTTCTCTTGCTCCTAACTATGCTTTGCAACAATTTATGGAAGATCATGAATATGAAATCTTCATGGAAGAAAGGAATGAGATTGACAATATTCTCCATGATCATCCTAAGATGCTTAAGCATAACTTGCATGTAGAAGATTTGGGTACCACGTTGCCACCTAAAAAGGATCCGGTCTTCGATCTAAAACCTCTCCCTGATGATCTTAAATATGCTTATATTGATGATAAAAAAGATATATCCTGTTATTATTAGCTCTAAACTTTCAGGAAAGGAAGAAGAAAGGTTATTGGAGGTTTTGAAGAAACACCGAGGAGCTATGGGCTATACTCTGGATGATTTAAAAGGGATTTCACCTACTATATGTCAGCATTCTATCAACATAGAACCAGATGCAAAGCCAGTAGTAGAGCACCAACAACGTTTAAATCCTAAGATGAAGGAAGTGGTAAGGAATGAGGTATTGAAACTCCTTGATGCTGGTATTATTTACACTATTGCTGATAGTGAAAGGGTTAGTCATGTTCAATGTGTTCCTAAAAAAGGAGGTATTACCGTTGTTCCTAATGATAATGATGAGCTTATTCCTCAAAGAATAGTATTAGGCTATAGGATGTGCATTGATTTTTGAAAAGTCAATAAAGTTACTAAGAAAGATCACTACCCGCTTCCTTTTATTGATCAAATATTGGAAAGGTTGTCTAAAAAGACCCATTTTTGTTTTCTTGATGGTTATTCTGGTTTCTCTCAAATTGCTGTTAAACAACAAGATCAAGAAAAAACTACTTTTACTTGCCCTTACGGAACTTATGCTTATAGACGTATGCCTTTTAGTTTATGTAATGCTCCTGCTACTTTTCAAAGGTGCATGTCTGCTATTTTTCATGGTTTTTGTGAGGAAATTGTAGAAGTGTTCATGGATGACTTTTCTGTCTATGGAACTTCTTTTGATAATTATCTGCACAACCTTGATAAAGTTTTGCAGAGATGTGAAGAAACTAATCTTGTTCTTAATTGGGAGAAATGCCACTTCATGGTTGATGAAGGGATTGTCCTTGGGCATAAAGTTTCTGAAAGAGGCATAGAAGTTGATAGAGCTAAGGTTGAGGCAATTGAGAAGATGCCATGCCCAAGAGACATCAAAGGTATTCGTAGTATCCTTGGTCATGCTAGTTTC
Source organism: Avena eriantha (assembly GCA_910589775.1). Classification (NCBI taxonomy): domain Eukaryota; kingdom Viridiplantae; phylum Streptophyta; class Magnoliopsida; order Poales; family Poaceae; genus Avena; species Avena eriantha. The sequence continues at coordinate 14,105,327 of OU342742.1, read as the reverse complement.
TATAGAAGGTTTATTAAAAACTTTTCTAGGATATCAAAACCCCTCACTAATCTTCTTCAAAAAGATGTACCCTTCGTTTTTGATGATGATTGTAAAGGAGCTTTTGAAACTCTTAAGAAGTCTTTAACTACAGCCCCTATTGTTCAACCACCTGATTGGAGTTTACCCTTTGAAATAATATGTGATGCTAGTGATTTTGCTATAGGTGCTGTCCTTGGGCAACGAATTGATAAAAAGTTAAACGTTATTCATTATGCTAGTAAGACTTTAGACACTACTCAAAGGAATTATTCTACTACTGAAAAAGAATTTCTAGCTATCGTTTTTGCTTGTGATAAGTTTAGACCCTATATTGTAGACTCAAAAGTCACCATTCATACTGATCATGCTGCTATTAAATACCTTATGACGAAGAAGGACGCTAAGCCTAGGCTTATTAGATGGGTGCTGCTTTTACAAGAGTTTGATCTACATATAGTAGATAGGAAAGGTGCTGAAAACCCTATAGCTGATAATTTATCTCGATTAGAAAACATCTCTTTTGACCATATGCCTGTTAATGATAGTTTCCCAAATGAGAAGTTAGCCGCAGTAGGGGTAAGCTTGCGAGGGAGCCCTTGGTACGCTGATTATGCTAACTTTATTGTCTCCAAGTATTTGCCTCCAACTTTTACAGCTCAGCAAAGAAGGAAGTTCTTCTATGATTTGAGGCATTATTTTTGGGATGACCCACACTTATACAAAGAAGGAGTGGATGGTATTATGCGAAGATGTGTTCCATAATATGAACAAAAGGAGATATTGCGTAAATGTCATGGTAGTGCTTATGGAGGACATCATGCATGAGATAGAACTGCACAAAAGGTGCTACAATCAGGTTTCTACTGGCCTACCCTTTTTAAAGATGCAAGAAAAATTGTTTTATCCTGTGATGAATGTCAGCGTGTTGGTAATATTTCTAGACGCAATGAAATGCCTATGAACTACTCTCTGGTTATTGAACCCTTTGATTGCTGGGGATTTGACTTTATGGGTCCTTTCCCTCCCTCGAAAGGTTATACTCATATTCTTGTTGTCGTTGATTATGCTACTAAGTGGGTAGAAGCCATTCCTACAAAGAGTGATGACGGGGAAACTTCTCTAAAAATGCTTAAGGATGTTATATGTCCTAGGTTTGGAGTGCCTAGGTATCTCATGACTGATGGGGGTTCTCATTTCATTCATGGTGGTTTTAGAAAGACCCTTGCTAAATATGATGTTAATCATAGAATTGCTTCAGCCTATCACCCCCAAACTAGCGGGCGAGTAGAGTTATCAAATAGAGAAATTAAATCCATCTTACAAAAGACTGTTAATAGATCTAGAAAAAACTGGGCTAAAAAGTTGAATGATGCTTTATGGGCTTATAGAACTGCCTACAAAAATCCTATGGGGATGTCTCCTTATAAAATGGTTTATGGGAAAGCTTGTCACCTACCTTTAGAGTTAGAACATAAAGCTTACTAGGCAGTTAAAGAACTAAATAGAGATTGTAAGCTCGTTGGTGAGAAAAGATAATTTGACTTAAGTTCTTTAGATGAATGGAGGAGTGAAGCCTATGAAAATGCTAGACTCTTTAAGGAAAAAGTTAAAATATGGCATGACAAGCGAATACTTAAGAGAGAATTTCATGTTGGTGAGAAAGTTCTATTGTATAGGTCTCGTCTCAGATTTTTTGCAGGAAAGCTACTGTCAAAATGGGAAGGAACTTTCATTATTGAAGAAGTATACCGTTCAGGAGCAATAAAAATTTCTTCCTTAAAAGATAATACTACACAAGTAGTGAATGGGCAGCGACTCAAACACTATATTACTGGGGATTCTTATAATGAAGATGTTGATGCCTTTCAAGTTATAACTCCGGAATTTTTTATCAAGGACCAAATTTAGAGACCTGCAGAGTCCGCTTTCAAATAGGTAACAGTTCTGGTAAGAAAAGTTCCGCAAAAATACTATCCAACTATATTTTTGCAGTTTTCGGTCAATAAGGAAAGCTATGAAGTGAAAGAGGGACAGAAACGGAGCCAGGGTGGCTCACACCACCCTGTGGCGTGGGCCCACCCCTGGCCGCGCCACTCGGTGGTGTGGCCACTCCGGACTCCGCCTCCGACTCGTTTTCTCCCAGTACCTTCCTTTTGTTATGAAACTTCGTAATATATAATCCCCTAGAGCCCCCGAGGTTCGTATATCATGTGTTCGTCACGTTTTTGTTTCTATCTGTTTCTGCCAGGACATACTCTTTGGAAGTTTAGAAGCCCAATGGTGTCCGCCAAGGATAAAGGGAAGGAGCCTATGGAGGAAGATCTCCAAGACCCCAAGCAAGGGCTGGTACCTTTAGTCACTTGCCCTGCATCAACGGAAGCCCTACGAGTCACTAAGGAGTTCTGCGATAAGTACCGAGACTTGAAGAGGAAGGTGGACATGCTTCAATGGGAGAATAATAGGCTTCACAAGATGCTGGAAGATTTCCTCACGTCAACAAAGAAAATATTACCACCACCACCAAAGGAGTAATTCGTCATCAGGTTTGGCATCCCCTTGGTTTGTTCCAAGCTTGGGGGAGTGCCGCGGTATCACATCACTATCTTCTATCTTTTTACCTTATTAGTAGAGTCATATCATGAATAGAGAAGTTATTATGTAGGATGGTTTGCATTATGGAAGTGTCCCCTCTCTCGTTAGATATGTATCCCTTGGTGTGAGTTGCCGTTATGGAATATTAATGAGAAGTTCTATCATTTACTCTTTTGCATAGCTTATATTAGTTTTCAGTTCGTGGTTATATGATTGATCTTGTTGTTAGTATTGGCATCACTTTGGGATCATTGAGTTAATTTAGTTGGTTTTGGCAAACCTGGCTCGGTCAGTAGCAACACAATTTTTGAGAGTTGAATGAAAAAGATAGAAGTACTCTAAAGAAATATAATTTCATCATCTTTCTTTCTTGATTTTCTCATAAGTCTAGTATTCTCTAGTTAAGATCTTTTGTGCTTCCAAGGAAGATTGCATGTTTGTTTTTATCACTTGAATGTTTGTTTGTTTCCTTCAACTCTTATACTTGCTACTCAGCCTTGTTAGCCAAAAACCTATACTGAGAGGAAATTCTTCTTGTGCATCCACCTCCTTTAAACCAAAACTTCTGCCATTTGTGTCCACCATACCTACCTAGTAGCATTATTGCTATTCCAAGTAAATTCTTGTTTTATCTACCTCCCAAATTAAACTTGTTATGTGAAAAGTAGTGATTAAAGCTCTCACGAACTTGATGGCACACTTTACTTTCTTGCACTTAATAAACTTGAACCATTGTGCTCACCTATGTTGCGTATATGCTTGCGCTTTGTAAGTTGGGAGTTAGCAGAACCATGCTGTTATGGGGAACGCTTTCAACATTGCACTGGTACTTTGTACCAAGTTGATATCATGTTCTTTTGTCTATGGATGTCGTCGGTGTGAAATGAAAGGGGAACTTGTAAGTCCATGGAGTTATGCATGTGTGTTAGAGAAACGCCTAGGCCGTTGTTCTAATCCATGCCGACATGGTGGAAACCTACATCGTCACCATAACGAGTATCTATGAAGCATTCTTCTTATAAAAAAAGAGTCCAATATTGATAAAAAAGAGAAAAAGAAAAAAAGAGATTATAAAAAGAGGAAAGAGAGAAAAAAGCACCATATTCCCATGGTAAATAAGAAGATTGCTGAGATGCTTGTTGTCTGCTTGCCTTGTCATTTTGATATGGGGATTCTTCCGTATCATCAGGCAAGGGGTACCCCGTTGGCGGTTCTCTATGATACACATATGCTTACGATCACAAGAACTTACCGGTGACTAAACTTGAGTAGCATGAGGAGCGACCCTCGTATTCAAGGGACATGAGATTCTCAACTTACAACTTGTCAATGCATATCCTCATATTTGATCACTTTAACCTTAATCACCTAAAGATGCCTATGATAGGGGCAATGAGAGCTGAAAGCTAGTAAGTATCATAATTTTTGGGAGCTCTTTATGAAACTTGAAATCCCTGCTTCCCTCTGCGAAGGGCTTTTCTTTTACTTTGTAGTTGAGTCAGTAAACATATTCCCTTCTATCTCAGCAGTATTTTGAGTTGTTGTGTTTCATTCATTCATATGATGATTTATTCAATCATGTTTCTTATGTTCCTTGTTTTGCACATTGTTCTTATCTTGGTGATTACTACTTTGAAAGCTATCATTGAAAAACCAGTTATTTGTGAACTCTAGCAAATTATCAACTGTTCTTCGACCAAGAGCTAAGTTTGCCATTACTAATTATGATTTACTTTATGTATCTTTATTGTGCTTCCTTTACTCATTGCAAGTTAAGTTATATAATAGTGAGTTGTCTTCTATTATGATCTATGTATTTGATGAATGTGATGCTTCTTGTCCGTATTCTTTTATCGACTCTTCACTCCATAAACCAGAGGCCATGTTTATTGAGCTCAGTTTCGCTTGGGGACAAGCGAAGTCTAAGCTTGGGGGGAGTTGATACGCCCATTTTGCATCACTATTCTATATCATAATTCACTATTATTCATTGATATATTTCGTATTGAGAGATGAGACTTATCTTATTTCATCTGTTTTTGCATGGTTGATGACTTTTGGAGCATGGACCGCTGCAGTCAGGATTCTGATGGAAAAGGTGCTGTTTGGAGGAAAAATTCACGAAGATCAGAAAATCCAGGAAAATATACGGAAAATCCTATTTTCCCAGAAGACGAAGGAAGCTAGAAGGGGGGCTGGAGATGGGCCATAGGGGGCCCACACCACCTGGTGGCGCGGGCCACCCTAGGTCGCGCCACCAGGTGGTGTGGCTGCCCTGGTCCACCCCTGGCACTCCCTCTGGCGTATATTATCCTCCCAAAACCCTAAGACTCGGGGAGGGACCACAGAAAGATTCCGCCGCCTCTGCGGGGCGGAAAACACCGAGAGAGAAAGATCTCTCCGGCAGATAGATTTCTGCTGGGGGAATTCCTTCCCGGAGAGGGGAGATCGTCGCCATCAACACCACCATCAAGCTGGACTTCATTGGGATCATCATCATCATCACCACCATCATCAGCAACACCCTCATCACCATCTCCATATTGCTGTAACAATTGGGTTGAATCTTTCATAGTTCGTAGGGGAAACATTCCCGATGTTGATTACTCTTTGTAGTTGATGCTATTGAGTGAACCATTGAATTATTGTTTATGTTCAGATTGTTATACATCATTATTCCATCTCTGATCATGATCCATATGATGTCTTGTGAGTAGTTCGTTTTGTTCTTGAGGACATGGGAGAAGTCATGTTGTTAGTAGTGGAGTTGTGTTGAGAAAGATTCAATAGTTTGATATTTAAGTTGTGGTGTACTTCTTCTAGTGGTGTCATGTGAACGTCGACTACATGATACTTCACCTATATGGGCCTAGGGGAATGCATTGTGTATTTGGCTACTAATCGTAGGGGTTGCCGGAGTGACAGAAACCTGAACCCCCGTCAGGAAACCATTCTACAAGGGATGTAAGGGTCTTAGAGTTTAAAGCTGTGGTTAGGTTTCTACCTTAATTACTTTCTTGTACTTACGGATGTTTGCAAGGGGTTTAATCACAAGTATGTATTAGTCCTAGGAAGGGCGGTACATTAGCACGGGTTCACCCACACAACACTTAGCAAGCTAAAGAAGATTGATCAACTATATGAAGCGAAAGCACTTGATAGTGTTCCCATGTGTCCTCGAGAACGTTTGGTCATCTTAAGTAATATAAACGGCTTGTCCTTTGCTGCATAAAGGATTGAGCCACTTGTTGCATTTATTCCTATTGTCTTTTATTTACTCGTACTTCGTTTACTTCCTTTATCAAAAACCCCTAAAAATCCGTTTGCTAAGTATTTGTAGAGAATTCCTGATCCATACCACTAGCCAGCACCTTCTGCTCCTCGTTGGGTTTGACACTCTTACTTATCGAAAATACTGCAATACAACCCCTATACTTGTGGGTCATCAGGCGCTGCCCCGGTACGCGGCGGCCAGCCCGTACTGGCCGGCGCTGTTCAAGAAGGAGCGGAAGGCCAAGATTGGCAACCGCATCGTTGACGGGCGCGTGGTGCACCGGGATCTCCGCAACCGAGAAGGGCGGGAGAGGTTCTGGTTCGTCCCTGGACGGACCAAGTACATCGTCATCACCGTCGCTCGACGCGAAGAGGTGCTCCGTCTCGTGAATAATGCGGACATCGTGGAGGTTTCGTCCGACATCGACGAGGAAGCCGGCGGCTCGGAGGACAGTGGCAGCGGAAGTGAAATTGTTGACTAGTGGTTGAATTAACGTAGGATGTGAAATCGCACCTTTGTTTAGAAGAATTTGTGGTTGAAGTAATGAAATGCCTCGATTTAGATCTCTGTCTCGATTAATTTATGGAAGAATTTGTGATTTAGATCAATTTCTGCCTCAATTTAGATCTCTGTCCCGGATTGGGAACGTGACCGTGGACCAAAGACACATTTTCTACTAGTGTATTCTGACATTGGTGGTTTGTTTAAACGTAATCTACATGGATTGTGCCGCATGCAAATGGCACAACCATAATTTATAAAGTGGAAGCACGTACACCCGGTTACTGGAGATCCGGGAGCTTCGCCAGATGTAGGGGCTGCAGGAGCAGAGAGGCGGTGAGATAGACGGGCTCAGGATTAGGCCAGAAAGTGGTACCGATTTCCTCCTCATCTTGCATCACTATTCTATATCATAATTCACTATTATTCATTGATATATTTCGTATTGAGAGATGACACTTATCTTATTTCATCTGTTTTTGCATGGTTGATGACTTTTGGAGCATGGACCGCTGCAGTCAGGATTCTGATGGAAAAGGTGCTGTTTGGAGGCAAAATTCACGAAGATCAGAAAATCCAGGAAAATATACGGAAAATCCTATTTTCCCAGAAGACGAAGGAAGCCAGAAGGGGGGCTGGAGATGGGCCACAGGGGGCCCACACCACCCCCTGGCGCGGGCCACCCTAGGTAGCGCCACCAGGTGGTGTGGCCGCGCTGGTCCACCCCTGGCACTCCCCTCTGGCGTATATTATCCTCCCGAAACCCTAAGACTCGGGGAGGGACCACAGAAAGATTCTGCCGCCTCTGCGGGGCGGAAAACACCGAGAGAGAAAGATCTCTCCGGCAGATAGATTTCTGCCGGGAGATCGTCGCCATCAACACCACCATCAAGCTGGACTTCATTGGGATCATCATCATCATCATCATCACCACCATCATCAGCAACACCCTCATCACCATCTCCATATTGCTGTAACAATTGGGTTGAATCTTTCATAGTTCGTAGGGGAAACTTTCCCGATGTTGATTACTCTTTGTAGTTGATGCTATTGAGTGAACCATTGAATTATGGTTTATGTTCAGATTGTTATACATCATTATTCCATCTCTGATCATGATCCATATGATGTCTTGTGAGTAGTTCGTTTTGTTCTTGAGGACATGGGAGAAGTCATGTTGTTAGTAGTGGAGTTGTGTTGAGAAAGATTCAATAGTTTGATATTTAAGTTGTGGTGTACTTCTTCTAGTGGTGTCATGTGAACGTCGACTACATGATACTTCACCTATATGGGCCTAGGGGAATGCATTGTGTATTTGGCTACTAATCGTAGGGGTTGCCGGAGTGACAGAAACCTGAACCCCCGTCAGGAAACCATTCTACAAGGGATGTAAGGGTCTTAGAGTTTAAAGCTGTGGTTAGGTTTCTACCTTAATTACTTTCTTGTACTTACGGATGTTTGCAAGGGGTTTAATCACAATTATGTATTAGTCCTAGGAAGGGCGGTACATTAGCACGGGTTCACCCACACAACACTTAGCAAGCTAAATAAGATTGATCAACTATATGAAGCGAAAGCACTTGATAGTGTTCCCATGTGTCCTCGAGAACGTTTGGTCATCTTAAGTAATATAAACAGCTTGTCCTTTGCTGCATAAAGGATTGGGCCACTTGTTGCATTTATTCCTATTGTCTTTTATTTACTCGTACTTCGTTTACTTCCTTTATCAAAAACCCCTAAAAATCTGTTTGCTAAGTATTTGTAGAGAATTCATGATCCATACCACTAGCCAGCACCTTCTGCTCCTCGTTGGGTTTGACACTCTTACTTATCGAAAATACTGCAATACAACCCCTATACTTGTGGGTCATCAGGCGCTGCCCCGGTACGCGGCGGCCAGCCCGTACTGGCCGGCGCTGTTCAAGAAGGAGCGGAAGGCCAAGATTGGCAACCGCATCGTTGACGGGCGCGTGGTGCACCGGGATCTCCGCAACCGAGAAGGGCAGGAGAGGTTCTGGTTCGTCCCTGGACGGACGAAGTACATCGTCATCGCCGTCGCTCGACGCGAAGAGGTGCTCCGTCTCGCGAACAATGCAGACATCGTGGAGGTTCCGTCTGACATCGACGAGGAAGCCGGCGGCTCGGAGGACAGTGGCAGCGGAAGTGAAATTGTTGACTGGTGGTTGAATTAACGTAGGATGTGAAATCGCACCTTTGTTTAGAAGAATTTGTGGTTGAAGTAATGAAATGCCTCGATTTAGATCTCTGTCTCGATTAATTTATGGAAGAATTTGTGATTTAGATCAATTTCTGCCTCAATTTAGATCTCTGTCCCGGATTGGGAACGTGACCGTGGACCAAAGACACATTTTCTACTAGTGTATTCTGACATTGGTGGTTTGTTTAAACGTAATCTACTTCCATTAGTGCACTCAAGATAATAGGTCTTAAGGTTCAGTTCTAACACCAAATAAACTTCCATTAGAACACTAGCTACTGTAGTACTTCCCTCAAAAAGCTCAATTCCCTAAAAGAACTCAAAAAGGAACCAACAAGAAGCAAATGCAGAAAATGGCAGAAATCTGTCAAAACAGACCAGCAGGTAAAGACAAATTTTTTCGAAGACCTTCTGTTGCTTAAATCAAAAGGTGTTGAACTAACGAAAGTTAGATAACAACCTGGGACAGAAGCAAAAAAAATCACGCCTAAAAAATACGTTCAGAGATTTTACACGAATTTTTACGGTGAAGCACAGAAATCTGTTTCGGGACAACAACTTTCCCAATCATTACTTCTCTCTCATTAGAGGTTACTCTTGGCACAAAAGGCAAATAAAAAGGACAAGGAGCGGTTATTACTGAAGTAATAACTTCCAAGACTCATCTAAAACTTTTGGGTTATCTCCCAATAAGTACTTTTTTTAACGCCTTTAAGTTAGGCATAAGCAAAAACTAAAATAGATAGAATAGAAGTAAGCAGAGATAATCATGGTGAAAATATTGTTTTGTTCAACGAAATCCTTTTGTTAACAAGGTTGATCAGGTCTTGTTACTAAAACAATTTCATATGAGACAAAACTTTGTATTCCACTAATGATTATGTTACCTCAACCTTGATAACAATGGTTCCAATCATAATAGTTTCAAAATTTTCTCTTAGTATGGGACAATATATTTCTCCAACTTGAATGCCCTCAACATGTTCAATTGAATTCAAACCATAAGTCCTTTCAATCTTCTTGGGGAAATAGACAGTATGTTCCTTGTCATTAACATTGAAAGTCACCTTCCTTGATTATAATTAATAACACCTCCTATAGTATTAAGAAAAGGTCTCCCAAGAATAATAGACATATTATCATCTTCAGGCATGATAGTTTGAGAGGATGCTCACATAAGAAATATGATTTGAAGTAAAAGAGAGCATCAAGAAGCAAATTCAAAACACATTTAAGTCTAACCCGCTTCCTATGCATAGGAATCATGTAAGCAAATAAATTCACAAAGAACAAAGTAACAGGCATAGGAACATAAAACAAGAGTAACTTCAAAACTTTCAGCACATAGAGAGGTGTTTCAATACCATGAAAACTTCTACAACCATATTTTCCTCTCTCATAATAATTTTTAGTAGCCTCATGAATAAACTCAACAATATAACTATCACATAAGTAGAGCACACGTTTCTAGCAATGGTATACAATTTATCAATTTGTTCCCATAAGTGTTTCCCTTTTTGTGACAAGCGGTGTTCCTTATAATAATATTTTTGATCTTCCATGAACCCACCTTGCCAATAAGATTCAGTTTCAAAGAAACCAACCATTGACAACAAGCATGATAAAGCAAGACAATAACAGACCAATGAAAATAACAACTAGAGTAGGAACCAATTTTTTTTGTATTTTTGATAAAGAAACAAGCAAACAAGGAGAAAATAAACTTAGCTTGAAAAATAGTGATTCCAAGTGGACTTGATAAATAAAGCTATGCTCCCTAGCAATGGCGCCAGAAAATAGTCTTAATGACCCACAAGTATAGGGGGTGTATCGCAATATTTTCGAGGGAAGTGAAACCCAATTTATTGATTCGACACAAGGGGAGCCAAAGAATATTCATAAGCCTTAACAACTGAGTTGTCAATTCAGCTGCACCTGGAAACAATCTTGCTCACAACAGTTTATCAGTAGCAACAGTTTTGTAATAGGAGTAGTAAAGCAAAGACAGCAGTAACAATAGCAGTAAACAGTGGGATTCGAGTGTCGTAGGCATAGGGATGGATGGACGGGCGTTGCATGGACAAGACAATTCACATAGCAATCAGAACATAGGGCAATTGCAGATAAATAAGATAAAGCATCCAAGTACTAGATAATCCTAGGCATGTGTTCCATATATAGTCATACGTGCTCGCAATGAGAACTTGCACAACATCTTTTGTCCTGCCAGCCTTTTTGCAGCGGGGCCTCAAGGGAACTACTGGCAATTAAGGTTCTCCTTTTAATAGAGCACCGGAGCAAAGCATTAACACTCCGTGAACACATGTGATCCTCACATCAAAGCCATTCCCTCCGGTTATCCCGCTTTCTGTCACTTCGGGGCCATTGGTTCCGAACAACAACGTGTGTATACAACTTGCAGATAATACCAAGAACAATACTATCATAATGAATCAATAACATGTTCAGATCTGAAATCATGGCACTCGGGCCCTAGTGACAAGCATTAAGCACAACAAGTCGCAACAAAGTCATAAAGCACTAATAAAAGATACTAGGCACCATGCCCTAACAATCGGATGCCATTACATGAACGGTATCATCCAATCCCTACCATCCCCATAGCCTACAGCGGGGGATTACTCACTCATAGATGGGGGAAACATGGATGGTCGATGGAGAAGCGATGGTGATGATGATGGCGATGATCTCCTCCAATTCCCCGTCCCGGCAGGGTGCCAGAACGGAGTTTCTGGTGCTGTTTCGTGGAATCTGGTGGTGGCGGCGGAGCAGAACTCTTTCTGGAAAAACGTCGAACCCCCCGGAGTTTTTAGGTCAGAAGGCTTCTTATAGGCGAAGAGGGAGACCGAGGGGGTGCCTGAGGGGCCCACACCACCCCTAGCGTAGCCTGGCTTGGCCCGCGCCACCAGGTGGTGTGGCCACCCCCTGGCTCTTCTCCGTCTCGTATTCTGGCTCCGTGAGTCTTCCGGAAAAATAGGCACTTTGGCTTTTGTCCCGTCCAATTCCGAGAATATTCATTTTCTGACTTTCCTAGAACCAAAAACAGCAGAAAACAGGCAGTTGGCACTATGGCTCTTGTTAATAGGTTAGTCCAAGAAATCATATGAAAAGTACTCCAAAGTGTGGACAAAACACAAGAAAGTGGATAAAACCAAGCATGGAGCATAAAAAATTATAGATACATTTGCAATGTATCAACTGTCACACGTTATTAGAACCATGATGTCACGTTCATCCATGAAGCTGAACTTTGCAGTCTGGTTTGGCCATAATTCAACATGATTACGCAGAGCAGCAACCATACCAAATATAGTGCAGATCTGCGCATGCGCTTCTTCCATCGTGAAACAATGGTGTCCATACCTCTTGCTCTTAGAGTCGTACCTGTAGAGGACTACCGTAACCAGGTAAGGGGTGTCCGCGAAGATCTCACTTAACAGAAAACTGTGGACAAAATATATTTGTCAGCGTTGGGCTGACAAACAATTTGAGGTTCAGTAGCTAGCTAGCAGTTATAATTAGTGCGAATAGCAAAGAGAAGGGTAGCTCACCCGCTTGTAGATAGAACTTCTTCTTTCTTGATAGTAGGATCTGCCATCCTCCGAGCTGCTCGGCTCGTCGGCGGTGGAGGCGGGCTAGAGCCTCGCAACAGCGGCTACGGCATGCGCCATTGGAGCTCGGGATCAGCGACTGGGCGCAACAACTTAGCGCCGGAAGTCAAATGTCCGAAGAGATCGTCCTGCCTGGAGGGTGGATTCCGACGCTGCCGGTGCTAGGGGAAAGCTAGGAATGGATTTGTAAAACTGGTCAATGCATCCAATCCACTTAGCTGCTTGATTTGCCTAAGAGGTTGTCGCGTTGGCGCTCGCGTCACGGACAGATGACCGAACATGAGGGTCCCGACCGTCTACTTCATGGGGCAGTTTAACGGAATGTTTAAATTTGGCAGGGGTGAGATGAGTTTGCTTTGAAATGGCCCTCTCAGTAGTTGGCGGCCCAACTTTTCGAAACGCGGTAATTTTAGGCAACTTAAGTACCGCCATGCGCTGGCCTGCGAACTTTGGCACCGCAAACGAACAGGCCCGTCCACATGGTAGGTAACTTAAATACTACGGTCTAGATAACTCGTGTGTTATTGGTGGGTAAATTTTGGGTTTAAAATAAAACTCATCGAAACATATCAACATGAAATCTAGTTTCAAAGATCTCACCGTGACTAGTCCAACGGTGAAAACGGATCGTATATACGCTAAGCGATTTGAGTAACAAATCATTTTAGATTTTAGATTATTGCAATGTTGCTACCTCATCGTTTCTATTTTTATTTAATACATGTACTATGAGTTGAAATTTTGCCATGCATGCATGCACGGTGAACGAATTGGTTGGGAGGAGGGGCATCTTGTTGGGGCGGGGTGTCGGAACCTCCGCCAGATTTAGATATTTCTAAAACGGTTTCCAGGTGCTCAGTTAATTACTCCCTCTTATACAACTACTTGTCGCGGTTATTAAATCTAGACAAATTTTAGGCAATATTTTTTCTAAAACTGCGACAAGCAATTTGGAGCAGACAGAGTACGAGTCCTAATTAATAGGAGGAGGATCAACTTTCAAGAGTAAACACTAACATAGGCAAAATTGATTGGTCAAACAAGGTCACAAAAATCGATGACAATGCTAAACACAAACGCAAAGCTCGACCCATGAGAAATTCGTTTTCTACTCTAGTAAAAGCACTGAGACTAGACTATATCAAGACGTACACAGTTTGGAGCTCAGACGACACGTAGCCCCTTTTTACGAAAACTGCATATGAAGTTCTAAAAGTTCTGATGAAATGTCTAATTCTGACATCTAAAGTACTCCCACCGGTTCTAAAATATATGATGTTTTAGTAATTTTCTGAGACACATGTACCTAGACGGCTTTTAGTATGCATGTTCATTCATTTTGTTCTGAACCTACACACTAAAGATGTCTAGATACATATGATTTAAAAACAGGCTAACACATCTTATATTTTAAAACGGAGGAAGTAGTGAATAGTGCAAAATTTCAAACCACCAAATTCTGTCAGATTTTATCATTCGCGTTAAGCCCACAATATGAGGTATTTTGGGTTGAGACTATGTTGTGTTGGTAAAGTACATTTTTTTTTCAAATTTAAAAAATAAATAAAGCTCCATGTAGCCCCGAGAGCTCTAAAGTGATTTTCTGCTATAGTAAGTGAATTGAGAGCAACATGACACTATTGAACACACCGGACACGACTCTAGGGCATGTTGTGCAACCCATTTGGTTGTCCATAATAACTCGATGTTGAATACGGCCATGGGATTGGATAGTTTGGGAGATTAGCTCAACCGATCTATGGACGTCACGGGAGGAGGAGAGAAAACCCATCTAGAGTTCCGCACTCCTCGCCTGCGACGTCGTCGGTTCGCTCCTCCTCCTACGGTTCTAGGGACTTGGGGTGTGGCGGACCACGGCCTTTCACCAGCGGGAGGTTTTTTGTTATTTGATTAGCCTGTTTTTAGTTTTTTCTTCGGGATATTGAGACGATGACTACGTCCTCAAGTCAGAATAAGATCCTCCCCACTCCGGTGGTGCATCTAGCACCGACGGAGGGTGCATGGAGTCGTTTGTAAGGCGGATCTCCTGGAATTATGTCCGTTTGTTTTTAGGTCAGTCTCTTCCGATCTATGGTTGTTATCATTGTCAATGGTTGCTACTCTAGTGCGCTGGTTCTTTGTAGCCTTACCACGATGATTTTCCCGTCTGTCTACTACAACAAGCTCTACGGTGACAAGCTTTGCCCGGCTCCGGTGATGGAAGGGCGAGGACGACGGCGCTTCTTCGGCTCATGCTAGTGTATGTAGTCGTCGCTAGGTGGTCCAATGACCTATTTGTAATTTTTATTACCGTTTGGTCTCTTTATACTATTGTTGATGATTATTAATAGATTGGTGGAATTTTGCAAAAAAAGAGAATATGGTCATGGGATTGGAGTTTTCTCTTTTATATGGACCATTGGACTGGAGTAGGGTTGCAAAACACACCCGATCCACCCAGCTTCCTAGGATAAAAAATTAGTGTAGCACAATTTTTCCACCAAAACTAGTTTAGTTTGAACTATTTTGCTTTCATGGGCTTATGCAGGATGACGTTTAAAACTAGTATTTTGAACTAAATTTTACTTCTGCGGGCTTATGCGGGTTGCCGCTTGATCACAATTTTCAGTATTGTTAGAATAGTATACGGAATTAGAGTTAGACTAGGATACTACTTCTTATACTCCAAGTCTCTCCCTCTACTGTACTTCTATATATACCCCACGAGGATCATATCAAACATACAATGTTCTAGGGATTTTGTAATTTTTACATGGTATCAGAGCGGTTAGCCTCACGACACTGTCGTAGAGTTTCCACCACTTCCGCATCACGTCCGCTCCCGGGGAGATCAAACTCTTCTCCTCGGGGACGTGGCACCCGGTCTCGATCAAAGATCTGATCGGTTCTTTATATTGGACTAAAACAATTTTGAGTTTCTCGATTTCCTAGATAGATCCCAATTTCGAAAATTTCCAATCTCTTAGATGAGTTTTAATTAGCTACAAAATAAATTCCTAAATCTTCATGATTCCCTCCGGTGAAAAGGAGTGTGTCACACCCGGTACCTTGGGCAAGGTGGGCCT
Organism: Avena eriantha; assembly: GCA_910589775.1. Taxonomy (NCBI): domain Eukaryota; kingdom Viridiplantae; phylum Streptophyta; class Magnoliopsida; order Poales; family Poaceae; genus Avena; species Avena eriantha. The sequence goes on along the minus strand of OU342742.1, from coordinate 14,090,003 downwards.
GGACATCGTGGGCCATGGGCCTGGTAATTATGGACTTGTTGTAGTGGTAGATGCCAACAAAAGGGAGAAACTGCACCGGAGAAGGACATCGATCAGAACTGAACCGAACTCGGTCTTCTCCTCTAGTCTGTCTTCTTCTTCCTCTGCTCTGGATCCCCTCCTTCTTCAGGTCTAGCAGCTCTCCACAAGCTGCTACTGTATCCATCTCACGTCACGGCGCTCGCCGGCGGCCACGGGATATAACACTTGGTATTAAGAGCTAGGAGACCCTTCACCAAAAAATTCCCCACAAAAAAAATCTCCAACTGATCTGGTCGTGTGGAGGCAATGGGGTTGGCGACAACAACGACTGAGACGACCATGAGCGCTATCCAAGAGAGCTTGGACCAGTTGAATGTGTTGTTGGGTCGTATGGCTGCCAGACAAGAGAAGATGTTGGTGGATTTGAAGAAGATGAACACAGCGATTGCACCCACCACCGCAATCGCGGCGACGTTCGTGCTGGCTCGTGTACCAGAACAGGAGACGACCAAGCCTTCATCGCCCTGTATCATCTCGGCGGATAGGGTCGTGGTGCTGCTTCTCTACACGCGGATGAAGTCCTCCCATACACCATGCCGATAAGGTGTTCGACGGTTGGCTTGGCTATAACCGTCGGCAACAACCATATCGCGGCGGCGTTTCCGACCAGTGGCACGACGCATATCCCTACCATGACCTCAACTGGTGTCGGGAACAGCGCACTGCAAGGTGTGGTTGGGTCTCGCGCGAACACGCCTTCAGGCTGTTCGACTCATGTCCTCACCTACCGACCAAATGATCTGGGTGCACTCACTCGCGTTGTCAAAGCTGACATGTCGTTCATCCCTCCTTGTCAAGTGGAGGCGCATCCAACAGTTCCTTATCCACTACTGTCGCCGATCGCCTTCCCTCATTTTAATGGCGATGACCTACGGTGTTGGCGAGATAAGTGCCTCGACTACTTCAAGACCTTCAATATACCTGAGTGCATTTGGGTTATTTCGGCCACACTACACATGGAGGGTATCGCTGCTGAATGGTACCAGACATACAGGCTGCGTCAACCTGTTGGTGATTGGCCCCAGTTCATCGACGATGTTCAAGCACACTTTGGTGTTAGGTATCTTCCACCATCGACAACAATGTTGGGTTCTGCTCATATGAATGGTGTTGTTCATGCTAATAGGGACATCTCAACTGAAACAATAGTTGTTTACTTGTGAGCCCCAAGGAGGTAATGGTCACAACTGTCAAGCCAACGGAGCTGACTCTTATTCAAGTTGCAAAGAGCACACAACTACAATTTGTACAATTGAAGTTGGTGCGGGCCAGTGAGTACGAGGAAAGGAAAAAGGCACACTTGGCTGAGCAAATTGCTGATTCCTTTGACCAGTTGCTGACACATGTTAATGGTGTATCTCTGTTCCTTGAGCTTTGGGTGAAACATGCAGAGAAGTTATGCTCGGAAACAACTTCGATAGTGATTGTTGATGAGGTGCTCACTTGTGTTGGAGACCGCTCCCTCTTTCTGGAGCCAGTCATGGGTGAACCAACATAGGTGTTTTCTGCACCATCAAATGTTGATCTGGACCAGTTGCTTGATGGTGGAGTAGGTCTACCATCCAAAGGGTGCAAGCTGCAACAGCTCCTCTCACGAGAGATGCAACAACATGGCACTAATAGTGATACACCTATCTTACTATGGGATCCAGGAACTTACAAGTTATGGAATGCAACACTTCCAGATGCATTGAAGGAAGCTAGCGGAGAATTGACAAGCAGTCAAATAATTGGGACTGAAATAAGGAGATCAATGCCTAACATGCAAAATCATAGTGTGGACTACAACTGTTCAGTTCAGTTTGGTTGCTATTTGACACTTGGGGCCCGATACTTGGTCCATGCTTTGCTGCGGTGCACTAATCAACATACAAGTTTGAATTATGTGCAAATGGGACAAGGCCTTTTAGTGATTCTGTTTCTGGTTCTAAAGAGTATATACAGCTGCCAGACTTTGTGCCTGCTGAAACGTTTGGTCAGAAAGTTTCAGTGCAAACCGTCAAATCCTTGTGTTGACCAGCAGCCGGCCAGAGAGATAGTGCAACCTGAAGTGGCACAACGTGGTGAGTTGGTGATTATTGCATGTCACTCCCTTGCTCATGCAGTTTGCACCTGGGCACTCTATTGGAACCGTATTGGTGATTATCATGGAACTACTATCCTGATATGCAGCACTCGTTGGGGTGGTATGTATGTACATAAATCTGAGGAGTGTTGTTACATATATTTAGATCCAGAGGTTACATATTTCCAGCCTCAAGGTAGGAATCAACCGGTGTTTTCAGAAGTGTGTAGCTGTGGGCATCTTCAGAGAATGAGCATCGACAATTTTGATATCAGATGGCTTCTACAAGTGCATGTTGAGCTATACATGCGATCTGGTACTACTTGTGATATTGTTACTATACACCATGGTGGTCCTATGCTTTTGGGAAGTCATCTGCAAGAATTTCTCTATTGCTTGAGAAATATCCAATCAGTAGTACTGCTGCCACAGTGGATGGATGAGAGTTCAGTATAAAGGGCACATATCAATTTGCACAGACAAGTAACACAAAACAATATATCACAGGATGCTGATCTAGATGAAACATTCTTTCTTAGTGGGTGCAAGAAATTCATTAGCCTATAAGGTCTAGTGGTCTTGCTCATGGTTTAGTGCCGCCCTGACATTATCCTTGAGTTGTACGATGGACATGGATGGCGGCATCTTGAGTATGAGTTGTACAAATGGAGTGATTACTATTCTTTCAGCGGGATTGGATGCTACGTTCAATACAAGAAGTGGGATCCAGGTGACTGTCACTTGCAGGTCATGTCCAAGTTCAGTATTCATAATCTATGCAGCATGACAAAGCTTGATGGATTCCCATGGGATCCTAGAGGCATTCATGGAAGTGGCGTTCATGCCATTGCTTGGGGACAAACAATGTTTTGGGGCCGGTATTGTCACACCCGGTACCTTGGGCAAGGTGGGCCTAGACATCATGGGCCATGGGCCTGGTAATTATGGACTTGTTGTAGTGGTAGATGCCAACAAAAGGGAGAAACTGCACCGGAGAAGGACATCGATCAGAACTGAACCGAACTCGGTCTTCTCCTCTAGTCTGTCTTCTTCTTCCTCTGCTCTAGATCCCCTCCTTCTTCAGGTCTAGCAGCTCTCCACAAGCTGTTACTGTATCCATCTCACGTCACGGCGCTCGCCGGCGGCCACGGGATATAACAAAGTGCAACATTGGTACTTCAATCAGTGTAAAGATCGTCATCCGGCGTGAGATCGCCGGCAACGGAGGGCTATTTCCGCGTCGGCTCTACATCGACATCCCAGACGCCGCCTCTCCCACGATGCCGCACGGACCACATGGCGCGATCACGCTAGATCACAGACAACATGTATGGGGCAGGAACTTCGATGGCAGAAGAAATACCATGTACAATCACACGTCGCTGTGACTACTAGCCCAGGTCAAGGCATCAACATGTATCGTGTGTGCGGCAGCTCTATGCATGCACTAGGAGCCAAGGCAAGGTATACACGAGCATATCTCATAGGAAACTGCTGAGCGTCCTCCGGAGTCTGGGAACTTCCCAACCTCCGGGTCCCCTGCCGTCTAATACAAATATGTATCACCGTCGGATCAAAGTCAATGAAGGGAACTCCTATCTCCCTGCACATAGCGCCAGACAATTGATGTCTACGCATTTCTATTCTTATAGACAGTTGTTGGGCCTCCAAGTGCAGAGGTTTGTAGAATAACAGCAAGTTTCCCTTAAGTGGATTACCCAAGGTTTATCGAACTCAGGGAGGAAGTGGTCAAAGATAGCCCTCTCAAGCAACCCTGCAATCAAGATACAAGAAGTCTCTTGTGTCTACAACAGACTCAATACACTTGTCAGGTGTATAGGTGCACTAGTTCGGCGAAGAGATAGTAAAATACAGGTAGTATGGATATAAGACAACGGTGCCAGAAAATAGCTTGATGGCGTGGAAGAGACTAAAGGCAAACTGAAATAAAGATAGAAGCAAGCAAACATGTAACAGATCTAGTTGCAAATGGTGTTTCAATGCTTAGAAACAAGGCCTAGAGATCATACTTTCTCTAGTGAACATTCTCATATAAATATCTTCTCTTTATGATACTACTCTAAACTAATCTCCGGTTGGACACTCTAATCCACGGTAGAGCTATAACAGCACTCCTCAAAGTTCGCTTTTCCCATCTAGGTAACCCCACACTATCACCTTGAGCGCTAGATGGTTCCAACAAACACCACAATTTCATAGAGACATCCAACTTCAAATATAACTCATAACAAGTATTTTCAATCTCTAGCCTAAGTGCCACCATGGTGTGCACGCTGTCACTTCCACACACATGGGGAGAGCAGAGATCTATTGAAGTACTTGAGTAGCAAGGTAGATCTACTTGATTACAAAGCTCATGATTACAATAAGATCACGCATAGAGAGAGATGAACACATAGCTACCGGTAGAACCCTTAGCCTTGAGGAAGAACTACTCCCTCATCATCATGGGAATCAGCAACGGCGATGGAGATGGTGGTGGAGATCGATGGAGATAGCTCCGGGGGCACTTCCCCGTCCCGGCAGGGTGTCGGAACATAGACTTTTTGTCCCCCGAATCTCCCTTTCGGTGGCGGCGGCGCTGTGGAACTTTTCATGGCTGGAGGCTTGACTCTTTAGGGTTTCTGCATCGGGAGGCTTCTTATAGGCGAAGAGGCAAGGTCGGTGGGTGGACCAGGGGCCCACACCACCTGGTGGCGCGACCAGGGCTAGACCGCGCCACCACATGGTGTGGCTAGCCCCTGGTCCCTCTCCGTCTCATCTTCTGGCTCCGTGAGTCTTCCGGTAAAATATCGACTTTGGCTTTTGTCCCGTCCAATTCTGAGAATATTCATTTTCTAACTTTTCTGGAACCAAAAACAGTAGAAAATAGGCAACTGGCACTGTGGCATCTTGTTAATAGGTTAGTTCCAGAAAATGTGTAAAAGTACTCCAAAGTGTGGACAAAACAAAAGAAAGTAGATATAAAACAAGCATGGAACATCAAAAATTATAGATACGTTTACGACATATCAACATCCCCAAGCTTAACTCCTGCTCGTCCTCGAGTAGGTAAGTGATAAAAAGAAAGAATAATTTTTGAGGTGACATGCACTATCTCAATATTGATCATCATTTGCACCATAAGTAGCTCCACCACACACCACAAGTGGCAACGGTGGTCGCCAAGCTATCCTATGCACCATCGACCGCCACTTGCAGCATCTCGTCTCCGGCGAGTAGCATGACCGCTCCAGGTTAGCAGCATCATAGGTCGCCGCAGGTACCGCTGCTTGTTGCATCTCATCTCAGGTAGGTAGCACTACCGCTCTAGGATAGCAGCATAGTAGGTTGCCGCTGGTAGAATTTCCAACCGCCATAGGTAGCACCGCCAACCGCCACTAGCAGCATGTTAAGAGCTGCCACAGGCTAGCAGCATCACCGGAAGGCCGACCGTAACAGGTAGCACCTGGACTATTGCTTCCAGAACCACCGTCCATGGCTGGCAGCACCTCCTCCACCTGGTCGCAGCAACGTAGACCACCGTAAGAAGCATCGCCATGCCCCAGCCACCTACAACCTCCTATTCTGGGCTTGCAACGGCGCCACCGTCCTCGCAGCACTGTCCCATGGCTGGCAGCTGCATCGTCGCCACTAGGAGCAGCGCGACCACACCATTTCATCACCTCCACGGTTTGGGCCGACGATATTGAGGTGCGGTTGGGGCCGACGCTGAGGTACGACGGAGAATAAGGTTGCCCAACACGTAGTGGTCGATGCCCCGCTCGAGCATGGGGGCCGGCGGAGGACAAGGAGGTGACGGGCGCTTGGTGGAGCGAACGGACGCCATAGGCGGCAGCGGTGGAGCTCTGGATCCATTGAGGCGTTGTGGGAGAAGAATAAACAAGGAGGGAGGAGGGAGAGCATACGGGGGTATTGGGTGGTGGAGGGGAAAGAGCCAAGGGCAAGATAAGGTTGCAACATGGTGGGCCCTCACCCCGTCGCTGCCTCCTAGGAGGGACGCGTGTCGCACGTAGCGTCCGGAGGTTGCGATGCGTGTATCCTCCGGAGGAGTAGAAGGCTTTTCCTATCTCATATGTTACTGATTTCTCCATGTGCCATCTTGCGACACAGACCATGGGACATACCTGCACCATCAACCTCACATGCGCCAGCACACATCTACATCGACGCCGACCAGATCCCTAACTCCGGCTCTGCAGTAGACATCACCGATACCATCTCCCGAGTTGTACGACTACATCGGGCTACAAACCAAGATCATCGTCAAGCATATCCACGGAGAGGCGACATCAACATCATCCACACGCCAGGCCGGTGTGGAACACGGCCCTCTCGACTTCTTTGATAGCACGACATCTCCACAGGTCGTCGCGAGGGACGCCTTCAAGCGACTCACTATGTCACGCATGCTGCTTCATCTCTGACACATCATCGCCAAGGCCTACATCAACATCTTCGTCAACACACCGCCGATGCCGATGTACATGTCCACACGATGGACATACATCTATGATGCCCTCCGATAGTACAACTTCAAGGCATGACGATAACATGGCCGCGTCCACGACACCAACGACGACATCGACCGCGTCTGATGGCTAAGACTGCATCGACAAACCAGCGTCATGATTATGATGCCCCTACGACCGGGCATACAGTTCTGGCAAAACTGGTGTGTGCTCGGTGGCTTCCTCCAGTCCTAGCAAGACTGGTGGCCTCACTTATGACCCCGTCCTCTGACATCCGCAAGACGCCCTAACGGTACATCTACAAGGTGCAAAACATCCACAACTAAAGCTCCGTCCAAAAAAAATACGCAATGTTTTGCGTCTCCGGCACTGACGGCCACATAACATATGACGACTACGATCGATCACACTCACCTTGACTACGACTACATCACGACCGACTACCTCGACATCGACATCAACATCAACATCTGCAACTACACAACGACAACAACTCCAGTCAACAGCTTCTGCATCATCACCTACATCCACGACACTGTCGCTGTGACTACGGGAGGGAAGAGATGCACCAGAAGTGGACGCAGTCACCACCCCTAGGAGCTAGCCATGATCATGTCCATGAAATAAGCAATTGATGATGACAAGGAGGAGAAGACGACAGCTTCAAATCCAATCGCCACCGTTCACTTCTTTCCCGCTACGACTGAGGAGAAATGTTAGAATAGTATACGGAATTAGAGATATACTAGAATACTATTTCTTGTACTCAAGTCTCTCCCCCTCTTACTTCTATATATACCCCCACCCCCTCTTGTACTTCTATATATACCCCATGGGGGTCAGATCAAACACACAATATTCTACACAATATTCCAGAGATTCTATAATTTCCACAAGAATGAAACAAACTGTGCCTCGTCATGGTACCTCAAGCATGGTAAGAACTGCTCTAGAAAAGTATTTCACAATGGTCATAGGTAATACCAGTGTCAGGTCAGGAAACATGCACATAGCAACGCAATTCGTTGTGAAAATTTTAAAATATTCCAGTTGTAAGGGTTCTGAAAGAAGCAACTAGGCTACATCCGCGTGTCAAAAATCAAACAAATAACAAAGAGAAAAACGCACCTGGTAGATCAACTTGCCAAGAAGGAGCAAATTGGTCACGAAGTAGGAGTTTGACGGCTCACTTCGTGACGGCCAGGCTGATGGCACGTGATGGTATGTTAGGGGTGGTATTTTTGCGTAAACCCCCTGGATCTATTCTCCATGCCATTTTTCCGTCCACCACAACTCCAGGTCTCACATCTTCCGCTAGAGGGCAATTCGCTGGCAGCGGCGAAGACGCGACCGTGGTGACGGCTGCTCACCATGCACGGTGGCGGCGTTGAGGAGGGAATGTCCTCTGAGGCGGCGGCGGCGGCTGCAAAGAAAAAGCCGATTCTTCCGCGTACAAGAGATCCAGGCAAAGACCCCCCCCCCCCCCCTGATTACGGGGAGTTCGAATCTCGACTTTAGACCAGGCACGGCGGCAGCCAATGAGTTGTATTTGCGGCCCCTGCCAGATAGTGGTTTTCTTCTTGAATCTCGACTCCCTAATTTTGCTGACAGCGGGAATCTCAAATATATAGGTTTGACGCTAGGAAAATTCATTGTAGAGCTGCATCATGGGGGATTTTTGTATGGCCATGGTTCAAGACATTGTTACCTAGAAGGGAAGGTTGATTGGTTCGATAATTGGATGCCAAAACATGGAATCGGGATGCTATTGACATGATGCTAAACGAGTTAGGGTATCCCACTTATTTGATGGAACGAGTGTACTGGCTGCAGCCTGGAAAAACACTTGCAGATGGGCTGAAACTAATGATATTGCAGCTGTTAGCATTGATGGAAATGATTGTATATACCCAGTGGCAATTGTTGTAGTTGAAGTGGAGTGTTACTCTAGCTGGAAATGGTTTCTCACAACTCTGAAGAACGACCTAAACATCTGCAATTCTTCTTCTTTCACCATTATGAGTGACAAGCAAAAGGGGTTGATCAAAGCAGTGTTAGAGGTCTTCCCTGACAGTGAGCATGGATTTTGTGTCAGACATTTATGGCAGAATATGAGGCAGCATTGGAAAGGAGAAACCGTGAAGAACCTTCTATGTGCATGTGCAAGATCAAATACAGTTGGTAGATGGCAAGCCAACATGGAGAAGTTGAAGGCGGAATGCCCTGGTGCATATGATTGGTTAGAGAAGATGGCACCAAACACATGGTGCAGGGCATTTTTCAGTGATTTTTCAAATTGTGATCTCCTCTTAAACAATGTTTACGAAGTTTTCAACAGGTAAAAAATTACTGTCAATGTGTACTTACTGTCAATTTGTCTTTACTACGAGCTTGTTGTATTTGCTATCAAGCTTTTCTATTAGGATGATTTTGGAGGCTAGAGAGCTATGTATTGTGTCAATGTTTGAGAAAATCAAGTGTGTTATTCAGAACAAGATGTACAATAAGAAGGAAGAAGCAAGGGAGAAATGGAAAGGGAGAAATTTCCCCAAAATAATGCAGAAAGTTAGAAAATTGACAGTCTTTCTAATACGTGTGAAGCAACACCTACTGACAAGGGAGTATTCAAGGTTATGTCCAAGCAAATTCCGTATGTTGTGGAGCTGGACTTGAGGATCTACACTTGTAGGAGGTGGCAATTAACAGGCATTCCTTGCCACCATGTGATTTGTTGTTTGACGCATGAGAGGATCAGACCCGAGGATGCAGTTTAAAATTGTTACTCTATTGATTTTTACTTGTAGGCATATGACAAAACAATAATGCCTTGCAGAGATAGGAGTGAATGGACAAAAACCAATGGCCCAGATGTGCTCCCTCCATTTTATGAGAAGAAAGTTGGTAGGCCAAAGAGATGCGGGGGACAGAACCCAGAAGAAAATGAGGCATGCACAAGGATTAGCAAGCATGGTGTGAAGATGCATTGCAGTTACTACCGATCTCCGGATCATACCAAGAGAAACTGTCCAACATACAAGGCTGGCCTAGATGCTAGGATTGCTTTTCCTGCAACTGAAGATTTACCGACAGAGGAAGTAGCGGTTGCAATAGAGGAAGCAACATCAACATTAGAGGGATTATCAGCAACAGCAGAGGAAGTAGTAGATGATCATGTACCAGCTGATCATGTTCCACATAAAAGAAAGAGAAAACCAAGTGTGAAAAGGATGGAGCAGCAAGAAGCAGAGGCTTTGTATGAGGCCAGGAGAAAAAGAGCTAAGGTTTTTGATGAAAATGGTGGCATTGATGTCCCAGAAATATTACAGAACTTTGTCCCTAAAAATTTAGATCTTGGACATGATCCTACACAAATTAAAAGCATCATGGTGTACAATTTGTCAGATGAGGTTTGGTTATATATTTGTTCATTTATGTTGATTCATTAATTTGTCATATATTGGTTTGTTTGATTTGTCACATACTATTTTTTCATTTTATAGATACCAACAAGGCTAATTAGGAGAGCTGAACCACTACCTGAGGAATCTTCCTTTGTGGCTGAGCACAGAGCTGAGATCCCAATATCTGGTAGGACAAGCATTGCACTAAGTGCTTGAAATGTTACAAGAGCAAGAGAAAGATCTGCTACTGAAAGAGGAAGAGGAAGATCAACTACTACAAGAGGAAGATGAAGATCTACTACTGGAAGAGGAAGAGGAAGAGGAAGAGGAAGAGGAAGATCTGCTACAGTTGATGACCGTGCACCACCAAGTGGAAGGGCAAGAGAAAGTGGAAATATCAGGAAGAGGGGAGCAAAGTGGCTACATTCTGGTGATGGTGGGCAACTTCATCACAGCCACAACAAGAGTTCCAAGAGTATCAGACCGTGGAGATCAACACCACACCGGGAGCACGTACGGAGTACCCTGTCTAGTTGGTGTAGCATGTCCAATGCAAACATTCCTAGCTATTCACTTTTTGGTGTAAAACAGTCATGTTTGCTGATCAATGTCCTTTTGGTACATTCCGTTTACCATGTAGCTAAAACATTCATGTTTGCTGATCATGTACTGTTGAAGTGACAATTTAAATGTACTAGATAAATGCTGATAGATAGCAATGTTAGATGCAATTTTCTAAAGAAAAAAGTACTACTGCTAAACGGCTCCATCAGCGCAGCCATCACAGAGTGACCTGTCTGCACAGTTCGGGCAAGTTGGAAACCGCGGGTTGGCAAACTGATACTTCGTAACCAATTTGCTCCTTCTCAGCAAGTTGATGTACCACGGGTGCGTTTTTCTCTATAACAAACGATAAAGCAGGAAGAAGTTAAAAATAAACACGAACACTATCATGCAAGCACACCAGAGGTGGTAGGCTGCAGCGTCTCAATCCAGAAGCTCCAGAACAGAACGAATACGTTTTTTTCGCGAAAACGCAAAAAGACTTGCGTTTCGATTCGTTGATGGAAAAAAGAGAGTTTGTAGAGAGCATAATTTCAAGTTGTCCTGGTTATCCATATAATCAGTACTGTTATTCAATCTACATCATGTGGCTAATTACATGGTGCCGTTCACATTACCAAGGACATGGTGCTTTCATAGTAGAGGTCATCAATTTCTGAATATCACACTCTCGTCGCTACCTGATCATTACCAAAAATCTACATTATCTAAATTTACAAGAACACGCAACAAGTTATTTTTACAATGATTCAGTACCCAATCCTTAGAGAACACCACCAACTACAACCATAGCAGATAACTGCCTCTTAACACCCAGATATATACATTTCCTGCTAACCGAGAAGCACCAAGGATCACACGATCTGGCTGAAGATTCAAAATTTGTGCAGTGCCACCTTCATACATTTGTATTCTGATTGTTGCCAGCAAGGATGAGAGAAATCTCCAAACCTCTGCTGAAAGCCTGGTTAAACAGTAGCCGCGTCTGGAAGGTGGAAATGAAGGGAAACCACGAACAGATGGCTATGGGTACAAAGATGATCATTCCCATGCCAGCATCATACAGTCGAGCCAGAGAGCGCACTGTTTTCCACAAACCTAGCCTCTTCACTACAGGCTTCCATGCCACAGCGATCTGTATAAGCAAAAAACAGGATTTATAGTAATTGGCAAGAAAGTGTTCTACTTATAAATCTGGAAGTTGACGATGTTCAAACAGTTGAATAGTACTCCCTCCGATCCATATTACTTGTCGCTAAAATGAATGTATCTAGCACTAAAACATGTCTAGATACATCAATTTGAGCGACAAGTAATACGGATCGGAGGGAGTACCAAGGATTGTTGACTCAAGAAAACTAACAGTGTACAAACGAACACAAACAATGTTTCCTTACTTTGCAAAGGCAAATCCACATCAAAGACATAAAATAAACCATGTGTTAACATCCTATAAATCTTTTTAGTTGCTATGCAACCTTAGTAGTATATCATTATCAAGTTTAATTTGTATAATAACCAACTATTCAGATCAACATCATGCACCAAAGTTTCCACAGAAAACTCACCGAAAGAATTCCCCATCCAGTAGGAACATATGCCAGAATGGAAGCAAGTACATCTGTAAAACTAAGTCTTGTCGACACAATTGCCACAATTAAACCAGCCAAAACCATTAACAGGGCAATACTTTTGACAAGACGCAGCAGTAGTTGGAAATGAACCATGGCCTTGGGGTTTAAACTAAATACCTGCATATCAATACAGAAAGTACATAAGTGAACAACTCAAGCAGTAGAAAACCAAGATGACTTAGTTAATATTACATCATGAATCCACATACCATTAGGAGGATAAAAAGCCCTCCAAGCACAGCCCAGGATACCCAATATACCTGCAGTGCCAAGAAATGATATTTACAATTCTTGATAAAGTAAGCCAAGACACACACGCAATTGATTCAGTAGGGCTCCCCCCTACCATTCTCCATAAAGAAAACAAGTAACTGAAGACACACATCCCAAAATCTAATAATATATAAATTAAATAATTTCTAATGGTCAACAGGCCAACACTACAATTAACTACAGGAAAAGGGGGCTCATAGGTAAGCTTTGACTGTACATGTCAGAAATAAAACATTAGTTTAACAAAGAAAATATCCTGTTCAAGGTAATAATATAACCAGACATGGCGTTAGATGTTTTCTGGTCGTTAATAAAACTAAAGCAAACGAAAGAATGCCAAAACTTAACTTCCCCAACCAACATCAATTTTAAGTTGTGTTGGTATTTGAATGTGTGTTCGTCCACGTGTTCTTCAGTAATTTTGGATTCACGATTAGGTTATGATTTGCAAAATAAATTAAACAAAGGTATGAATAAATTAAACTGGAAGATCAACAGCATATAAAAATATAGTCTGTCTTGGAAAGAGTTTTTTACTTTGGAACACCAAATTTCACATTCTATTGTCAGTTTATCGCTAAATGTCATGTAAACAATCAGATGAGTGCTGAAACATTTAACGCACCAATAATGATGTACTTGGTTCGCTGGCATCCATATGGTAAACAACTCCATACTGGAAAATGAAAAATCTTAAACTAAGTATGGTCTCCAGTATCCTCCCACGAAAGGTTTGGATATGTCCCTGAAAAAGAAATGTGTGGAAAAATGATTAATAATCAACACAATCTTGCCTTCGCTCATTATCTTTTCCAACTGTGTTTTATTAAATAAAGCGAAAAAGAGCACTAGCAATGAGGCAGCTCAACTACAGTCCGAGAAAGCGCCAACAGAGCAGGATAAACAAAGGCTTGACATAGTATTAAACAAGTCGAAGATAGAGTGAGATTATTAAGGCTAGAAGAGTGGACTACTGAAACATCTATGTATGAAACTACAAACTCAAAAGCATAAGCCTCATGGCTCTTAGATCGAGTCTTATTCAAAGAAAATAAACGTGAAAGAGAGCACCAGTACTCACAGCTGCAGAGGGGGCACCAGATAAGAGGATAAACAAGGCAGAATTTTACATAATAGCAAGGAAGCCGAAAGACAAAGTTTACTTACTAAGGACTAGAACTGTGGGCTACATCATCTATGTAAGAATTCAAAAGCGTAACCTAAAGGTTTCACATCACATGACAATAGGTTCTCACGATATCATCAGGCTGCTACAGGATAATAGGCATTCAATTACCAGTTCTTCATCCCACCAGGCTTCCCAGCTTTCTTCTCCTTTAACCCCAATACCACCCCGGTAAAATAGCCAGTTTGTCCAGTCTCTGAAATCCTCAACAACCCTAAAAGAGAAAGGGACAGACAGAGTTTATCTTCATCCTGACAGTTAAAATGATTGGCGAGAGTAAAATATAAAGAGAATGCTTAGTGGCTCACTTCTGCCATTCAAATCCAGATGGGTTGAAAATGTAAGGAGCAAAAAGCCAAGAAAGTGCCATAAACCAGCTACTTATGGAAAGTAAAATATAGCCAATTGCACCACCATCGTTAAACCCATAAGCTAGGAAGATCACCAACAAGAGTGCAACCTCCAACCTACAAAAACGAACAAGAATAGTTGGCCTGGATAATACTGAAATTGCACATATAATCTTGAAAGTAACATCAAGCGGCAACAAACCCTTTCACGAAATGGCTTCTGGAATAAAGACGGTAATTCTCAGCAAACTTAATATGTCGTACCACAAAACCCCTACCAGTTGCTCTATACTGGTAATAAGAAAAATATAGGATTAGTATTAGTGCGAAATACTCAACAGCAAAAATCTGTAAAGAGAAATTAAGTACTCCCTCCGACCCAAATTAGTTGACTCAAATTTGTCAAGATACAATTGAATCTAGACAAATGTAAGTCAACTAATTTGGGTCGGAGGGAGTAAATGATAAAAATACTTTGGGAAAGGCCCTACCTTTGCGCCCCCATGTAGTATTGTGCGACCGAAGTAATGAGTCCTTGTTCCAAGAGAGAAAGTGAAAAATACAGAGCATAGTTGGAACTGCATCGTAATGAAGTTGACAAAAGCCTGCACCCAGACATTCAGATGTAAGGATACATTCGTTGCTGGTGTCCAGGTAAAACTTTACAAAGAAGAGTGGCAATTAGTGCACCAAACTAACAAATAGCGCAAAGATTCCACAAAACACTAGAAATATAAGCTCATATCAACTAGTGATGCTAGATTTAAACCAGAAGGAATATAACCTAATGTACAGTCATGGTGCTTTATATATAACAGTTCCTTTTACTTCTTAAAGAAAATACTCTTTCAGAGTAAATACAGCAATAAACCAACCATAAATACTACTCCCTCCATTCAGAAATATAAGACATTTTAGTTTCGTGAAATGAATGTATCTAGACACTTTTTAGTGTATAGGTTCACTCCGAACCTACACACTAAAAGACGTCTATACATTCGATTCACAAAGCTAAAACGTCTTATATTTCCGAACGGAGGGAGTAGTACATAAGTTCTCAGGTTAAGCCAGAAGTCCAGATGCTGCAAGGAAAGGAAAATACCGTCAAGACACCTGCTTCCAGGATGAGACCTAGAATCATGGGAATAGCAGTAAACACACCAATCTGGAATAGAAATTGTGTGTTCAGAGCAACAGTCAGGGCTTTATTCTGCAATATATCCGCCCTGTTTAGAATTGATTCTCCAACACCAGATAAAGCCTAAACATAAATAACATAAAAGACGTGTCAGGAAAAAGGTCATATAAAAAAATGACAAAAAAGAAGTAAAGAATCTCTAGATGCAAAGTAGGAAATTTCAACATAAGAGAAGCTTACACACCACTAATGAAGTGCAAACATGTTGCCTGACACGAAAATAATGATGTAGATAATGGTGTGCTGTACCAACGTGCAAAATCTCAACTCAAAGTACCTAATATTCGGCGCTACACAAAAATGACAATCTGCCATCCAAAGTACTGAATAGTGCAAAATTTTGAACCCTTCCAAATCTGTCAGACTTTGTCATTTTCGTGTAGCCCCAAATATAAGGTATTTCGAGTTGTGATTTTGCACGTTGGTAAAGCACAACATTGTTTACATCTCGGATTTCCTTCAGATTTTTTTGAAACTTTAAAGTATTGTTTCAAATTTTGGAAAAAAGGGCTCCATGGAGCTCAGGCTCCATTTGGGGTTTCCACTCGATTCAGTCGTCAAGATGGTATTTTGACTATCAATTTCAGTGCAAACATGTTGCGTCACACGAAAATAATTATATTCAATAGCATCAAAGCCTTTTTCTCAAACAAGTTAGTGGCACATGGATTGCTGATTTCCATAGAGTCCTATGAAGAGCCAAATCTCTAAGAGCATTCCAATCCCTCGAGTCCCTTTTTACCGCCTCCGTCCAAGTCAACTTGGTCGCCCTCCGCCCTCCTAGTATTTTTCATACCCTTTAGAATACCCCACTATTAACTAGTGCTTATGGAGGCCTCCGCTGGATATGCCCAAACCATCTTGTTGATCGGAGCCACCCCTACCCTAACACGTATTACTTCATTTCAAATTTGGTCCTTTCTTGAATGGCTACACATCCACTATAGCATGCGCATCTGATGCAATACTCATTTGTTGAATGTTGGATGGTGTTGTCTTTTAGTGGCCCAACAATCTGCTTCATATAGCATCGCAGGTCTAATTGCCATCCTATAGAACTTACCATCTAGCATTTGTGGGACCTTTTTGTCACATAGAATGTCGGATGCTTGCCATCACTTCATCCGTCCTGCCTTGATCCTATGGCAAGCATCCACATCGACATCACCATTGCTTTGCAACATTGATCCCAAGTACCAGAAGGTGTCCTTAGGCACTATTTGTCCATCTAAACTAACCTCTCCGTCTTCGCACCCAAAACCACTAAAATCATGTCTCATATACTCGCTCTTTGTCCTACTAAGTCTAACCCCCTTGGATTCCACAGTCTGCCTCCATAATTCTAACTTCTATTTATGCTGACCTTGGTTTCATCTACTAGCACCACATCATCAGCAACGAGCATACACCAAGGAATATCTCCTTGTATATCCTTCGTGACCTCCTAGGAGGATGTACCCCAACTCTATCTTTTCAATGAAATGAAACGCAAAGGTCCTTTGCGTTTTCTCAAAAAAAAAATCCTTCGTGACCTCCTCCGTCACTAACCAAAAATAATTATATAGTATTATAAAATCATATTCCACGATAAATCTAGTGATATCAGTTTTTGTTTTGTATGTTAATAGCATAGCACTGATACATTTCACAAATAAATAAAAATCTGCCATGGAGTCATCAGGAAGCAAGGTTTGACAATTACATACAAGTGTTTTGACATGATAAACATGGCTTGTTTGAGATTCTGGAACAAAGATCATACAGTAAAAGATAGATGAACGGATATTCAACTTACCAGATAAGTTTTTCCATAGAGAAATAGGTACACAGTCAGTACAGTTAGCTGCAAAAGAATAAATGAATAAATATCAGGACCTCAGAGGTCGAAAGACAAAAAATGCTGGTAATATTTACACTTTATACATAGCTAGTGTTATCAATGCCATTTTCAACAATATAAATCCTGCAGAGACAGGTATGGCTCGTAATGCACAGACTGCAGAACATCAGCTTGCACATGAGAAAAGTATTAGGTTTAAACTAATAATAACAATTGAACGAAAATTTGTGTTTACCAGGAACGATTATAGATAAAAGCTTCACACAATGTAAATAAATATTATAGGATCGTGCTGAGCATTGTGGAAACGAACAACACAAGATCAGTAGAAAGGAACTTATGAAGCTTGATGAGAGATGAAATACAACTAGCAACTGCCACGATCTCCCTTGGTTCGTAGATAACGTTTTGGACATGGACACGATGTCCAAGATGCAAACATGAACAGTACGAGTCATACGTATACGCTAGTAAAAAATATTGATTGTGATATTATGAATATGTTACGTATTACAAATCTAACAGTACGAGTCTCACAAAAGGACAGACCCAGTGCTAGAAGCTCCCACACCAGGTGGGGTCTGGGGAAGGATTACAGAGGCAAGCCTTACCCCTGCACAGTGCAATGCAGAGAGGTTGCGTCGAACCCAGGACCTCTTGGCACAAGTGGGGAGTATGTGTGCCACTGCGCCAGTCCTGTCCTTCAGTATGAGTCTCACAAGACTGAGTCAAAATTAGTTTGACCGAACGCATTTAGGGCATCATCTATTTACGAACAGGGTAGTAGGAAATAACGCTGGCAGAAAAAATGTAACATATGGTATCAGGAAACAGAATTACCATAGTACAGAAGTAGAACCCAATAGTTGTCACATAGAATGATAACATCCTGAAGAAGTCAAAGAGCTGTCCAAGTCTGTATATATCTCGGCTAAGGACTTGTTCACCGTTTCCTCCAGCAACTTTTCCTTCAAATAGTGCAATCTGGTTAAGCCCAACATCTCTTCCTTTCCCAACCTACAGAATGATGTCAAACATCAATACAATGTATAAAAGACAGCAGTGCAGCTCAGTATGTTTAAGCATTTGATTTATCACACTAATGAATTATTCGTAAATATAATTCAGTGGCACGTATGAAAGATTGCACGTCTATGCAACCAATCCTTTTTCAGCTGGACTAGTATTTTCATTAGTTCTCCCATTGACCATCAAGGTTAACTAGCAGTGTGATACCGGCACACACAAGAAAGTTTTAGCCAGTAAATCTGTGATCCAATATTAGATTAGCCAACTATAAGGCACTCGGAATAACACACAATAAGCAAGAGGCTTAAATCATATTGGCAGCTCAAAAGTGGAATATCTCAAAGGACGCTAGTTTATGGATTTGAAAACTATTTAAAGTTGTGTGCAATTATGCGTATATCTGAGAATACAAAGGCCAACAATCAATAACATTCATCAATATACATGAAACACTTGTGTTGCTTACTTCCCTGATGATAATGGGAGTGTTAACTAGTAACGAATGACTTAGTTTAAGAGTTCATACTCTACAATTTTAGCTGAAACTGTAATGTAGTCTCATAGTCTCCATCCAATGACTTTTAGGCCACCTGTAGCACAGTTTTGTCCAACATACAGAAACAGAAGCAGTGACTAAGAAAATACTAGCTTGTCGAGAAACCTTCGTAGACAACTAACAACCTTAAATGTTTTCATTGAATGAAATAACTAGAGATCAGCAGGTGCAACAGTAGAATAAATATGGTTGAAGAAAAACTACACCTGAATATACTCATGATGAGTTATGTTCCCTTGACGTAACGTAGAGTTAAACCCTGCAATTCATGGATGGTGCATCAGTAAGAAGCTACAGCTCCATGAGTATAGTGTATAGAATATCTTCGAGCAGGAAAGAAAACTGTTGAGCATATATGGAAAATCCTCAAACACCAACAATTGAACATATTGATGCCATTATTAAAGAGACCGCATCCAACTAAAACATGAGAAAAAGATACCAATGCTATGAACCCATTGGCATAGAAATAAAATATGGTGTTTACAAATGTGGGAGGAACATGTTGCCAATAATATCTACTCCCTCCGTTCCAAAATATACGATGTTTTAGCCTTTTTCTGAAAAGCATGTATCTAGATGCCTTTTAGTGTGTAGGTTCGGAGCAAAATAAGTGAACCTACTCACTAAAAGATGTCTAGATGCATGTGTTTCAGAAAAAGACTAAAACATCTTATATTTTGGAGCGGAGGGAGTAGATTACAAAATGGACTTGGGACATATCATTATTGCCTTACTACTCGTTTCACTAAAATATCTTTCCATGAATAACCAGATTTTCAGCTACTAAAGCAAATTATGTCATCTGTTTTGCTACACGAACATGACAATTCAAGACAGACTTCAAATAATAACCAGACCAAAAAACAATATATCATATCTAAATGTGTAGAACACATAAAAATATTGAATATTTATCAAACAGTAACCAGTTGGAGAATCTGAAGACAAATTACAACTAGAGTAAAAATATTTATCAGGTAACCTGCGTACCATCATGTTCTTGACTCGGAAAATAGGTAGTAAAAGATACTAAACACATACTCCCTCCGTTTCAAATTATAACTTTATAAGATATTTTAGGTTTTTTCTAAACCACATGTATCTAGACGTCTTTCAGTGTGTACCTTCGGAGTAAAATGAGCGAATCTACACACTAAGACGCCCAGATACATTTGTTTCAGAAAAAGTCTAAAAAGTCTTATATTTTGGAACGGAGGGAGTACCTATTAGCACGAGTCAAAACAAAAGAAGGTATCTAGTTTTACCTGCAAATATATCCTCACTGATATTGATGATACGGGATGCCTTACTGATGCCCCCCCTTGTAATATGAAAAATTCTATCAAAAACATCTGGGTGACCATAGTGCATTCTCACTCTGCAAAAACAAAAAGATGTTAACAAGACGTAAATCTAGGATACTCATGTGATATAGAAAACTGCTATTATGTAAAAGCACTTACTTCAGTGGATTAGAAAGAACACGCTGTCCTAATGTCACAAAACTAGTTTCTTGACTCGACATAAATGAGGCCAGGGAGGAAACACTACACAAGAGATAAATGCTATTATCTGGGTTTACAGATGAAGTGAAACCAAGAAAATACACAGCCAAAATGCACTGAAATAACACCTTCCCGTGAAGACATGTTCCCTAACACCAAGAATTGAAGGGTTGAACTTGCCATGATCTTGAGAGAATTCCTCCAGCAGGTTTCTCATCTTGAGTGCCTCTTCGAAATAGTTATCCTTCAATTGAAAAATCAACTTTAACTCAACAATGATGGATTAAAACAGTTCATGCATTTTTGCAGTGGATCATTAGTCAAACCCTCAAACAGTGACAATATCAATAATGGAATGAACTATTTGCCTTATCATCCTTCCTCATAAAGACAAAAGATGGTACTTAAATGTGTACACATCAGAGAAACTAAACACTGGAAAGTGAAGAAGCATCAAGTAAATACGTTTGGTTAGAAGAAATACAAAACAGTTGCCTCCATGTAAACTGGTAGGTGATGTACTGCACACAGCTTCGTAAACAAGTACCTGATTCATATCAATAGTTTGTACAGCATTTCCACGAGTGAATATAACGGCATGATTTTGGTTTTCAGGTTTACCCTCCCCAAGCTTTGGATTGCCAGGCAACTTAACTGAATAAATTTCCTGCAACAGATAATTTAATTGAGTGAGACTGAAACACATTGTCAAACAATAAACCATGTTTAAAGTTTATAGTTAAAGATAATTGACTTCCTTGAGCATGCAACGGTCAGGATACTATAGTGGTGCCAATATAAATAAGTTCATTGTCATCAAGTATAAGATATGAGAACTGCACTCAACAGACCAGAACAATTTTCACGAACTAACATACTGTAGCCACTGAAGGCGTGACAAACGAAAAGAACAGTTCAAACCCAAGATTACTGTTCTTAACAGTTAACACAGTGCTTCAGAAACACGATAATAGCAATCATGCATTAGACAGGAGGGAAGGCATCCAAAACCAATTGCCACTAACCTTGTCTTTTCCATGGATGTCAGCTTTAACAAGCTTCGAGTAATACTCAGTGCTAGGCTTTCCATTCTTAATGCTCTCGACAACATCAATATAAGCAATTCTAAGAGCTTCGTTTCTGAGAA
Organism: Avena eriantha; assembly: GCA_910589775.1. Taxonomy (NCBI): domain Eukaryota; kingdom Viridiplantae; phylum Streptophyta; class Magnoliopsida; order Poales; family Poaceae; genus Avena; species Avena eriantha. Next base: position 14,068,678 of record OU342742.1, on the reverse strand, counting down.
GGAAAGAAAAAATAGAGATAATGTACTGGTGTAGCACAATATAATACACACAAAAAGAAAGATCTAACGAGCTCAATTACTGATTCTAAGAACAAGAGAAGCACTTATTTAGCATGAAGGAAGAGATAATTCCAAGGTATAAAAGTAAGAGCACCTTTGCATTAGAAGGGCTATATCAGCAGCTTCTTGTTTCCCTTCTCCTTTCTGTAATCCATAAATTTGGCAGGTAACAACGTACGTAAACTTCAAATCAGCCTGTGCACGTGCTTCAGGGGAGTACTCAAAATGTGTGTCAGCCAGACCAGCCATATCAAACGCAGATTCAAGGTCTAGCAAAGAAAAATATCAGAAAAGGATATTACATGCACTTGGTTAAATATAGAATTTAAGTGTCCCACAAGGAAGCTAGTAGAAATACCTTCAGAATGCATTCTCTCTAGATAACTTTGCAACATAAGGGCTTTTCTGTAATACATCATCCCACGAACTGCAAAGCAACAGTTACAAAATGGATACATACATAGGAAAAGTATTTCCAAAAGGAATGTACACATGGAGAAAACAAGTTTCAAATTACAGCAAACCTGTTCGCGCTAAGGTCTGCCCACGGTAAGATGCCCAAAGGCGCAGTTCTAGTATGTCATTTGCACTGCTAAAAAGTTCAGACTCTGCTGCATTTTCATCCCTGTTGATGCGAGTAAGGAAGTTCTTCCACTCATCTGTATACAAAAGTTCACCACATAAGATTTGTACAAGGATAGTTAAGACAACACACATATTTCCATGTTAACAAAGAAAATGTATTCTCTCTTCTACTAGCTAGCACAAGACGAGAGAAGATATCTAGTGCTACATCCCAATCCTCTACTACTGGATGCCCATGTATTCTCAGCCATCAGATGAAAATGAAGGGACTCCATCCACCTGTGATAACTAGTGAAAAACACCCAGCACTTTCTAAGAATAAAGTGACATCCGCACCACAGTCTGAAATACAGTATCTGTTTTTCTCACCCTACCCATCTCCCCCCGTCACTCTTAACAGTCCCGTGCCTTCCCAGCCGGCCAGCCCCTCCATCTCTTGAACTGCCCCCACCAGCTGTCACCTAGGAAGTTTGCGACCACTGGCGCTGCCACCTACTGCCCCCACCTCGGATCCATCTTCCCAACCACGGCTACCGGCCGCAAAACATGCACGACCGCCCAGATCTGCCAGCCATGACAACCACAGCTTCTGTAGCCTATAGGTGTCCTCTGATGCTGCTTCATGGGATTCGTACTTCACCACCCTATTCAAAGTAGTAGTACATGTGTATTTCTACTAATTCTTTGATTCAGTTTCCCATACAAAATATCAGATAATGTAACAGAGTGGAACGGTCTGATGAATGGAGCATGTCATGTACATCTCTTTTGATTTGCGTATGTGTTGTGCAAGTAGTACCGCACACATATTCTCGATAGTTTTTTGTTGTGCACAAATTCAATAAATCCATGTTTTTTTCATGTACTCTTACAATTAAAATTCTTTGGAAAATGTGTACTGCATATTTATCCAGTGTACTGCTTAGCTAAATACCAGGTTTGTTCATCCGATTCAATATTCAAAATTCAGGTAACTAAGGATCGGAAGGGGCAAAACCAAAATTTCACAGGCCTATTGCAGAATACATGAATAGAGCAGCAGTTTTAGGGGCTTTAGTAAAAAAATGGCCAGAAAACTCCCCACCGACAATGTGCGTGATTGTATTCTGATCTAATGGTGTGGGTTGCTTGGGAATCTGGTAGACATGATGGGGACATAGCACTAGATTGGGAGCAGGACATTTCCTGGTTGGCTTAGTTCAGATGGTAGCACTCCAACAGGGAGGCCATGGCAAATGGGTGTATATTATTCATTATTCAAGCTGATAAGGGAAACAAACTATTTTTTTAGAGCTTAACAAGTGGCACCAGATCGAATATACTTTGACTATGCATGCAACCATAGAACAGATCTCTTCAGATTTAAAAGGAACATGGTTCGAGGAAGGAAACAAGGGGCTCTCTCAAACCTATCCATCAGAAGCTGACCCCTTTTACATAACTGTTACTCCCTCGGTTCACCAAAAGTAAATTTCACCATGGAAAGAAAGAACAAACCTGGATATATCTTCTGAAGATAAAACAGTGTACTTATACCATCTTCATTTCTCTTCTGGAGTTCAGCGACACTATAAAGCACAGTCTCCGAGTAATATGGAGTGAACACACTACAAATAAAGTGTCACATATCAGAGGCACATAAAGCTAATATAACTGAACCAAAAAAAAACTGAACGTCATGAGACGCTCACATGCCCTAGAAATTATATCATTCCAGTATAAATATTCTCAACGCAAGCTTCAGGCAAGTACATAATCCACAACGAGAAAATACTAAGGATTCAGTTCTAGTATCGTTGTACTGATTTCATCTTTCCTCAATATATTTCACTGTCCAGGCCTCCGTCATCAAAACTCTTTTTTTTTTGCCAAACATGCTGGCTAATACTATCAAGGTACATGTTTACGTAACAGAGTTGCAAACTGCTTCTTATACCAATTCATAGACCATTAGGTATCAGCAAAGCTGGCTAAGAAAAAGAGTCTTCAAACAGTCAAGTATCACTGAAACTGTAAGATACTCATATGTGTCATCACTCGTCAGCAGGTTTTAAGAGAAACCTCGTCAGAGACTTGTAGACAGATGTGAGAACATTAGTTTCTAAGTGTATCTGCCGAGATATTTCTGTCTCGATGGCCTACCAATACCCATTCCATGCATGGTTCCAAAATTCAATGTCACACATAATTAGCCGATATGGCCAATATTTGGTCCATTGTTTTGACCACCATGGACTGGTATGCAGATGCAGAAATTATTGTAAAAATATTAACAAAACTAAAGATATACAACTTCACTAAATATACCATAACAAGGCGTAATTTGGTTAAACAAGCACATATAATGCACTTATTAATGACAATTATGTCATAATACTGGTGAGGTGAGTCAACTGAAAAGCGAGGTATGCATTGGAAATCATGGTATAAAATTTCCATCCCCAAGAGAAAAGATAGTATTGGCTTTAGAGATTTTGAATCTTTTAATGCTGCAATGTTGGGTAAACAGGCTTGGAGGTTATTAGAAAATCCTACAAGCCTCTGTGCGGGAGTTCTAAAGGACGTTATTTTCCTAAGGGTGATTTCTAGTCAACTAGCTGCCCAAAAGGCGCTTCAAGAACATGGAAGGCTATAATCCATGGTAGGGAAGTCCTCAAGAAAGGTTTGCTGCAAATGGTTAGAAATGGTGAAAGGACCCTTATTTGGCATGATAATTGGACTGCGGATACTCCAAGTATGAGACCGTTGGGAATGCTAGACGATACTGCAGTATGGCGTGTTTGTGATCTTATTGATGAAGACTCTGGGAATTGGAAGGTTAATGTGATAGATAAAACCTTTTTCAGCCCAGATGCTGCAGCAATCAAGGCAATGCCTCGACCAACAACGGGTGGTGAGGACATTTGGTCATGGCTGTTTGAAAAACTGGCCTAAATACCATCAGGTCAGCATACCATTTGCTGGTGGAGAATATCAATGCTGCTGATGAGGGTGCCTCATCTTCAATGGGACAAACAGATCTGTGGTTAGAATTATGGAAGTTAGAGGTAGTACCGAAGTTTAAAATTATGGAAGTTACAGGAAGTCTCTTCTTTAGCTCCTCCATTGCATATACGATTACATTTAAAACAAAATAGTATAGTACATAGATTTTAGGTAAACTTTTGGAAACTTTTGTGACCATTTGCACATTGCACCATATTATAACAGAGGCGCTGTAATGATTTGAGATCATTGCGAAGGAGCTCTAATCATACTTTGGTTGTTCTTGCTTACTCCCTCGGTCCTCTATAAGCTGTCATTTTGAACATCGGTCTTTAAAATACAAATTTGATCAGTAGTTTTATTACCCCCTCTGTCCGGAAAAGGATGTCGCATATTTGTCTACATTTGCATGCATCTAGACACGTTTTAGTGTATAGATACATACGAACCTAGAAAATTCACGACATCCTTTTTCGGATGGAAAAAGTACAACACATTTATATAATCCAAATAAAATGTACCCCCTCCGCCCTGATTTCTGTGGCACGCTCATATACCAAGCTTTAACTTTGACCATCAATTAGACTGATAATATACGAGTCATGAGCCTTAAAAATTCTATGGGTAAAAAATCGAATATGAATTCAATACTGTAGTATAAAACATAGGGCATCTTCTCATTAAGTACAGAAGCAGGTTTAGCAGAAAGAAGAGCTTGAGCCTGTGGGGGAAAAAGACCAGTCTCTCACCACACGACACGCATACATAAAGCCTAATCTCACAACATGACTCTGACATTTATTTATCTGGAGCTACCAAAACTATGGTTGGATGAGCTGTTGCTACAATCCAGAATAATGTTCACATGAACAGTGCCGCTACTCATAACAGGAGTACAAGGAAACTGATAACTACCACGTATGCTCAGTTTCTACAAACAAAGTATGGTACTGGTCGGTGGTTAGTATCGAGTGAATATCAGTTTGTTCTTGTTTAATTATTGGAGCAGGAACATGGCAGACCCCTCGATTTCACCTCAAGATATGGATCAACTTGTGCAAAGTTTTTTATCTCGGTACGTCATTTATCTTTTTGCAAATAAACATCCTACTGGCAATGTAACTATAGAAAACATTGAAAATCAAAGGGGAATTGGTTTTAACCAGCTTGCAGAAACAATCAATTGTTTCTTACTAAGTTATGGGAAACTTTTACAGCGAAATGAACCGCATTCAAGTTTAAGAGGTGAAAAGAGAAGTTGCAGCTGTTACTATGGTTAAAACATGCACCCAGTGGAATCAGGCGCAGTACTGATTGTAAAATAATATCAACAACTCCACAATTAATGGAACAAGCAGAAAAGAACTAAGGAAGCCTCACCTGAAGGAAAGCATTTCTGAAACAGGCCTTGCAAGAGGCATTCGCATGAACAGAGAGTTTGTGAAGAACTCCAGTCTGCGACAGGCTTCCAGATTTTTAGGAACATTCGCAGCTGATTCCTTGATGGTCAGAAGTGAATGTAGTCGTTTGATAAGGTCTTTCTGTATCCCATTACATCAAGATAGATTAAATAATAGTTAGAGAGATGCAAAATAATAGGAAAATATAAACTCAACAAGGACAATGAGACAATACCAATCCAGGATCATTTGGCCACTTGAGATTACTGAAAAGGCGGCCTTCAGCTCTTGCTCTATTTATCTGATTCCAATCATCAATGTTGCCACTAACATTCATATGCAAAAGAAATTAGAAATGAAATGAATGATACATCAGCATACAGATCTGACTATAAGGATAGAGAGAACAAATTATAAACAAAATGGCAGACCTCATATCAACAGAAAGCACTTCGTGATGAACAACTTCGTATAGGTCCTGAATGGCATTAACTGCCCCCTTCTTCATATCGGCAGACTCTGTTTCTTTCTGCAAAACATTATTTAAACATCATACAAATTACAGTAGTCTAAACACCAAACACAGACTACATTTTAGGAATGTGTGGATTACAATGCTTGAATCCTATGCTGGAAAAAGTCCATATCATACTTGACTACTTTCACCAGTCTGTCACACCCCTTGAACAAAAGCAGACAATACCCCTAAACTTAACCCTGGCAATAGTAGTGATTACCCCATGTGGAACATGTGATGAGCAGCAAAACAACAATATAAGCATTTGTGATTCTTATTTAGAGATTTCTTAGCAAGACAAAAAAAAAGGAACATGTGTATGGTGAACCACTCCCATTTGTAAAGTTAACACTGCTTAACAAACTCACATCCTGGGTCTATAGTCCTAGATAGCAAGAGCACTGCGACAGAGTTACATTCACGAAAATAGAAGCACACTCCAGTTTATCATCCATCTGATAGATAATTAATTTCTGTACGCATTCATAAATCATTAATAGCCTTTTTATTGCATATGTCCAGATATAATAAATAGACATGCTATTAAGAGACTTTGATCATATTTCGTACTGAAGCCAATGTCATGAGCGGCCTAAATCGACATGCTACTTTTCGAAGCCATCGCTATATAATTGACAATGAAAACTGGACATGTTGATTAGAATGTGCACAACATATTTTATAGGTACAAGTCGCTATATAAGTGACAATGAAAACTGGACATGTTGATTAGAATGTGCACAACATATTTTATAGGTACAAGGGAAATACGTCCAGAGCAGGCAGACGCAGGAGCAGACCGAGCAGTTCAACAGAGCTTTTATAGTACCATGGATCTGGCTTCAATAGATAGAGATCTCTCTATAAAATACAAAGTTCCTACAGAGAATTGGGTTCTAGCAAGTTGTACAGATAGGTCTCTAAAGAGAATCGGGTTCTAGCAAGTTGTACAGATTGGATTCCGGTCATGAGTAAGGTAATCGTGCAGCAAATATGGCCTACACACGTGTAAGTGAAAAGGCACGCATAAACCACAGTAGAGAATTGACGTATTCAAACTAAATCATAACATATATACCAGTATTCCCGCAGCAGCAACAAGCTTGGCAATGACATTAGGCAATTTGCTGAAATGAATATCACTCTGGATGTTCTTCTTTGAAATGCTTTCTCGAATACCACCAAAAATCCTTTGCACCCTAATAATTACAAATTTTGATCATAAATCTGTTGAACTATACAAGGTGGAGGCAGGATGAACGTGAATGACATTATTCTAATAAAACATTACCAGAGATGGCCTTCTTTATCTAGTATAGAGGTCAGGATATGATAAATGCTATGAAAGCACTCCTCGACAGCATATTGCATGTATTCGTCCTTTGAGATCCTTAGCCAGAGTTCATCTTGCGAGTCTTTGCAATCAACTGCAATATCTTTCGCCAAGAAAACCTGCCATAAAAGGGCAATTAATCACCAAAGAGACAGAAAAGATGTATCATGTGGAAATATGCAAGGGAATACTTTTAAAAATAAACATAATTTTGACTTTTAACCTTGCTAGCAAGCAAAAAAAGAGGCCACTGCACAATTGGAAGACCACCTTTATTCTTGGGCATCAAGAGTAACTCGAGTTCGCTGCAAAAGAGCCAAAACATGAGGTACACTGTATCCAGCTATGGCTTCAACAAATCAATAACACAGTTCTAATTCTGCTTACGTGTTGTTGATATAATCCTCTTCCCGCAAATTCCTCACAATTTCATTCCAGAAAGGAGCGAATCTAGATGCATCAAACTTACTTAACTCTGCATCCTGGTAAATTGGTGTTTATCATGTCAACTTATTGAAACTAACAATAAAGAACTGAAAGAAAACAAGGCATATTTATAATTTAAGCACAAAGAGAACTTGTATTACTTGTTTAAGCCAATAATAGCAATACAGATGCAAAAAAAAGATAAATATGAGCTCAAATAAATTATTGAGGAAGTATTATGACTCGAAATGCAAGGCAGGAATCGAAGAACAATGGTGACACCAAATATAGCTATGTAGCAAACTAAAACAGATGGGACAACCCAAATAAAATAACAACAGATATCTAGATGATGCTACAGATGGGCATCAAAGGAGGTGAGACAACTCAACAAGGTCTACTAAGCAGATATGTGCAGGAAATTGAGGATTTCGACTTAGTAATGACTCAGAGGAGAGTAGAAGGAATGCCTAATTTAATTTCATATTCCAATTGAAAATGATTATTCTGCAAAATATATATCAAATATATTCATTTCAGGGAACCATGATATTCACGTCTGAAGGTCATGCTTAATCAAAGAAGCCAACAAGGGAAAACAATAGCATCACTTTCTTTATTTCATTCCATAGCAGACACTTTTTGTAACTTCGAGCACATACATGCACAAAAATTTGGAGTAGCTACAAGAAAGCTGAATGTCATATCGTTATAAAGATACTTCCATGATATGTTCATAAGTTTCTTAACATCTTATGGCCTGAGCCCTTTACAGAATAAAGTTTCTGACTCCGAAAGGTACTAAAATAAAGCAACTTCAGAACATATATTGAAGTAAAAACAACATGCATCCAGACTCCACCTACAGAAAACTGAACTACTCCCTCCATTCCAGATTAACTGACGCAGATTTGTCTAGATACCCATGTATCTAGACGCGTTTTAGTGTGTAGATACATGCAAATCTAGACGAATCTGCGTCAATTAATTTGGAAGGGAGGAAGTATAAAGTAGCAGGCTGTAAAGTACAGATACCAAAAAGACACATACCTGACCAGATGATAGCAGTTGTTTCCTGTATGATCATCAAAACCAGCTTAGGAGCATTGAAATCAAGTGTGAAAAATAAACTGTAAGAACATTGAAAACCTTTTTGGAACAGGTACATGAAGTTTATCCATGAATGCTTCAGGGAACTTCTCAAAGAATCTGTGAACTGCTTCAACGGATCTAATCTGAAAAAAAAAATTACAACCACCAGCCAGGATAAATCAACAGATAACCAGACAAACTCAATGTATCAAAGCTAGAAAAAAATATCAAAGCATGAACCGCTGGTGGGCAACCGAATGTCAACACATCCAACCCAAACTGGAGTGTAATATAGTCTATATGTGAATTGTTCTACATAAACTATTTATGAGTTACATAAAAAGTGTGCCTTACATTAACTACAAAGTAATGAGAAGCCTCCTGACTTCTTGAGCTCAGTTGGCTAGCACAACAGTTTGTAGGATAGACAAACACCCATTATCTTCTATATTAACTTTGAGGGTTGTACTATTCCCCCCACGCCTTCCCTTCTGTTTACTTACTAGTACGCAGTAATAGTCTAATAAAATCATCCTAAAACAAAAAATTGCCCTCATAATAAACAACAAAAGAAAAAATAGCAAAGCAAATAGATCTGCCAGAAGCAAGTTAGAAAACAATCGCAAGACAACAGCATAAAGCTACAGTTTAAGAACTAACCTCTCCCAGGCGTTCACGTGCACCAAGAAGGAATCCAACAATAGCAGACATGATGGTGTAAAATACATGAATGTCCAAAAGATAAATCTGCACAAATATATTCTTCTTATAAATATATGTGTTCATGCACACTAGAAACAGCTACCTGCAGAAACAATAAGCCCAACAGAAACAAGAGCAGCAAGCAAGCTGATGAAATAAGCATAGGCACGTTTAGGCTCAGTTTGCGGGTGCTGAACTGTGTTGTACTGTGCTTATTATTATATGATCCACTGCAGAAAAATAGCCACAAAAGTAGGCAAAAGTGCGCGGGCCAAGCGGGGGTTACGATAATCCACCGCAGGGCCAAACGCAGCCTTAGCCTACCATGAATCTGATCTCAATTATCAAAGTTGCATGATAATTTAGCAAGATAATAATTCGGCACAAAAACATATTTACCAGTCTGTAATCTCTCAGTGGACTAATAACCAGCATACCAAATTACAACATAAGAATATAAACGCTGTGACAAACGATAGGCCAAAATAACATGTGCTCATTTTATCAGCTTATCATACGGCAAGGATAAAGCATATTCCGTTCAGGTTCTGACATTGTGTTTACACAACTCATCAGTCGGTCATTGTATGAGGAAGTTCATCTGTTGACATGGAGAATTCTCAGTCTACAGCATACAATTCAATTTTCATTAGCACATGTAGCACAAGCTATGGGCGTGATGTACCCAATCTGTCCGTGCAGGTTAACAAACTAACAAACGACTAGCGCCCTTTGGGGTTCCAAATTCCAATACCTTGGAAATATGTTATGTGCATCTGCTACTTACGGCTTACATACTCATTTGTTTCCAATAGAAGTTATGTAACTAGTACAAATATTCCCTTGCTGGATATCAAGGACACAGTTTAGCCATGTATTATCTCACTAAAAAACGTGGATCCATGTGTAATCTCACTAAAAAAGGTGTATCCATGTATTATGTCACTAAAAAAGCTGTATCCACTGTCACTAAAACATGGATTTGAACTAATTCTTTGCTCCTCCAGCAAGTCATAATGTTTCAATAAGCCCCCAAAATCAAACCGGAAAGATAGTCAATTATTCTTCTAAAGAAACCATATTACATTGTCTTTTCGAGATGATCATTGTTAATGGTTGTGTGGCTCAAGAACATCTCAATGAGTGGGAGAGAGGGGATGCGAGTATCTGCATATATGCCAAGCTAGAAGGGGAAAAAAGGTTACTTACTGAGACCACTGGAGCCCACAAAGAAAGGATTGTAAAGGCATTATGGTTATCTGCAAACATTTCAACAATCAACAATGAATAATTAAAGGCACAGCCTACAACCTCACTTTCATAAATAATAGAAATTGTATACAAGTTTTGTGTACTGAAGAACACAGCTTAGCGCATCTCAGTGGGATTATGTGATATCAGTGGAACAAAGTAGAGGCCAATTTCAAGTTTTCCTCAAAAGCCAGGTGGCAGATAGCAACATACAAGATTAACGAAAGAGATTTAAACTTAAAGGCACTAATACTTGAGAAGATGTACACTTCTCAAGAACAAATGTTTCAACTATACAATAGTAGGGGCTAAGAAGCTGCAGTTGCTGCTGCTGCAGCTTCGTTTTATGACACAGTCACAGTATTTACTGTATTGTCTCAGAGAAATACACAAGTGAACTATAAGGATCAATAGGTACTAAAAAAGGCACGATGATAGAAAATGTGTATACATACTCTTCGAGAAAAAGTCATGCCACTGATACTGTAAGCCTTTGAAACTGATAATCAGTCTTGTTGGTTCCACAAGAGGTTGAATCTGCATAAGAAAAGTCATTTTGAAATACAAATTGATGCTGGTAAGTGGGCGAACAAATGAAAAACACATAAACTAAACTTTCCTGGAGAAAATAGGTAAATGAAAATTTTGCAGCAAGAATAACAAGCCAGAAAGCCACATATCTGCACAGTAAATCAAGTTAGTGATGTGTGCTTCCAACATGCCAGCAGAATCACAGAATTATTTTTTAAGTTAGATCAGATTACTTGATATAGTCTAGAGGCCTTTCATGCATGCCTCTTCCAACATAATTGTGCTCCTTCAACATAAGCAAATGTTAGACACCCTTAGCATTAGATATTGCATCACAAATATTTCTACAGAAAGGCAGCTTTTAAGAAGTTAAAAAGCATCAAAGGACAATACCTGATGCATCCACTGAATAAGGCGTACAAAAGACCAGCTGTAGCAAGCATTGGTAACACCCCGGCAACAAGGAACACTCATGAGCAGGCTGATGATTATCTGGACACCCGCATATGCACTTATTACAACAACATATATCTTGAAAGATGCAGACTGCGCTCCATCTTGAAGTGCCTTGCTGAGAAATGGTCAAACTATTATCACTTTTTCAGAAATGGTGTAAACACCATAGAGTTACATCTCGGATATGTGCATCGACAAAATATTGTACTCCCTCCGATCCAAAATAAGCGTTGGAGATTTAGTACAAACTTTATACAGTATTAAATCACCGCTACTTATTATGGATCAGAGGGAGTACTCCCTCCATCCACAATTACCTCGCATCCTGGGTTTAGTCAAAGTCAAATTTTGTAAACTTTGACTATATATTTAGAAAAAAATATCAACATTAATAATGTAAAAACTATTGTATTAGAATTGTCATAAACCATATTTTCATATTATATGCATTTGGAATCATGGATGTTGATCTTTTTTCTTATATTGTTGGTCAAACTTTACAAAATTTGACTTTGACTAAACCCAAAACGCGAGATAATTGTGAACGGAGGGAGTACCAAATAAAGAAATTTATTGATACGCTTGGGCACAAAGATTTGCTAAAGATTGTGCTCAGGAATGCAAGGGTAATGAAGTCTGCAAGCAACTCAATTTTTCATCCAAGTAAGTTAGTGTAAAAATTAGAGTTGACGCCGAATGGTCGCACTACTTTGCTCCTTCAAAAGTGAGCTGTTCAAATAAAACCTCACGAGAAAGCTCGGATGCCAATGCAATAGTTTCTCCTACAAAACCAAACTGAGGTTCTGGTCCACAGGTCACTTTAGTACATTCATCTCCGAACTGAAGAGATGTTCTCGAGCCACCTGCTATTAGCTTTTTCCAGCAACAATGTAAAGCCTTGGTGTACCTATATTATTCTACTTATGATGTTACACTTGACCAACAACACCAAGGGATACTATTAGAGGGCAGCTTAACAGATGACAAGCTTCAAAGGACATATAAGCCAAGTTTAGCTAGACCAAACATATAAATTAGGTACCAATCTGATATTTGTATTGTTATCTCTATATAATCACCTTATCCTTATACTCTACAAAATTTAGATTTCAGATATCCCACGTGATTAATAGAGAACCATTAGTCTTCTGGTCGGAGAGTTGGTAAGACCTGTTTGACTAGCAGGATTTCAAAAACACAGGAATAGAAAATTCGTAGGAATTGTATGCCATATCATGTTGAATCCTGGACTATGAAGCACAGGAATGTGAAACAGAAGTTATTAGTTGCACGAAGGAAAAAACGTAGGAACTTCCTTGAAGAATTAGATGTTTTCCTTGGTTGTCATAGAAACGAAGGAAAATTTCCATGAGGTTGGATTCACTGGAAATATTCCACTAAAATCACATGCAAAATAGTCCATAAGAAAATATTCCATGGTTCTCAATCCTACAAACAGAACAAGCTCTATAAGGAAGAAGGGAAGAAAAAAAAGAAATAGAACCCCTCTAAAATCCCTGTAGAATTTCTTTGGATCGAAGAAGCCCTTACAAGAAAAAATTTAGTCATTTATACAATAGAAGGGTTGCTGCTCAGCGCTTGAGAAGTGGTCATATTTCAAACCAACAAATAAGAGTGCCAGGGAATGTTGTTATATCAAGGGCATGAGCCAAAAATTGACCGGTCATATAATCTCCAACAGTCAACAATCAAACAATTACTAGTTGAGTGTCATGATTGAAATGTTCCATGAATTCCAGTACTCATCTGACCTATCTAAAAGGATGGTTGTGATAAAAAAAATCCCCTTTCAGTTTCAACAAATTCAATGAAGTCGCTACCAGATAATAGGATCCTAAATTTATCAATGGTTGATTAGAAGCAAACAATCGAGTTCAAGATTATTCGCTCTGTGCAGCCAGCAAAACTTACATATATAGGTAACAGATGACAAATGAAGCCAGGGTAAACCAAGTGAATCGCCAGATCACTCTAGTAATGGCAGATCTACGAGATGTGGAATATGCACCGTACATCATTAGAATGTCCAAAACACCTTCCTCAAACAAAGGAAAACAAAAACAACAGAAGCAATTAATCAGCTACAAGGGACACTATGAAAACAATCACACTAATGACTACAAAGGAAAGGTTTCTTCGTACTAACTCTCAATGAATTTCATGACGACATAGGTTGGGCCCAAGCTAAGAAGTTCCAATGCAGTATTTGTGTCAAAGCTACCATTGTTGAAAGCAATGATAGTAAGTCCCTGCATGCACATAAATAGAACAACAGGTACAATAAAAATGTTATAATGACAATAAAAAGCACAAAATGATCCTCAAGGAAATATCATAAAAAACAAGAACAAGTCAAAAAAGTTCTGCATATCTCCTACTGAGCACCAATCTTCAGAGAACCAGTTAGTGAAAAATACAGGTCGCTAACTAACCAGTGCGGATGACAATGTAGCATATGAAGAGAATTCATTAACTATTATTGTGCTACCATTAGAAAGTACTTCCTCTGTTTCATAATTCTTGTCGTGGTTTTATTTAAATTTGAACTAAAACCACAACAAGAATAATGGAACGGAGGAGTAATATTCTGCAAAAGATCCATATGGGTAAAGCATTCTTCACTCTAGAACTGACTCGGCATCCTTGTTAAGCCACATCGCCTTTAAAATATTAGCCATCATATTATTATAGATATTAATGATCCAATCATATATGCCAAGAATAGACAGCTTTGAGAAAAGGTGGAAGTTTTCATGAAATAGTATGGGAACTTTTTTCTGTGAATTAAATCATTCATCTAACCTGCAGCAAAGAACGGTTTTATACTTCTAATTCACATTAAACCAGGTCTAACCCTTATTACTCCCCTTCAAAATACAAATCCCCAAGACACGAGCCTTTAATTAGAATATTCAATATTGTGCTTCTAGCACCTCTTGACAAATTGAACAAATCTAAGTTAATATCAGAACACAAAAGTAAAAAAAAAAAGAGAGAGAGAGAGAAGGTGGGCATTTATGCTGCACCCAAAGCAGGATGCCACAACCATTGCAAAAAAGAATTACCTGAAACATCATAATTAGGAACATCCAAAGGCGGTGAAAGCTGTGGTAAAGATGGAAAAAAGTTCTGTGTTCCACAAAAGAAGTCTTTCCATAATGATGCTTCCGATGGAGCAAACCCTGTAAAAGGACCATGTGAAACTTTTTATGAGAACTACAGACAATTCACATTAGTATCAAACTATTTAACATAGATGGTGATGTGTAACTGGACTATGCTAGAAAGCCAAAAACATTTAGAAACTAAATTCGTTGATTCTAAGATTAAGGTATGTTTAGGCAAGCTTAGGTAACCCAATTCGCCTGCTTTTCAGCTTCTTGGTTCATATGCTCTTAGGTGTTTGTTGTGTAGCTTGAAAAAATGTTTGGCAAATTTAGGGTTTGTATTGATAAGTGATACAATATGCCATGGCACGTCTAGAACATAAAATAGGAATATATTCATAGCTAAACAACGAAAAGTCCAAATCCCTGTTCATTGCACACATTCCAAATCGCTACTCAATACTCGTCTCCCAAGTAAACGACATGCAAGTGAACAAAAGATAGCACTCCGCATAAAGCGCACCACAACAGCAGATTTTCAAGTTTCAACTGTTCCGCTTGACAGTGACCCACATTATGCACAGTGAGAGCTGGCAAGGCAGCAGGGTGATCGTGGCTGCCCTCGCTTAGAATACCGAGCACCAAAGAGCAACAGCAACAGAGCAGCCATCACGACTGTCCATGTCAAGCACTGGAAAGAGCTGGCAAGAAGAGATTTCTCAATCCCCTAGTCTGTGACAGAATGCCTCGCTACGGTGTCCAGTGGTGGAGTGCTCTGTGGTCAGTAACAAGTGATAAACTACAGAAACCCTTCTTGAGTGTCAGTTGCTTAAACGTACAGAACATAGTGCAACTAAGTCAGGAAGGAAGATAAACAGTATCCTTGCTCCTGACAGTCAAGAGGCGAGATCATACTAACAAACCCGTCGAACGGAAAAAAGGAGCCCATAACATATACACATTCATTTTGTTCCATCTAATGCAAAATCCATATAATCATGAATAAAGTTAATACAAACGAACCTCTTTCCTAGTAGGCTTCGAGAAAAATGGACTGTTCAGTTTCCACGGCCAACCCAACTGAAAACATTTCAAAGACCTAAAAGGGAGAAGCAACAGTAAATAAAAATAGCAACAGAACAACAAAATCAGAGAGCACAGTTAATCCACCTACCAGAAAAACTCATTGAAATCATCGTAGTTTCTCCATGCAGAATGTGCTGCCCGTCCATTGTCATTGTTGGCAGCTTCCTGCAGCAAAACCACCATTCAGTCAACCATCTAGGACCTAGCAAGTTAGACTAGCTAATCCAGTAGCACCACTTACAGCTGCAATGATTTCATATAGAGGTGAAATGACTTGGTCAAGAAATGATACACCATCATTAGAAGTACAACTTTCAGCTGGTTCTGCGGTCTGTTTCCGCATATTTTCCTCTAGTTCCCTTGCTAGCTACAAAAACAGAATGAAACATGAATTTTTTATGACAGATATTGCATTTGGCATCATAAACAAGAGACGCTAAGAAACTCTAAGTACAGAATATGTTCATGATATTCATGCAAGAAAATGGTGCAATGAAGGCATGACCATGCACCGAAACAAGTACAATGGAGAACTTGGGTAGAATTCCTCTCGAACTTACATGATGAAAAATGTAGCATAAGCATTCTGGAAGAAACCGTATGTTGCCAGCCTCTCCCCAGATCAAGTAGTATAAACACACATATAGCAACTTTTTCTCTTTGGTCAATGATTCAGTGCTAAGGCAAAAAAAAAGATATCTCTTAGTAACAAATAAGCCAACAATAAGGAAAGGAATACGTGGTGCAGAATATAGCAAATCATTACTTATTCCAGACAGGACGTAGTGGCAAATAGTTGCACCATTTTATGTAGTTATCTAGGGACTTGGAGAACACGACATGTACAGCACCTTCATCAATTTTCTAGCAACAAATGAAAACAATGTTAAGGATAGAGACATGCATAGTAACTTTAATCGACAAAATAATGAATGTTTTGGGTCAGCTGGATAAAAACATTTATATGTTTACCCATAATGATAAAGTAGAAGGATACGCTGTGCATTTATGTCAAGTCACATAGCATACCAATGGTGGAACAGAAATGTCATTGATTAACCAAAGCATAGAAACATTCCTTGGCCGCTTTTAATATCATCAGCGAGCTGAAGGGATAAGATCCAATTAATAGGTATTAAATTCTTAATTCTAGGGACTCCTGTCTCTATATGAAGAGAGGAACCACATCATCTATTTAGTCAATCTACAATTAAAAGCTAATCTAGTGTAGTCTCTCCTCTGCCCCCCTTTTGTCACTCATCCTTGGTTTATCCCTCAAGCCGTAGTCCCCTATTACTGTGCCACATCTTTAAGGCAGTATTTACCCAAAATGATCTGAAGATCAATAATTCCAATCCTATTATTTTTTGTTCATGAAAGATTAGTGTGCTATTATCACTACAAATTCTCATAACTTGAAACTAGTATCAAAATATACAGACAGCTGAAAACTATAGCAAGCACAGAATCTTAAAAGTTCAAAACATTTCAATAGTAAAGAAGTACATGGTAGCTAGTTATTTTCCCTTTTCACAGGTTGCCAGAGCACTAATTAGATTAGCACAACAATAAGAAAGAAAAGTTTGCACGAATGATAGCTCTGAGTCATTCAAACATTTACGCGCACCCAATCTCTTTTGATCGGTTACCTACGACGGGTTTGGGGTTAGTTTCCAACTATCCATCTGAGAATTTAGGTAGTTTTCTTGGGTAGCCCATTTTCACTAGGCGTGCGAGATATTTCTTTTTTAGTCTGACTTGTTAAAAAAGTGGATTAGTCCGATCTGGCAGAAGTCTTTGAAGTCGTCCTCTTCTTGATCATGAAGTGTTTCATGCATTCTAAAAGCATCAGAAAATGCCTTTTTCTGGTCACGAAGACAAAAAAGCTAAGGAGAAAGTCAAAAACCTAAGTAAATGTGCGGCAATACACAAATAATCGCATGAAATACCAACTGAGCAAATTGTGATGAGGGAAGAAGGAAACATATGTATATGTTGCTACCAGAGAAGTGAGCTAGGTAATATGAAAGGGACAGTTTTGTTAGACAATACAGCAAAATAAAAGCATTGACCGACCAAATAAAACTGAGTTTCGGAAGGAGAAGGAGCATCAATAATGTGCTAAAATCCCTAAATGGTTGTTAAGGGTGATAACTGATAAGCTCCAATAATTTTGACTTGCACTTGCATTTAATATTTATAAGGACATCAATCAGACAAAAAATGATCAGGGAAGAAGACTCATGGCTAACAGATACAATGAACACACGTACCGGTTCATTCCCTGATAGTTTGCCCAATCGAGACTGCTCATTAGCCAAGAGGTGAACAATGTGCTCCCGTTGATTGCTCACGTTGCCTTTCTGCAACCACAAGATAAAAAGGGGGTTCTCACATATTTCAGTAAAACCATCAACATTCCATAACATTGGCATTCTAGAATTGATAAAAAAGGCCCAGATAAGCTATAAGGTGTGATAAACTTGAGATCATGATTACACTAGAACTTTAATGGAAAATGTAAGCAAAGATAGATCAATGCAACAGGTGAGCCATATGCTAACCTGAAAACCAAACACACAGTGCAAAAAGTCCAGCATATCTGAATTCCTAGCATCAGGAACTGAAATGGTAGCAGGGAGCCTCGGCAGATCCCTATGGTACTGCAAAGCTGATATCGCTGCCCTCACCTGAAATTTAAACAATGCTACAGGAATACAGCCACTGCCTGGTCGAAATAATAAACATAAAAGAAATTCAGACCCTGAAAGGTACCTCTGGGAAAGTGACAATTGCATTAGTTGTAGACAAGGCATCTAGAGGAATAATATTATAAGCTACAACATCCTCTGTCCTTGCCGCATCCTTTTGCATGACTTTTTTCATCTGAGTAGAATAGAGTGCATAAGTATTTACACGAAATCTGGAAAAAGAAATGTATGATATATGCCAAGTACATTAAGGTGGGAAAGTGAACAAAAGCAGGCTCGTAGTAATCACATCCTTACATTCAGTTAAACATTAGAACTTTATGTGCAAACAGCTCAATGTTGCTATTTGTCACCAGTACAGTTCAGTTTGCAGTTAACATAAAGATGGAAGTAAAGAACCTGCTAAACAATTGAAGTTTTTTTCATATCGCCTTATACATTCTGTAACATTTGAGACTAAATTTTAAGTTCTTGACACCGTTGTTTAAGATCGAGAGAACACATTATTGTGTTCTCTATTTATTATATATGTTAAAACTCGATGGAATGATCATAATCTAAAAGTTAAGATTTTTTTCTTGGTAACTTCACATGTTCGATATTTCTACAAGATATATGGTTATTTACTAATCCACTGCTGCTAGTAACAGAATATCTGAATGGACAACAGAACATCTGAATGGACTCTTGTAGCTCTAGAAAACATGAGAGCATTTCCATCATCTCCCTGGTGGCTAGTAGCCAAAACCTATGGATAACTAAGCACTCAACCACGTTACAGTAGAAGAAACTGCATTATTATATTCTCTTATCTCTGAACATTTGAAACTGAAATAAAATAGAAGCAGAATCAACAATGAACAACTACATTATCAAGGGTAACGACAGACCTCTTCAGAAATCAATTTATCTGCATCCTCAGGGGAAATTTCCCTTGTTATATCCTCTATTACTGACCATAAGACCTTGAGAGTTGCAAGTACTTTTTTGCGCTTCAGAGTTTTGCGTTCCAGCCTGCTCAAGCAACAGCAGTAGTTAAAAGATAGTGGACACCACAATGCTAGAAGTCAATTAAAAGTTATGCTTGAAACAGCATGCCTCAAATAGAAAAATGAATGAGAACTTTTTAAGCAAGGTCTCCTTAGGGAATATACATACTCTCCGAGGTTACCACTGAACACAGCAGATTCCCTGAGCTTCATTTCATCTTCACACAGCTCGTCAACTTTATGTTTTTCTCTGTATAGCTTGTAAAATTCTTGCAGTTTAGCAATATCCTGACTCCGGTCTATAGCACCGCCTTCCCTCTTTGCTAGTTTTTGCTGAAAATTTGAGAAAGGAAATAAGATATTTAATTTCCCAACCAAACAAAAATCTAGTACGACTCAACGAGGCATGGTTCAAGAGGCGTGGTGTGTGGTACAATTTGTGATAGGATGACATTCAAAGCACTGTCGCGTGTTCCATGGCAGCCATGAGATGTTAAAGCTCGGATCATCAAACAGCATATATAAAATAACAAACTATTAGCTTGTTAGATACTCCAAATGTTCATAAGTAATAAAAATATGTGTCATTTTAGAGCGTCTGCAGTCCAAAATCAGTGACCTTAACTAATGGCTGCTAATATATATGTGCATCTGATTGTTCATATCATAATAATAGTTGTAGATTTGCCACAAAAACAAGAGATGAGAGGTGGGGACTGGGGCAGCAAGGCAGTTGGACATGGTACCCTGGTGCTATTTCACCATGAGAGAAGGGAGTATATGGCTTAGATGGGATTGTTGTGGGCAGGTTTTTTCTGCATGAGTAGTGGCACATCTCTTGTCTAACAGCTGCACCTAGGTCAGCTTTTCTTTTCATATTATGCGTATGAGTGCTGGTTTGGTCAATACACTACTTCTGTGTCAAGATGTAGGTCTTTTCAGAATTTGTGCAGCTGTGCTAGTCAAACATTATGAGGTTTGACAATTGATGTAGAAAAAAGAATACTAACATCTACACAACTCTGTTCATATTACTAGACCTATCATAAAACATACTTTCCTAACGTATAATTAGTTTTATTTCAAACAACATAATTCCATAGAAATGAATAGACAAAGTGTTACCTTACAAAGACTGAAGACATGAAAAGGGGGTATACATTGTTACCTGGTACTTGTGAACAGAGTATGAAACAAAAAAAAAAGCATAAGAGACATACCCTGATTACTGACATTAAACCGGTTTTGAACTGCAGGACTCCTCTCCCTTCACTATTGGGATCCAGATTTTGCGCTAGTGCATATGCATGCTCACACACTGCTCATGGAAAGTAGAGAGATATTACAAGACAAAACCAAATTGTGTGTAAAAGCTACACGCGCAACGGAACTTAATTACTGAAACATAGTAGAAATCATATGACCCTCTTGTGTTTGCTTTTCTAGGAGCACTATATATACTGGTCCTGGGTCCAAAAACTGTGTTCAGTGACTCAAAAGCAGATGAACCTTACTTTAAAAGAGAAGCCCAGCAGAACTGCAGCTAAACTGGAAATATACCAGAAGGATTGTGCAATGATGTGGGCATCTCAGTCAGAACCATAGCTGGAATTACGATGGTGTGCACATAACTGTTAGTTTGTCCGGCAGAGGTGAGAGGTTAGCGCTATGAACTAAGAGTTGCCTTCTGGTGTGGCAAGGCACCAGCAGGCCAGGGTGAAAAGTGGTAACAGTTTATTATAGAGAGATCACGAGCCAATGTAGCAGAGTCTCTTGCACAGTGGGAAGGAACGAGAATACTTAGACGGGCGAAAGCAGCATCAAGTCGTGTAGCCGATAGTAGCTCCTCAGAGAGCAACATCGAAGCACTACTGATACTAGAGTCGGTAATTGCACCCCCCGGAGCAAAGCGGAAGGGAACGGTAGCCAGGCTTACGGATTCTGGCGACGGTGGGGTCCTCGTCCTGGATCTCGTCGGCGGCGCGGAGCACCTCGTCGATGTGCGTGTTGTTCCCGAGCGAGGTGGGGACGTTCCCGGCGATGCCGCTCGCGGGGACCCCGTAGCCGCCGCCCATCCGCTCCCCGCGGAGCGCCGCCCGCACCAGGCGCTCCCAGTTCGCCTCCGCCCTCGCCATCTCGGCCCTTCAGATCCGCGCGCACGCGCCGGCTCGCTCTCCCGCGCTCAGAGCCGGCCCGGCATACCACCCCTGCTCACCCCGAGGTGCTGCGATCAGGGGTCGGGAGCTAGGGTTTCGGTTCAGCAGCTGCTGCTGCGCGCGCGCTCGAGCTGGAGCGGGGAAAGGAAGGAAATGCGGAGGGGGCGAGGGAGGAGCAGCACGGAAATCTCAAAATCTCAAAACCTCGTCGGCTTTCTGGCGAGAATTTTTTTTACCCTGGACCGGATGCGATGCGATCTACAGCCCCCCGGGCGCGGCGTGCCGGACGGGCTGTGTGAATTGCGCGTCGCGACTCGGACGGAAGTCGCAGGGCGGCCACCTCCGGGTCGACCGGCGCGTGCGCGTGCCGCGCCGGAAGGGGAAGTGGGGTTTAAGACGTGTCTGTGTGGCTGGCTGGTGGGCCATTTGCTTGTGTGCGTTCCAGATCGGATGCCGAAGCGTTAAGCAATGTCTTGACGCGGAAAAGGGTCTTGTAGTGTGGTTGTGCCATTTCTAGCGAAAAAAAAATGGACTTTGCTTTTTCGTAGACGGGCCATGGTTCAGCATGGAGTAATAATTTTGTGTGGCTACTGGCATCTGCGACGCTGTGTTGTCTGGACTTGTCTGACCAGCACGCCTTGCAGGACGGGGACGTGACCAGGTGTGTGTGACGCGGGTTTGAACGAGTAATCTTCGTGGTCTCGTCCGGATATGGAAAATCCATGTGGCATGTGGTTGTGGGTAGGTCACGATTTTCGACTTTTCTTTGGGAGAGCAGCTAATTTTGAACCCAACAAAAAAAAAATAGGTTATAACGATTCACTGAATTAAATATGGAGTGTTTACGCGGAATATTCTTGTCTTATTCCGGTTCCATTTACAGTGTGTAGCTCATTCATGCTATGTTTTGCTTTGCTAATTCAAACTTTAAATTGTGGGATATCTAAATAACTTGAACCGTCTAATTAATTGTCGGGATTTCGATTTCGCTTAATATTGTTACATTGTGTTTGGCCATGTCATGCGTCATATCATAAACATGTCGGATCTTTCACCGTAGTATTAAATACCACATCGGTTATTGTTTCTAGTGCTTTGCTTTTTACCGTATAGGATGTTGAGTTAACGCGAGACACGACAAGCCTTCGGGACATTGTTCCTCAGGCGAACATTCTCTCACTTCTATCTATTTTGTATTTATAATCTTTACTTTTTTCTTTTGTCTACTATTATCTTTTATTGTCGATGCTTTTAGTTTCCGTACATTTAACTCCCCTACAACTATATGTTGTCTTGGTTATCTTATTACATGTTGATCGAGTAGATATGGTGGACTTGCGAGTCATAGCGCATGCTTAGACCTGTTGCCCACTCTCATACATGTGGATCTTCGTAATTGATGGTGTTTGTGGGTTGCACCTAATGATAAGGCATCACCAGGGACCACCTTTGGAAACTATTTGTGTCACCCTTGGACCCATTCATTCTAAACGTATGTTCCTATGTGGTGGATCTTTGGTCTATGATTTGATATTTGAGATTAGAATTTATTTTGTGTAAGATGTTTTAATAGATTCATATCATGCACCCCATTCTTCATTGCTTGTTTTGATCCAACTTGTATGGGGAGAAGTGTGTGTTAGATGGAGTAGCATGGGGTGGAGATTGAATTGTGACACATAATAGTCAAGATCTACTTTAGTTAATTTTACATTTCTTTTGCTGCCTTACTAGGGTTAAAGTGAAACCATGTGCTATAGTCATCACATGACAGTGTGATGACCTTGTTAAATCAAGGTAGCATATTTGTATTTCAAACATCATATAATATTGCTTAAGGATTTACTCTGATTTGTTTTTAAATCAAGATTGCATAGAGATTTCCCTTTCTTGAGGAGTATAAGAAAGAGATGTATTCTATCTTAATATTAGAATGTGATGTCCATATTAATTCTTTTTATCAAGCACTTATAGAATTTTCTTGAATCTTTATCATTGATGAATTGTTTTGTGATCACTATAACTTAAAAAGAGAGTAGACAAGTGAACACATGAACTCCGGTCTGATTTTTATCATAAGAAACACATTTCCATTGCATCTACTATTCTTCACAATTTTTGTAATTTATTATTTCGAAAATACAAAAATATTTTCTCTACTTGCAACCCAAAAAACAACTCTACTATGTTCCATATAATTTAGTTTGCATTACTTACTTTACTTACTACTTTTATTTTAGTTTATATTTTATTTTATTTCATATTACTAATACGAAACCTTGTGCTTGACAACCACTTGGTGGAGTTGGGGACAAGACAAATTATTTTACTTTACAGGTTGCTTGAAGAGGAGAAGACAAACATCATTTCATAACCAATTTCCCGAGAGTTCGATATAAACTCTCGAGTCACCCTTGTGGGCAAAAGAATCCTGCTACAACACTCTACACTTGGAGTCCCAACGAAAAGTAGCCATGTTTGTTGCCATCAAAACTATTTTTTGGCGTCGTTGCTGGAGAATTGGCGAAGGTACATCACAACTGCATCCTCATCAAGTTTGAAAAGCAAGGTAACTCCTATGACAATTGCTTATCTTCTGGCGCCGTCATCTTCATCAACTTGTGCAACAACCCAAGCTTGGAGAGGTTGCACCACTGTGAGCTTTTTCTTCTCCTTTTAGATTTTTAAAGTATTTTATTTTTTCTTGTTTTTAGTATTTTTTTAGTTTTTATTTAAAAACACATAAACATTAGTATTACCTTTTTATTTGCAAACATGGGGGAAAGAGGAACAAAACTTTGTGACTACATAAACACCCCTAATGATCAATTCATGGCTAGACCCATTACCACCCCTGAAATTACTGATGAAAGTTTTGAAGTAAGTCCTGGTCTTTTAAATCTTATAACTAGAGAACAATTTGGGAGGAGTGCTAGTGAGTATGCCTCTATACATTTGCATGATTTCTGTCATTGTGATATGCAAAAGTTTAAAAATGTGGAGAATGACATTATCAAACTTAAAGTATTCCCATTTTCACTAAGAGGTCAAGCTAAAGAATGGTTATTATCACTTCCTGTTGGTAGCATAAACTCTTGGGATGACCTAAAGGAAGCTTTCATAAAAAATACTACCCACTGGTTAAGATCCTACAAAATAGAAATAGTATCCTATTATTTAGATAAAATGATAATGAACATGTAGCAACAGCTTGGGAGAGAGTTAAAAACATGCTTAGATCTTACACATCACAAGGAGTAAGCGAATGGACCATATTGCACTCTTTTTTAATGGCCTAAATATTATGTCAAGAAGCATTCTAGATTCTGTTGCAGGGGTGCATTTATGAGTAAAACCATGTCTGAAGCTAAAACTATCATAGAAAGCATGATCACAACCATAGTCAATGGCATACGGAAAGATCACCAAACCCATCTAAGAAAGTTAACTCCATTGAAGAAATAGACTCCACAGAAAGTAAACTTGATGCCATATTTGCCTACATATCTAAGCAAAATACCAATAATATTCCCCTACAAGAACTACTAACAAACACCAATGAAAGTGTAGATGTCAATTACATAAGAAACTTTGGTAGTAATTGGAACAACTATAATAACTCATATGGTAGGCCACCTTTTGTTCCTAATAAATATGCTAGTGGTAGTAATGCTCCTAATGATTTAGAAAGCACCATGGGATCCTTTATAGCCACTCAAAAGGAACTTAACATGGAATTTATAGCTAAGTTTGAAAGACAAGATGCTTTGTTTGAAAGGGTAGATCTCCTAACACAAGAAGTCACATCATTTAAAAATCTTATTCAAGCTCAAAAGAACCATGAGGAAACAATCAAATATGTGTAAGAAGTGATAGATAAATCATGGGAAACTCTTAATATGATGGAGGAAAATGAAACACTAATGATAGCAAATGATAAACAAGTAGAAGAAGTCAAAATGCTAAGTGAAACAAAAGAACTTCTACTTGATCTTGATAAATTTAGCTTGCATGAACTCATTAACTTGTCGTAAAAAAATCTAATGATCCATCCTTTAATGGTCATCAAGCAGGATTTGGTTCCTACCTAGCAAATTATGTTATAAAAGAAAAGATTGAAAGATATAGTAGAGAAGCTATGGTACCAACTAAGCTTGGATCCCCAAGGTATTAATCACTATTGGAAAGGAGACACATCATGCTATTCTAGATTTAGGATCTAGTGTCTCAGTTTTATCTAAAGATCTATATGACTTACTTGAATTGAAACTTATGGAAAAATGCTCAATAGATCTTTTACTTATTGACGATTCAACTAAACATGCCCTAGGAAAATTTTAAGATATTATGGTTGAATTACATATGACTGTACCTGTTGATTTTATTGTCATGGATATGGGGAGTAATCAAGCCCTATAATACTTGGTAGACCTTTTTTGAGAACCACAGGTGCAGTCATTGATACAAAAGAAGGAATTGTGAAGTTTCAATTTCCTCACAAGAAATGCATGGAACACTTTCCAAGGAAGAATGAGGTAGCACAAGATATCCCGTAAGTTCCACATCACTTAAACCAAGTAAGTAAAGCCTAACTATATGGCTATAAAGAAGGCGCTTTGCAGGAGGCAACCCGGTTATTTTTCTTTTGAATTTTTGTTTTGTACTCTTGTTGTAATAAGAGAGTTTTGTTTTGGTTTCTTTCTGAACTTTTTAATAAAGTACCAAGTGGAACCCATTTGGATGTTTTAAAAGTTGCTAAACATATGGAGTAGCAAATTTCTGCAGAACTATTTTTAGTCCGTGAATTTTCTGATTTTTTCTGTAACTCTGATTGCGCTCATATTCATACAGCATTTACGACTTTTCATCCTATGTATGCAAGAAAATTGAATAAAATTCCTGACATATCTAAGTGGACGAAAAAAATCATTTTGTTGTTGCTAAAAATCTGGACATATTCTGCCATGTTTTGTTTTAATCATTCCGAAGTGTCTTAAAATCATTTGTATGAGTCATATTATATGCTAGGGATATGTAGGGACATTATGTGCTTGCTGAACATTTAGAAATAATTTTTATTTGATATATTGGTAGCGACTATTATATTCTTGTGCCACTAATGTCACCTCTCAGAAAAGAGATGGGAGAAAAAGTTTTGTGTTGAAGTTTTGATAGGGAATAGAGAAACACCACACAAAGAGCAATCCAAGGATTGTGCAAACCATAATCTTGGGGATGCTCAAGGGTCCCCACTGTACCAACTCAACTCTCGGTTTACAAACCTCTAAACTTTGTTTTTTAAGAAACATAGAACTATCGTAGAAACTTGGAGCGTCTGTTTTGTCATTTTAATTTTTGTTTTGCATTAGAAAGACCACCATCACCATTATTATAAATATTTATGATTATATACTGAAAATAAAATCTACCTTAATGAGATTAAAACTGAAAAAGAATGCCATTCAATAAAAGAAAAGGAGAGATAAAAACAGAAGCTGAAGTTCATGTTGTGTCTAGTTCTTAAGCTCAAGTGTTGTATATGAAGCATGATATGTTTTATATCTATTAATTTGTATCCTTTGCTTGTGCATATTTATGTTCAACCTTAAGAAGCAAGGTGAGAAAATAAATGTTGACATTATTTACTAGATGGCACACTCTTTAGATATCTTTTAGCTAAGCCTTTTTCTACACAAGCTAAGACTTGTTCCAATCCCCTTAAGACTAGATCTGGCATGTCTACCTATTTGTGGAAAAAGCTACTTTCAAGTATAGTATATATGTTAATCCTCCAAACATTCTTAAAAACACCCTTTTTCATGTATTTTAAAGCTCATCAGAAAGTAAGGTTTGGGGTGATACCACTATGGAAATTTTTATGCTTTACATCTTATTATTTGTTCTTGGCTAAACCATGCTGGCATTGCATAATATTTCAATGTTGAATGTTGATAATTAATCATGTTTAAGTTCTACCTATGGATTGCATTGATGTGAAATGAAGTGTGCACATTGTAGTAGGCATGTTGGTAGAGAACACTCCTGAACCGCTAGCCAAAGCCATGCATGACATGGTGGAAACTTACAGCATGATGATCTTTGTTGATATGATTCATGTGTCTGTTTTTCTTATCTTCTGAAGTAGAGATACTACCCACCTCCCACCTTGAACACAATCAAATAAATTATATTAGGTTTTATGCTATAATAAGCAAATAAATAAATGCCAAAAAGGAAAAAGAGAGGGGGCATATAGCTACCCAAGGGGCAAGAGGTACTTCAGTGGTGCGGTTTCACAAGACCAATGTGAGTATACAATGACAGGCCTAAGTTGAGTAGCATGAGGAGTGTAAGGTCATAGACTAGGTGCATGAAACAATCAACTTGTAAGATGTTGAGGACATAAACCATACGATGCTTTAAAACAAAGTGAAAATAAAAAGCTACTAGGAACCCCATCTTTATTAGTATTGTTGACATGAATTACATTGCTCAAAATTCTATTTTTTATTTTTTATTTAGGATTAACATATGTATTCAATGCTTACTTTCGGTACGAGATGCAAAACATCTCAAGGGAAAACATAAAACTAAGAAGTGAGTCTTCCAGTCAAGGGCATAAACTAAGAAGTAGCCCAAAAATAAAGGCATGAACACTAATGAGTCCAAAATTGATGCATATTTAAGTATATAAATTATTTATTATTGTCACTCATTACATGCTACATCTATCTATAACTATGACTATTATGTATGATTACTAGCTCTCATTCATTTTCACATGGGCTTTGCACAACTGGTAGTTTTATTAGGATTTTAGTACGTTTTTCTTGTCTTTGATTTGTGTGTAGGTGTTATGGACAATCATGGATAAAAGGAGCAAAGAGGATTCAATATGGAGGAGTTGTAGGCACCAGACTTAGCCATTTGAGGGGAGGAAGAAGTGAGTTTTTACATCAACTCCAAATGAAGATCCAAGGTCATGGTGTTGTATCTCTCGTCCATATGAATTCAACGAGCCAAAGAACATCCAAATCGGAGTTTGTATGAAGAAATGGCGGCCAAAATACGAGAGCATACCGCACCGATAACGACTAGTGGTACGGGCCGTCCACCCGTACCACGGGCCTAGAGGCACGGAAAGTGTTGTTCTAGACATGTTTCTTAACAGAATCCGTTCCCGTTTATTCCTAGACCTTCATTAGGTCATAAGGAACGTACTGGGGCTATTGGGGCACCCCTAGGCCTATATAAATAGGCAAGGAGCCAAGGGAGAGGATGACCTCTCCATATACCTCCACGGCCGAGCCATGCCGCCTTGGAAACTCTATAGCCGCCGCCTCCAAAAGATCTCCACCATCACCATTTCTCAAGAGGAGAAGGGACTTGGATCATCAGAGGACAACGTATCATCCCCTTCATCATCAATCGTTGTATCTTCATCATCACCATTACTCCATCTTTCATCAATTAGATCTTTTTGTAATTCCAGATCCAATTGTGATTTGCATTAGATCTACCCCTGTACTTTAATCCATTCATCTGATTATGATGATGTTGTTGATTGCTTCCATGAGTGAGCAGTTCCTTTGTTCTAGGGGAGATGGAGAAACCCTAGCACCATTATGAACTTGTAATAAAGATGATATATTCTTGTATCCATGTGACTTGCTTGTCTATGATATAATTATTATTTGTGTTTGATTTCCCTATTTAGATGATATGTGAAGTCGACCACATATCATTTGCCTTCGGGACTAAAGGGAGGAAGAAACCCTTTGGACGTGTCTTGGAAGTGTACCCGGAATGCCTCGTGATAGATTGGCGTTGGCTCGTAACCTACACGGTCAAATGGGGATTAAAGAGGGACTCCCTAAGCTAATTACAATATCCATGGGGAAACCCTTAATTGCAGTGGTTTGTATGGGTGATTGCTCTCAGACATCGCGGTGGTTATTTAGAGGTGGTCTCACACTTGGCTCAGCAAAGTGGCTTCCTACGAGCCCTGCCGTGAACATCTTATTATGGGGCTCTCTCTACACATATCATGACATAATAAATATGTTATCTTGATTACATATAATAATAATACTATGCTAGTGGTGTATCCTACATCTCCGAGAACGTTTTAGCTCTATTGAGTTCAACCACGCTTTCATACAATCTTGTTACTTGTTTTAATTATTTTTCTGCAAACAACCACAAACCATTCAAAGACCTTTTACTTGAGATCAAGGACAACTTATAAGTATTATTTGGTAGAGAGTAACGAGGGGTATAAAGACCTTTACCAATAGCTCTCTTTGGGTTCGATATCTTTACTTCGAAACTAGCTATAATTGATCTGTGCACTTGCAGTCATCAAGCTATTTTGTAGCGTCGTTGCCGAGGAGCTAAGCGCTTTTGGTCTTTGTTCTTAATTGCTAATTTACTATTGCTTTACTAAAGTTGTTTAATTTTCAAGTTATTACCGTATATTGGTTTTTATCCTTTTGCTTTTACTTATCTGAAAACAAAAAAAATATGATTACACTAGTTGATAGTTTTGAAAATGCAAACAATATTTGTTGAAGACAGAGGTGCTACACGTTCTAGAAGAACTTATCTACCTCCTTATTCTGAGAGTGTACCAATTGATAAACATCCTAAATTCACTGAAAAACTTTCTAACTCACGTTCTATGGACGTGAACAATTTGATTCCTTTGATGGCAGATTTAACCATCAACCAAGGGGAGGAAGAGCCTGAGAAATCATTGGGAGATTATGGGAATCCATCTAGGCATCATAGTAAAATGCCTATTCTCTATCCTTATTTTGGAGGCATGAAATTTGAAATACCACCTGAACTAATCTATATGATGAAAGAAATTGCTTTTGTGGGAAGAGAAGATGAGGATCCAAGTGATCATATTTCGAAGGTTCATGACCTTTGTGATACTCTTAAACCAGCTGGACTATCAAAAGAGTTTGTACTTCTTAAAATGTCCCGCTGGTCATTAAAAGATAAATCTTTTACTTGGTTACAATTCTTGCCTAATCACACTATAAAAAGCTGGGTGGATTGCACTCGAGAATTTCGGAAAGATTCTTCCCATTTACTAAGATTATGTAGATTAAGCATGACATATCCAATTTCCTTTAGAGAATTGGAGAAAGTTTCACAAGCATGGAAAAGATTTTATGGGATGATTATAAAAGTCCCAAATCATGGTTTTAAGGAGCATCTAATTATACAATACTTTTATAATGGACTCACTGATGACTCAAAACAAATGATTGATTTAACTGCAGGAGGAGCTTTGAGCAATTTGACGCTACCTAAATGCATAGATATTTTTGCGGTAAGATCCTTCAATGATGAGAAGTATAATCCCATTGAAGATATTAGACCAAAGAAAGGTATGCTTCATATACCCCCAGAGCTTATTCCTAAAGTTAAGAAGTCCATGGAAGAAAAAGGTATTGCAGTGGAACTTGTAAAAGAGAATCAAGTTGATGTGCTCCAAACTTTTGTATTAGAAGATGAAATGAATCTTGTTTTGCAAAAATTTAATCATCAACAATGTCAGATCCGTGATAGACATATTAAACGTATTGACATGGGCATACCCTATAGGTACTCGAGTTTGGCATATACAGTCTAGATACCGCAGAAGCCCAGTTGCCAATGCCCAATTGAGGTTTCGGGTGACTCACGGAGACTCTGATTGCTTGCAGCGCAAGATGAAGCTTAAGATAGAAAGTTCAAAGGGACGAACCCTAATATGTAACCGACTCGACCTGCTACCTGAGACCTAGACTATCTATATAAAGGCTAGGAGGGGCGGCGAGGAGGACTATCACAGCCCTAGTTTCCACAACCATCGCCAGATTGCATATGCGCACCCCTATAACTTTCGACTCCTTCGATAATTCCAAGAGCAGACAAGCAGGAGTAGGGACCTCTACGAGGCCTGAACCTGGGTAAACATTGCGTCCCTCTGTGCTTGTTTGCTAGCCGATTGATGCCTCTAACGCTCCCTCCTTCTCCAAAACCCAAGTCCATAACAATGGGCATTGACGAGTTAAACCCTCGTCAATTGGTGTTGTCTGTGGGAACTGGGAGTGCTGATGTCGCGGCTTCTTCGGCCCCATCAACCACGATCTACATCTCCGCAATAGTGGAGATTCGCCAGCTCTTCGGAGCTTTCGACTTCACCGTCCACACGCTGGCCACTCGCCCGGCTTTCGAGTCCGTGGGCGATGGGATCGGCCTAGTGATCGGGAGCTTCCGCTTCCAGGTCGGTCAACTAGGCATGCTTCGCCTGCCCGACCAACCGATGACACCCGCGATTGCTCCAGCATCGTGGTTCCCGCCACCAATCGGCACCCTCAGCGAACTCAATGCCCCTGTAACAGCTGGGAGCACGGACAGCAGACGCGGATCCGATCTGGGTGGCCTGGCCACAGAAGATGGAGCCTATGGCTCCAGATCTGAAAGTTGTAGGAGCAACAGCTTCCCCAACCACTTGATGTGCGTTGTCATCACCGCAGGTGACACCGGCGTCAATCGCGAAAACACCGGTACCGGCACTGGACTGACCAATGGTGGTATACCAGTCGCAAACAGTGGCCCCACCAATGGTGCACCCACCAACAACGGGAAGGGAGGAGAACCCCACCAATGGTGCACCCACTCCTTCCGGCTTGACTCGGCACGGTGTCTGTCGTTCCTTCGTCCGTCGTTTCCCCCATTGCGATGAGGTTTAGTCGAATGGCTTGCGTGTCTAGGAGGTGGCATCCTTTGTCGGTCCTCCTCCCGACGTTGCTCTTTGTCATCTTCCCTGCAATTCTTCGACTCTCGCCGAGGAGGGTGTCTCGGAACCAGTGCTGCAACTGCGTCTCGCTCTGCGGCTGGAGCAACATTGCTTAGTCACATGCGGTTCTATGCCATTGTCCTGAAGATCCGGTTCTTGAATAGTTGTCTTCCCGACGGTCTGGACGGTGATGTTGTTCCGGGTCTCGCGGGGCCTAATGTCATCCCAGGCCAGATCCGTGCGACATTGGTCAGATTTAGAGAACGGTTTCCTGCTCCCAGATTTCGCGACCTTCTGTTGCTCTAGACCCTTGGTAAGTAGCTTTACGCCCAACCGGACTTGATCTGGGTTTGGGTTGCTCGCGAGGATATCTCGAGCTGCGGCAGTATTTTGCACTGGTGTTGGATACACCAGATCTCCCTTGTCGTCGAACCGAGGTGGCCCTGGATCTCCCTCAAAGAGGATCTTGTGGACCTCCGGATATTTGTCGGCCCGTATGTGGCCTTTCCGGGTCTTCTGATGTTGCGGAGAGATGAAGTGCTCCATAGCGGCAATGCGCTTATTCTCTTCCTTGATGTTGTTAGCTTCATCCAGGAGTACTTGACGACGCGCTTCTAGGTCCTGGGACCTTTCTTCCAATTCTGTAGGTGACATGGGTATACCCTACAGGTACTCGAGCTTGGTATATACGGTCCAGATACGGCAGAAGCCCACGGCGTTGCCAAGGCCCAAATAGA
The DNA here is from genome assembly GCA_910589775.1 of Avena eriantha. NCBI lineage: Eukaryota > Viridiplantae > Streptophyta > Magnoliopsida > Poales > Poaceae > Avena > Avena eriantha. The sequence goes on along the minus strand of OU342742.1, from coordinate 14,035,735 downwards.
GAATTCGAGTGGCCCATGGACTCTCGATTGCTTGTGAGACAAGAAGAAGCTTAAGATAGAAAGTTTAAAGGGAAAACCCTAATCTATAACTGACTCGGCCTGCTACCCGAGACCTAGCGTATCTATATAAAGGCTAGGAGGGGCGGCGAGGAGGACACACACAACCCTAGTTTCCACAACTCTCGCCAGATTGCATCTGCGCGCCCCTGTAATCTTCGATTCCTTCGTTAATTCCAAGAGCAGACAAGCAGGAGTAGGGACCTCTACGAGGCCTGAACCTGGGTAAAACTTGCGTCCATGTGTGCGTGTTTGCTAGCCGACTAATGCCTCCAGCGCTCCCTCCTTCTCAAAAACTCAAGTCCATAACAATAGGCATTGACGAGTTAAACCCTCATCAATTGGTGCTGTTTGTGGGAACTGGGAGGTGCTGATGTTGTGGCTTCTTCGGCTCCATCAACCACGATCTACAACTCTGCAACAACGGAGATTCGCCAGCTCTTTGGCGCGTTCGACTTCATCGTCTACACGCCGGCCACTCGCCCGGCTTTCGAGTCCGTGGGCGATGGAATCAGTCTGGCGATTGGGAGCTTCCACTTCCAGGTTGGTCAGATGGGCACGCTTCGCATGCCTGACCAGCCAACGACACCCGCGATTGCTCCAGCATCGTGGTTCCTGCCACCAATCGACACTCTCAGTGAGGTCAACACCTCGGCAACAGCTGGGAGCACGGATAGTGACATCAGTCGCGGATCTGATCTGGGTGACCTAGTCATTGAAGATGGAGCCTACGGCTCCGGATCTGAAAGTTGCGGGAGCAACAGCTTCCCTAACCACTTCGGGCGACACCGCTGCCAATCGCGTAAACGCTGGCCCCGGATCTGGCACCAGACCGCCCAACGGCAGCATGCCCAACGGCGGCCCCACCAACGGTGGCAACGGCGCGCCCATCAACAACGGAGCGGCAGTCAAACCGCCAACCATGGTGAACGAACACACATGAGAGCGTGTCATGATTAAACTCAACAACAACGAGTGGGCCCGTTGCTGAGAAGCTATGCGAGGCAATCCTCTGCCCCCGGCACGCCATAGGACATGCTGATGGGCTACCATTGGCTACTAAAGGAGGAGTACAAACGCCAGCTACATGCAATCGCGCAACTCGAGGCACGTAAAAAGGCAGCGGATGAGTCGAGTCTTCGACGGGCTGGACTCTCCTCCCACGGAGGATCCTCCTCCATAGGCAACGAATACGTGGCCAACAAGAGGCGATCTCGGATGGCCCATCTCACCGAGCAAGAACGCATAGAAGCTGCAAAAGTCCTCGACTTCAGCTCTATGACAGTCGACACGCGGAGCAACGTGGTCCCAAAGACACCACAAGTCGCGGTGACAGCGACCACCATGTACCTCCTCAACAACCAGCCGCCAACTGGAGATCCACGAGCTTCCATGCACCGATCAACGATCGCGGGCTTGGGGCTAATCGAGGCCGCCCTCGACAAAGAACCAACGCTGGAGCCTGAGAAAGGCAAGGCTCTGGCAAAACGCTATTCCTCACCCTCGTCCAGCGACGACAGTCACGATCTGTCTTGGCGTCGCCGCTCACAGCGGCACGATCGCGATTATGACGCGCGCAATGACCTCACGCAGCGCAAAATCGACAAATCAAGGGCAAGACGCGCTTGTTTGACTGATTTAGAAGAGGATGAGACGGAACTCTGCGGCGCCAGATGCTTTAGCAGGGCCATCAGGCAGAGCGAATGCCTAAAGGGTTCACACTCCCATTAGAGAACCCAAAGTTCGACGGCCTACAAGATCCAATAATCTGGTTGGAGGACCACATCTCCTCCGCCAGGCTACATGGCGGGAGTCGAAGCACGGCCATGCAATGCCTACAGCTACAGTTGTAGGGCGCCACCTACGCATGGCTCAACAATCTCCCGCGCGGATCCATTCACAGCTAGGAAGAGCTGATCTACAACTTTGTACGCAACTTCAAGGGCACTTATAAAAGGCTCGCATCAATCGAAGAGCTGAGGAGCTGCCAGCAAAGGTCGGGCGAGTCTCTACGCTTGTACATCCAGAGGTGGTCCATCATCAAAAATTCTGCAGAAAACATCTCGGAAGACCGCGCAATTGATGTCTTCAATGGCGGCATTCGCCGCATAGAGCTCAGGCAGGAGCTGGGCCGCTCGAAGCCCAAAACAATAGACCACCTGATGGAAATTGCGAATCGGTGGGACGATGGAGAGGATTCGGTAAAAACCGCACCTACTCCGACGATGACGACGACCTCGGGCGCAGACACGATCGTCGAGGCAAGCGGCGAATGCGCATCTACGATGACCGCAACGACGTCAACATGGTCGCAGCCGGCTGCGCCAACAAACGCGACGACAACCGCAAGAACGGCTATTGTAGCGTTGGATACCGCGACTCCAGGAAAACCACGCAGGTGTGGCAGCGCTGCACTCGCGAAGAGGCACCCGTAACAACCATCGAGGACAAACTGTCTGGGCCGTGCACCGTGCACTTCTACATCGACAAGCACGACGGCAAGAAAAAAATCTAGCCACCTTCTCAAAGATTGCCGCGAGTTTCTCAAGCTCCACGAGGGTCTGGCTCGGATGAATCGTGACATAGTCAACAGGGCCTATGGAGTTGCCCTAGGCCTTGTGGCACATGGACTTCCTCCACCACCGCTCGGACAACCACCACCCGCGGCCGCGCCGATCCAAAATCATGGAGGCGAACCATACCCACGACCCGTGGGTAACATGGGGATGATCCAAAAAGGGCGTCCCTCAAATCGAGTGCAGAAGGCCATCACTCGCCAAGTCAACCTGGCGATAAACTCTCCACCTTCTACCACTGAGTACCTCAGTGGAAGCAACTCCTGCATCACCTTCGACAGGCTTGACCACCCGCGCCAAGTTCCTCGTCTAGGGCACTGTCCCCTCGTACTTGAGGTGCAGATTGGGGGTTTCGACATGAGCCGCGTCTTCATGGATGGTGGCATCGACATTAACCTAATGTTCGCGAGTACCTTGCGTGCGACGCGGATCCCTCTGACGTGTCTGGAAGTTTCAGACACGACGTTCCACGGCATCATCCCAGGGAATGGCGTATATCCCCTGGCAAAATCAACCTCGACGTCATCTTCGACATGCCGCAAAACTTTCGGCGAGAGCGCATCGACTTCGAGGTCACCGACTGGCCTTCACAATATCACTGCATCCTCGGACGTGTCGCGTTCGCGAGGTTCATGGCAGTGCCACACTACGCCTACCTGCAAATGAAGATGCCGGGCCCAAATAGCATAATCACAATCAACGGCAACTTCGAAAGCTCCGACAGGGAATTCAATAGAATCTCCCAGTCCTTCAGCATGCAGGAGGAACTCGCAAGACTAAAGGAGTCGACAGACAACAGTCTGCCTCCCTGAGCAAGCCAAGTTCACCCGACTTGTCCTTCGACTTGTCGGTGCATACGAAGAAAGTCCAGGTCCACCCAACGGACCCAACCAAGACGACCCTCATCACCAACAACTTGAGTTCCGCATAGGAACTCGCGCTCGTTGAATTCCTCCATGAGCACTGGGAAATCTTTGCCTGGTGTCCAGCGGACATGCCAGGGGTTCCTAGGGAATTCACCGAGCACGCACTCAACGTAAATCCAGACGCAAGGTCAGTCAAGCAGACAATTCGACGACTATCTATACCAAGAGCAAAGGCAGTCGGAATGGAGATCAAAAGACTCCTCGACACCAAATTCATACGAGAGATCAAGGAATGCACTTGGCATGCCAACACAGTGCTGGTACCTAAAAAAGACACGGATATCCTGCGGATGTGTGTGGACTTCACCTCCCTGAATAAGCACTGCCCAAAGGATCACTTGTCGTTGCCGTGAATCGACCAAATCATCAACTCCACCGCGGGATGTGAGCATCTCTGCTTCCTTGACGCCTACTCAGGCTACAATCAAATTCAAATGAAGGAGGAAGACCAAGAGAAAATGGCGTTTACGACGCCCTTTGGTGTGTTCTGCTACAACACGATGCCCTTCGGGCTTAAAAACGCAGGAGCCACCTATCAGTGGTGCATGCAGGCATGTCTCAAGAATCAACTTGGTCGCAACATCCAAGCCTACGTTGATGACATCGTCATCAAAACAAAAGAGGAAGCCTCACTAATCGACGATCTACGTGAAACCTTCGCCAACCTAGACCGCTACCAGATCAAGCTCAATCCGGACAAATGCGCCTTTGGCGTACCATCTGGGCAACTACTCGGGTATCTCGTCTCCGCGAGAGGGATCAAGTCAAACCCGAAGAAAATAAAAGCCATATAGGCCATGGAGAGGCTGAAGAACGTAAGAGGCGGCCAGCAGCTGGCTGGGCAAATCACGGCGCTCAGTCGATTCATTAGTCGAATGGGCGAAAAGGCACTGCCCTTCTACCAACTTCTCCACAAAACTGACAAGTTCGAGTGGACAGACGAGGCGTAAGAAGCATTCAAAGACCTCAAACATCTACTATCCACCTCGCCAGTACTGGTGACTCCACGTGAAAATGAGTCGTTGTTGCTCTACATCTCCGCCACCAACCAGGTGGTCAGCACAGTGCTCGTGGTGGAACGAGCCGACGAAAACAAGGTCCACAGGGTGATGGGGATGTGCCGAATGGGGTATGCCCAGCAGGACATTCCGATTGGGCCAAAGGTCCGACGAGTGGACTTGCAGGATGGCGACTGGAATGCGACTGGAGACTGGAGGCCCAGAAGCATACTCGAAGCCTAGTTGAATTAGGTCAAAGCCTCTGAATCCATATCATGTTCGGTTGTAAATTGTAAACCCTAGCGAGGTGCCTCATATATAAACCTCCCTAGGGTATCCTGAGGACTTACGTTCCATCATACACACCTTCAAGCGACTCGCTGCTTAGACGCCAAGCTCGCCACCCCTTGTAACTCGCTCTCCATTAATCAAATCTAGCAGGAGTAGGTCTTTACCCTCTGGGGGGCGAACCTGGATAAATCCATGTGCATTCGCCCCCATCTCGCACCGCAGATGGCCACCAGCTCTTGCCCCTGATTCAATCCATCGATGCCTACTGCAGCGACTGCCATGGCCATTTCCACGACAGTGGCGCCCATCGTGGGGCATAGCAGGACTGGCCTGTGTTCTGCGGCGAGACCCTATTCGCTGATCGATCGACCGCTCGCCACCGGCCGCATGATCACCATCGGCGGGATCTTATAGATCCTGCCCATCAGCTACATCCCGGCGTCACGCCCGGTCACTCACGGTGCGGTGATGTCGGTCGGCTCCATCAACCTCTTTGTCGGCTTCACCGGTGCGGTCAACCCAGCGGCGACGGTGATCGTTCGTGGGTCGCCGCCGCACCGCGATCTGCTCTCGGAGGAGCAGGTCCGCTCCATCAGGAGCCTTGTCACCAAGTACGACTCAGCCGCCAGCAACGCGGCCGATACCAACGCCGCCAGAAACGACGAGGCCCTAAACGACGATGCCGACTCCACGACCCCTGCCTCGGTCGACGGATCTATCACCGCGACATCACGAGAGAACTCCATCATGCGGGTCTCCAACCCCGAGAATTTCGAGGACTCCTCCATCCTCGGGATCTTCGATTCCGATTCCGGCTCGGAGTCGCCTGAAGACTTCCGTGCCAGATCCAACCGCTTTAACGCGATCTACATGGCGGGCAGCATGGCCACCCCGCCAGATCCGTTCTCCACACCGATCTCGCCGAATGCCACGGCCACAGAGGTGGAGGAGGCCCGCCTGCGACTCGCGGAGGCGCAACGCAATGAGCTCACTGAGCGCGAGAAATATCGCCTCGAGCCGGAAACGGCGCGGGAGCTATCGCTCTATCACCAGCGCCGCATCAGGACCCGCCTGAACTCTAACGTCCAGGGCCGTGCCCTGAACTTCAATGACGAAAGCGACCCTACACGTGCGGCCGAGCGCGAGTACTGCGAGAATGCGCCACCAGGTGGAAGCAACCGACCACCACCCGGTGCACCAGCGACCGGAGCCCCTCCACCACCCATTGGCCGCGCGCCCCTGCCGGACCAGCCGCGGATCATCATCTCGCCACAAGCCCGCGACACCAACGGACTCCCACTCTACTCCACCCCGATAGACGACGTCGTCGCGGCCGACGCTGTGGTCGGCAACCTCGACGTCTAGGGAGAAGGCGTGCTACAGATCCAGTACGCCAAGGCCCTACTCGCCAAGGCCGTCGAGCAACAAGCCGCGGGAGTCGACCTGCGGGGTCGGATGTATTCCCGCTCCTCAGTAAGCAGGGCGGCCTAAAGCGGCCACCCCACCATCGCCAACGCCGTGACATGCCCACCACCGCAACCACTAGCGAACCAGCCGCGAGCCGCCAACCCCGCACTCTCCACCAACAAACCGCGACCGGTGAACAACACGGTCGTTGCCAATGGACAGTCCATCGATGCCCGCACGCACATCATCAACAACCAAGCCTGGCGGGCACGCCAGCCCAACGACTTAAGGCACACCCTCAGTAATCGCGGCGACCATGAACCCAGGGGCTCGCTCAACCGAGTCGGCCCCTAATGCTTCGGGCCGATGATCAGAGGGGAAAAGTACCCCGCCAACTTCAAGGTGCCCAAAGAGATCAAAAAGTACGACCCAACGTACGACCTAGTAGTGTGGCTGGACACATACTTCATGGCGATGGGAATCGTCGGCCACACCGACCTGCTCGCCGCTCTCTACCTCCCCCTGATGATGGACGGTGCGACCCGGCAATGGATAAACACCCTCCCCGCTGACAACATCGACTCCTGGGAGGAAATGTGGGATGACTTCGTCAGGCACTTCAAGGGATCCTACACCCGCGCCACCACCATCGAACAACTGGAGCGATTCATCCAGGGACAACGCGAGTCGACCCGCCACTGGATTCAAAGGTGGCAAGAACTGTGGATCAATGCTTCTGGCATCCACCCGGACACGGCGATACATTGTTTCAAGAATGCGTGCCGGTACGAACCCCTGGTCGCTAAGATCAAGCGGGTCTACCGGACGCTCGACAACATCCCTGACCTCCTCGAGATCGCCAAGCGCTACATGGAGGAAGACCCCAACCAAGACTCCAACGACAAGTCGGGAGGAAGACGTCACTCCAACGGCCACGACAGCGGGCGACAGCGCGGCATGCACTACAGCAACACCCGCATCACCGGCAAGAACCGCACGGACGGGCGAGTCGACTTCATCACCAACGCTGGCTACGGCCAACGCGACCCCAAAAGCTACCGACGCGACAGAGGAAATTACCGTGACAGAGGAAACTACCGTGCCAACAACACGGCGAGGCTGAAATTCGACCCTGCCGCCCTACCCAACCAGCCCTGCGTCTACCATAGCAGGGAGGGGAAACCCGCCACCCACACCACCGCGGACTGCCACTCTCTTAAAGAGATCGAAAAGTCAAGGCGAGCAAGGGAAGACCCCAACAACAACCCACCTCGGGACAACGAAAACACCGACGGCTTCGGCAACGCCGTTGGCTCGCTACACACCTTCACCAGGCTCGGCACCAAGCGCGAGAGGAAGGTGCTCGCCCGTGCAGTCACCGTCAATGCGGTGACACAGGTCGACATCCCACGTTTCCTCAACTGGTATGAGCAAAGCATCACCTGCAGTCGCCAGGACCACGCTCCCAAGATCGAGTACCCAGGGTGAGTCGCCCTGGTGGTCAGGCCCAAAGTGGTCGACTATTGGCTTGCCAAGACACTGATGGACGGCAGGAGCTCCATCAACATCATGTATCTGGACACGTTCAAAAGGCTCAAGCTCCTGGAGTCGGCAATCCAGCCGACCCTGACAACCTTCCACGGCATCCTCCTCCCCGGTCGGAAGGCATACCCGATCGGAAAAGTGAGATTACCGGTCACCTTTAGCACACCGGTAAACTATCGCACCAAGTGAATCGAGTTCGAGCTGGTGAACTTCTGCAGCCCCTACCACTGTATCTTGGGACGCCAAACATTTTCGAAATTTATGGCAACCCCCGACTACGCGTACAACATGATGAAGCTCTGAGGGCCGAGCGACATCATCACCATCCACGGTGACCCCAATATGGCCGTGGAATGCGAGGACAAAGGCGTTGAGCTCGCCGACGCCATCATCGCCGCAGAGACTGACCATGCGGAGGAGCTCGCGAAATACGCGGGCAATATCAACAAGGACGACCCTACCATAATAAAGAAGCCAACCGCCGCGAACTCCACGTTCGAGGCAACCACGCATACCCGCACCGTCGAGCTCATCCCGGGCGACTCCAGCCAGACGGTCACCATTGGGGCGCATATGAGCGCCGCATAGGAAAGCACGCTCATCGAGTTCCTCCGTGAGAACCGTGACATCTTTGCATGGAAACCTTCCAACATGCCAGGTGACCCGAGGGAACTCGCTGAGCACAAATTGCACGCCGGCCCCAAAGTGCGACCGGTAAAGCAGTCGCTACGGCCCTTCAATGAAGAGCGTCGCTGAGCAACCGCCAAAGAAGTGCACGCTTGTTAGCCGCAGGCTTCATTCGGCCAATAAAACACTCCAAGTGGCTGGCGAACCCAGTCCTGGTCCTGAAAAAGAACAACACATGGAGAATGTGTATCGACTACACCAACCTCAACAGCGACTGCCCGAAGGAGGAGTTCGTCCTACCACGCATCGACCAGATCATCGACTCGACCGCGGGATCGGAGTCGCTGTGCTTCCTCGACGCTTACTCTGGCTACAACCAGATCAAAATGGCGGTCGAGGATGAGGAGAAGACGGCGTTCATCACGCCATTTGGCGCCTTCTGCTACACGACCATGACATTCGGCCTCAAGAACACCGGCGCCACATACCAAAGGTGCATGTAGGAGTGCCTCGCGAACCAAATTGGCCGCAACATTCACGTCTACATCGACGACGTGGTGGTAAAATCCACCCGCCAGGATGACCTGCTCGCCGACCTGGCCGTTGTGAAGGTACAACATCAAGCTGAACCCAGGAAAATGCACCTTCAGCGTCCCCACCGGACAACTACTGGGATACGTAGTCTCCAAGCGAGACATCGAAGCCAACCCCACCAAGATCGAAACCATCGCTCGACTCGAAAAACCCGAGTGCCTGCGCGACGTCCAGAAGTTGGCCGGGCGAGTCGCGGCTCTCAGTCGCTTCATCCCCCAACTAGGCGAGAAGGTCATGTCCCTCTATCACATGATGCGCAAGAACCCCACGTTCCAACGGGACGCGGAGGCGGACGATGCACTTAAAGCACTCAAAGAATTGCTACTCGCGGCTCCTCTACTTGCCGCTCCAACCGACAAAGAGCCCATGCTCGTCTACGTGGCGGCCTCCAATTGAGTCGTCAGCACTGTGATGGTTGTCGAACGGCCAAAGGAGGGAAATGAGCGCCCCATACAGCGCCCTGTCTACTACATCAGCGAAGTCCTAATGAACTCACGGCAGCGCTACCCGCGGTACCAGAAACTGGTGTACGCGGTATTCCGAGCTCACCGGTGACTCCCCCATTATTTCCAAGAGCACACAATCATGGTGGTCTCATCTGCACCGCTGTAGAACATAATACGCAATCGCGAGGCGACTGGGAGAGTCGCCAAGTGGGCCGTCAAAATCGGCGTCCACAACATCAAATACGAGCCCCGCAAAGCAATCAAATCACAAGCCCTTGATGATTTCCTCGCAGATTGGGAAGAAGCGCAGCAGCCGGAGAAGCTACCATATCTCAACTACTGGTCGCTACACTTCGGCAGCTCCAAGAATGCCGATGGCGCAGGAGCCGGGGTCATACTGACCTCCCCTAAAGGGGACAAGCTCTGATACGTGCTCCAACTCAACTTCAAGCCTTGCACCAACAACATGGTAGAATACGAGGCCCTCCTACACGGCATGCGGGCCGCCAAGGAAATGAACATCAACCGCCTACGGTGCTACGGTGACTCCGACCTAGTCGTCGGCCAGGTCGCTGGAACATGCGATGCCGTCTCTCCAACAATGATCGCATACCGCCAAGCGGTAGACCAGCTGGGAGGACACTTCGACGGCTATTCCGTCGAGTGGATCGACAGACGCAAGAATGAGGAGGCAGCCGCCCTTTCCCGCATCGGGTCGGCCCGACAAACGCCACCAGCAGGCGTCTTCCTCAACATCATCCACAAACCTTCGGTCTGCCCACTGAAGGAGATCGATGTCGGGATACCACTACAACCAGAGCCGGCCCTAGTCGCCATGGTTGTGGAGCCTAGCGACTAGACGACACCATACGTCGCCTTCCTCGAGCACAAGATCCTCCCAAGCAACGAGATGGAGGCGCGAATGATCGTGCGCCACTAGAAATCTTTCGTCATCATCAACGACAATCTCCACAAACGCAGCGTGACTGGCATGTTCCAGCGCTGCGTATAGCCAGAAGAAGGCCGCAAGATTCTCCAAGACATTCACGCCGGCGACTACAACCATCACGTCGGCACCAAGTCGCTAGTCGCCAAGGCCATGCGGTACAGCTTCTACTGGCTCACCGCGCACGCCGACGCCCCCAACATCGTCCAACGATGAGTCGGGTGCCAGAAGTTTGCCAACAAGACGCACCTCCCTGGTTCAGCACTCAAGACCATCCCCATCACATGGCCATTCGCTGTATGGGGCATGGACATGGTAGGCCCGCTCAAGAAGGCCCCATCCGGCTTCACCCACCTCCTGGTCGCGGTCGACAAGTTCACCAAATGGGTCGAGGCTAGGCCAATCAAAAGTGCGACGGCAAGACGGTCACCAAGTTCTTACGTGAGCTGATATACCGGTACGGCTACCCGCACAACATCATAATGGACAACGACACCAACTTCGCCAAAGGGGCCATGGTGGAATTCTGCGAAGAGCATGGCATACGACTCGACCTCGCTTCAGTCGCCCACCCAGAGTCGAACGGCCAGGCATAACGCGCCAACCAGAGCGTCCTCCACGGGCTAAAGCCATGACTCTAGGTGCCCCTCGAGCGCACCCCAGGATGCTGGGTCGAAGAGCTCCCTTCAGTCATATGGGGGATCCGCACGTCCGTCAATCGCTCCATTGGGTTCACACCCTTCTTCATGGTGTACGGCGCTGAAGCCGTAATGCCAACAGACCTGGAGCACGACTCACCTCGAGTCGCCAATTACGTCGAGGTGACAAATGAGACCGCCCGCCAAGACAGCATCGACCAAATTGACGAGGCACGCGACCTGGCTCGCTCTCGCATAGCCATCTACCAGCAGGGACTCCGACGCTACCATAGCCGCCGAGTCCGGACTCGCACCTTCCAGGAGGGCGACCTGGTCCTACGACTGGCTCAAGACAAGAAGGGCATGCACAAACTCTCCCCCCATGGGAGGGTCCGTTCGCCATAGGGCGAGTCCTCAGCAATGACGCCTACTACCTCATCGACATACGAGGCAACGACCAGCTCGAGGTTGGGAGGCCATGGAATGTAAACCTCCTCCGAAAGTTCTATACATAGAACTGAAACATGTACTCAGCTGACATACATAATGAAATTTATTCGGTTCACAAAATTGTGTCTACTCGCCATATCCTTGTGCCACTCGCATTCGTACAATCAGCAATACGCTACCCACGGAAGTCAACCTTTGGTCGAGCGACTGACATGCTAAGTAGTGCGGCCTAAGGGCACCGAAAATACTCGGGCCTTGGGACGTCCACGAATACGCCAACCCGGAGCCACCATCAGAGTCGCCTAGCTCGACTGGCCCACCGGGCCAAGACGACCGGTATACGCTTCTCATAGCGACTTGTCCTTCCCATCCTCGCGCAAAGCGACTCGAACGGTCAAGTACCACGCATGGGACTCCGCAAAAGTGGAACCCCCACGCGGCTCGGGAACACACCAAGTAAGAGAGATGCCTTGGACTCGCCCAGCGACTGGTTCTCTGAGCTAGGGGAGGAGACGCGTTACAAACAACGCATTAGTAACTTACAACAGGCACGCGCCCAAAACAGCCCCACTCGTGCTCGGGGACTCGCCTACAAAACGGCCCCACTCGCGCTCGAGGACTTGCCTACAAAACAACCTCACTTGTGCTCGGGGACTCGCCCCTTCAGGAGACGCAAGGGATAAACAATGCACAATCAAAGAAAACACATACGTATACAATCGAGTTATACCCCATTAAAGGGCGGACGCGCTCGGGGTCTCGCTCAAACAAAAATAAACACATCACATAATCACAGTCGCATTGCGAGTCGATTGACTCTTCTTACTCAAAATATTGTTCATATTACAAAAGTGGCCACTTGGCATATATTACAAACTGCCCAGAGATGTTATCTACTTCCCAGGCCCTGACGAAGAAGCATCCCCACCACCCTTGACACGGACGAAAGGTTGCCATGGGTTCGTCGGGTAGGTCGTCAGCGACTTCGACAGCGCCGACCGGAAGGGTTGCTCTGATTTCATGGCGCGATGCTCCGGCTCGGGGTCGCCAGGTGCCAATACCGTCTCCTGGTATGGCAGAAGGTCCCCTATCACCAACACCCGATCAGCAAAGGGGGCGGCCTTGGCAGTCAGCTTCAGCACCTCTGACACCTCCATCGTACCAGTCGTCAAAGGGTAGCCACTGGTGACGTCGTCGAGGTTGAAATCGTCCGGGAAGTGGGTGAGACCCAGGCTCAATGCCATGGTGGCCCCGCGCCTGAAAGCCGAGCGTGCCATCCACTCCACGACGCCGGGCACCTTCTCCAATTAGCGCCACACTTTCGTAAGTCACCAAGGAATAACCTCGGTGGGGGACATCCCCTGAAGGACTGCTTGGACGCACAGCGTCGAGGTAGTAGCCACGTTCACTACGGCAGTCACGCACTACGAGGCGTTGAAGGTCTGCACCATCGGATCGCTTTGCCCTATCACAGATGCAACATCAGACGTTAGTGACACTACAGATCTCCCCACTCGGGGACTCGCCAAACATGTTAAGCAAAGAACAAAGACTCACCAAGAAGCTTGCGGCAGTTCTCGGTGACGTGCTTCTCCAGGGCAATGTGATCGTTCTGTAGCCCCAGGATGATCGAGTCCACGGCCTTGCGCTCCTCTTCAGCCGCAGCGACTGCAGCCTTCGCTCGATCCTCAGAAGAAATCGAGGCCGCTTTCGCCTCCTCCAACTCCTGGATTAGTGAGGCGATTCGCCCATTCGCCGTGTCCAGCTCGGCAACTGGAACGTACCCTTCGCGGGCCTTGGCAATCGCAGCCGGAAGACCATCTAAAAAGAAAAGAGGCAAATTGTCAACACGCTAGAACACCAACAGATCACAACCGAAAAATGAATCAAGTACTTACCAACAGTCTCCTAGAGTCGGCGGTTTGCCTCCTAGGCCACACGCAGATCCCGCTCCAGACGTTCCCTCGCGGCCAAGCGATCTGTCGACTCCCTTTGCAAGCCCTGCAAGAATAATAAAAGTTAGCACTTACCAGAATAGATATTCAGTTCCTAGCCACTGAAATTCAGTGACTAGGAACTCGGGGACTGGCGACTCTAAGAAATTCAGCGACTAGAAACTCGGGGACTGGAGAGTAGAAGCAACTCAGTGTCTAGCCGCTGAAAGTCAGCGACTAGACACTTGGGGACTGGATGTACCTGAATGGCGGTGCCAAGCATCTTGTGAAGCTCTCCGGCGTCCGTCGACGGGACCGTGAAGGAAGTGCGCCCGCGACGCGACCCAACATCTTCATCAATGATGTCCGGGCTCTGTGGAGACTGGTTGTCCGCCACGCCCGGAAACCCCCTCGCCATGAAGCGTGGGAACGTTGCTGACGCTCTAGCCGGGGCACTAGTTGCCGAAGCCGACATTTCCGTCGCCGGACCGCCCTTGGCCGGCTCCGACCGCGTAGGCGCCAGCTCTTCGACGACTGCAGCGGGATCGCTCTCCTTGGCGCTATCCATCGCCACAGAGTCGTCGGCACCGCCTTTCTGCCTCTTCACGCCCTCCACAGTCGCTGCGTCTTTAGCAGACTTCCTCTTCTTGGGGAGGTCGCCCTCTCCCGCTGGTGGCGACCGGCGGAATCTTTGCCACTGAAGGGCGACCAATTTTCTTAACCCCGGACCTGCCAAACCTCCAAAATCAACACAAAGATAGCACAAAGGCGAAACACGACTTGGAATGGAGAATTCGAAGCTTACTTGGCAACTGGGAGAACACGCGGCCCGGTGCTGATGTGGGCGGGCTTGTCTAATTCCAGCCTAGCTTGCGCATGAGACCTCTCTCGAAGACATCTGAAGCCCATGACACCGTGGGCTTCCTCAATGACGAAGCCGCGGTTGCCAGAATTTCTGGCTCCAAAGACGCGGCCGCTCTTGAAGGTTGCAGCGATTGCAACGCCGCGGCCTCAACCGCCTCCTGGCATGGTGCCCTTGAAGCCATTGGCGCAATCACCGCTAGAGGAACTTCTACCACCGCCTCGGTGTCCGTGTCCCCCAATCCCTTCATTGGAACCGCATCCTCCGGGATCTTATGCGAAGAATCGGGGGTGTCATCATCATCGGAGTCGTTGTCTGACTCAAACACCACCACCGACCTGGGTGGCGACGCTAGCTTCTTCACTGGCGACTTTGGTTTGCACGCGAACTTCATCGGTGTGGTCGTGCGCCGAGACGTGTGCTCTTGCACGATCTCGTCACCCCCTTCGTGTTCATCAAGGATGCGACTCGCCTCGAACTCGCGCTGCTTCTGCATGCGAGTCTTGCGAGCCTCTGCGCTGGGGGAGGAACCTCCTCCTCTTCATCCTCGCTTTAGGAGGAATCTCCCTCGGAGGCCTCTCCGAGCTCCCGGGGGACCTCTTCATCAAGTGGAGGGAGCCAACCCTCCAACACCTAGAACAGCTGAGAACACCCACAAATAAATATCAAACGATGTGACTGCAAATCACATTGCAAAAATTGTGACTAGAAGGAAAACTTACCGTGGGGGCTTCATTCTTCACGGGAGTGTACGGGGCGAGCCCGGCCGATGTGGTTGTGAATTCCGCATCGGTGATCTTCAGGGCAGCCTTGTAGTCTTCAATCTCCCATGACTCTTTGCTGGTCCGGGAGGGATCGTGTTTCCCGCTGTACTCATACATCCAATGCGGCCGAGCCGCTAGCGGAACCAGACGCCGCCCGAGCCAGCAGTTGTAGAGGTTGATCGAGGATAGCCCCTGATCCTTCAACCTCTTGATCTGGTCCATCATTTCCGCGACGGCCATCCTCTGGTCTTCCGGAAGCTTCGTCGCCACCAGCCTGCGAGGCTCACTCCTTTCTGCGACAAACTCGGGAAGCACTAGTTCGCCGGAGGGAGTGGACTCTTTCACGTAGAACTAGCTCTTCTTCTACTCGCTCGCGGCCTTCGTCGGCAGCAGAAGCTTGATAAAGTTGGCCTTCGGCTTCAACTGGAACGTGACGCCACTGACCGCCAACATCAAGCCGCCGGACGCCTCGCGCCCGATGCGGCCATGGAAGAGCTCCAACCACAGCAGGAAGTACGACCTGCAGCCCAGATAGCATTCGCAGAAGGCGACAAAGATCGCCAGTTGCTCGATGTTGTGCGGACCAAGATTTGACGGCTTGATTGCATAATACGCATAGAAACGCCGGAAGAACAGTGAGGTGGGGAACCCTAAACCTCTCTGTAGGTGGCTCGGGAAGCAAATGAACTCGCCGGCCCACGGCTTCGGCTCGATCTCGGAGGGAGCGGGGATTCGCTAGTTCCCCTTGCGTCCTCAAAGGATTTAAGCTGGGCCGTGGTGCATTCGGATTTCCCCCATGAACCTTTCGGAGCCACCATTAGGAAGGGCGTGGGGTCGCTCGGTGTGAAGGGGATCGAATCGAAGGAAGACGGAACGAATGGGTGCACAAGAATGAAGGACGCATGGAAGGATCTACAAGGCTGATTTGTTACTCCCCTTATAAGGAGGCGCTACCCTCCAGATTCAGGGTAGCCGTTACCCGTGGTAATTGCGCCGAAGTTACCGTTGGAATATCCAACGGATAGTTTGACTAGGTTGATGGTCCAACTCCTCCATTCCACTCGTTGGCAAATAGCCCTATCTACTCGCCGAAGCAGCGACCTGACAGCCCTGGCGTCCGCGGGAGTAGCGACTAGGAGCCTGGGGAAAATTTCCTTGGTTTTAGAGGAGTCCATCGCCGATTAGACTGGGCATCCAAATTGGACTCGCCTACTCCGACCGCCAAATGACCACCTGCATCTGAATCAATGATGGCCTCAGGGACTACTGATGGGGATGTGCCGAATGGGGTATGCCCAGTAGGACGTTCCGATTGGGCCAAAGGTCCCATGAGTGGACTTGCAGGACGGCGACTGGAATGTGACTAAGGAGAAGGCTCGGTGACTGGAGACTGGAGGCCCTGAAGCGTACTCGAAGCCTAGTTGAATTAGGTCAAAGCCTCCAAATCCATATCCTGTTCAGTTGGAAATTGTAAACCCTAGCGAGGTGCCTTATATATAAACCTCCCTAGGGTATCCTGTGGACTTACGTTCCATCATATACCCCTTCAAGCGACTCGCTGCTTAGACGCCGAGTTCGCCACCCCTTGTAACTCGCTCTCCATTAATCCAATCTAGCAGGAGTAGGTCTTTACCCTCCGGGGGGCCGAACCTGGATAAATCCATGTGCATCCGCCCCCATCTCGCACCATAGATGGCCGCCAGCTCTCGCCCCTGATTCAATCAATCACTGCCTACTACAGCGACTGTTGTGGCCATTTCCACGACACGGGGTGCAGCGCCCAGTCTACTACCTCAACAAGGTGCTCACACCAACAAAACAGCAATACCCGCACTACCAGAAGCTGGTGTACGGCATCTTCATGACAGCCAGGCGACTGCGCCACTACTTCTAGGAGCACCCAATCGTGGTGGTCAACGACGCCCCGCTCGGGCATATCCTCAACAACCATGATGCCACCGGACGAGTCGCGCTTTGGGGAATAGAGCTGTCTCCATGAAACAAACAAACGTCTTGCAAAGCATTGTTATCCATGAATCTTTTGTTTATGCCTTTTCATGTTGCAACATAGTTGCTTTGCCTTGTTGTTAGAACTTTGTCTTTCATGTTATGATTGAAGTACTATGATCCCAACTATCAATGTTTTACAAATACTTTGATCAAGTTTATGATGGTGCATGTCACCTCAAAAATTATTCTTTCTTTTTATCACTTACCTACTCGAGGACGAGCAGGAGTTAAGCTTGGGGATGTTGATACGTTGCTAACGTATCCATAATTTTTTATGTTCCATGCTTGGTTTTATCTTCTTTCTTATATTTTGTCGTGAAAGCAATGAAGAGGCGGACACACTCGCCAACATTGGCTCCACCTGCACCCCCATACCACCTGGGGTATTTCTCGAGCATATATGTGAACGCTCCATCAAGCCAAAGGCTACAGAGAAGGAAGCAAGCGCGTCAACGGACTTGGGAGCTATGCCACCCAATGAGCCAATGGCACTCGACGACCTGGAGCTCGACACAGGACTCAAAGGACCAATGGGTGTCATGATGATCGAGCCATCTTGGACTCCACCCTACATCACACATCTTCTCAGCAAGAGGCTGCCTGACGACCCGACTGACGCGTGACACATTGTGTGGCGATCCAAGGCATCCGCCGTCCTCAACGGCGAACTATACAAGCGCAGCATCACATGAGTACTCCAACGGTGCATCTCCAACACGGACGGAAGGGCCGTCCTCCTCGACATCCATGAAGGGACTTACGGGCACCATGCTGGTAGTCGCGCCCTCGTCGCCAAAGCTCTACGAGCTGGATTCTACTGGCCCACGACCATGCATGACGCCAAGGACATCGTCTAGCGCTACAACGCTTGCCAGCGATTCGCGGACAAACCGCACGCACCTGGCGCGGAACTCCGGCCAATACCATTGGCTTGGCCCTTTGTGCAATGGGGACTCGACATGGTCGGCAAGCTCCCGAAATCCTCGCGAGGAGGTTATGTCTACCTCCTGGTCGGAGTCGACAAGTTCACCAAGTGGATCGAGGCCATGCCGGTGACAAACCAGTCAGGAGCCAGCGCCATCAAGTTCTTCGAGTCCATTGTCTATCGCTTCGGAGTGCCACACAACATTGATATGTTGCTAACGTATCCATAATTATTGATGTTCCATGCTTGGTTTTATCTACTTTCTTATGTTTTGTCCACACTTTGGAGTACTTTTCATTTGATTTCTTGGACTAACCTATTAACAAGAGCCATAGTGCCAGCTGCCTGTTTCTGCTATTTTTGGTTCTAGGAAAGTCAGAAAATGAATATTCTCGGAATTGGACGGGACAAAATCCAAAGTCAGTTTTTCACCGAGGGATACTAGGAGCCAGAATACGAGACGGAGAGGGTCTAGGGCCCGACCACACCACCTGGCTGCATGGCCAGGTTTGGCCCGCGCCAGGGGGTGGTCTGGCCGCCCCGGGCACCCCCTTGGCCTCTCCTTCCGCCTATATATTCCCTCCGATACAGAAACCCTAAGTACCCGATCCAAATTCCACGAAAGAGTCTGTAGCCGCCATCATCTCCATCCCTAGATCGGGAGGGATCTAAAGCTCTTCCCGGCACCTTGTCGGAGAGGGGAATTCACCCTGGAGGCCTTCTTCATCATCATGCAAGCCTCCGGTGTGATGCGTGAGTAGTTCATCTCTAGACTACATGTCCATGTAGTAGCTAGATGGCTGGTTCTCCTCATTTGTGCTATCATGTTTAGATCTTGTGAGCTCCGTTCATGATCAAGATCATCTATTTGTAATTCATACATGTTGTGTTTGCAGGGATCCGATGGATATTGAGATGCTATTTCAGATTGATTATTGATTCTATCATGTCTCTGTTATTTGTGATCTTGCATGCTTTCCGTTGTTAGTAGCTATCTTGGCCAAGTAGATGATAGCAACTCCAAGAGTTAGTATTTATGCTCGATAGTGGGTTCATGCCTCTAGTAATCTGGGGAAGTGACAGAAATCTCTAAGGTACTAGATGTGTTGTCGCTACTAGGGAGAAAACAACAATCCTTTGTTCATAGAACAATCGTATTGTTTACTTTACACGCAATGCGTAATGCAATTATCCGTTGCTTGCAACTTAATACTGGAGGGGGTTCGGATGATAACCTGAAGATGGATTATTAGTCATAGATGCAGTTGGATTACGGTCTATGTATAATGTTGTAATGCCCAATCAAGTATCAAAGGAGTCAAGATGAGTAGTATATGCTTGTATGCTTTCTCGATGTTTTTCAATTGCCCCGCTGTATTTTGTTCACCCAACATGTCATCTATCTTAAGGAGAGCCACCACTAGTGAACTATGGACCCCGGTCCTTTCTTTTACCATCAATCTACAATCAAATGTTTACTGCTTTGTGTTTACTTTCTGCAAACTATTACTTTCTTCCACTTAATATGTTTAATCCTTTGTTTTCAGCAAAACCGGTGAGATTGAAAACCTCATCGCAAGTTTGGGACATAGTTCTGTGGTTGTGTTGTGCAGGTCTCCACGTTGCTACTGACACCGGTAGTGCGCCCTGCCAAAGTTCAACTAGCAAATCCTTTGAGGTGTTTCCTTGCTCCTACTGGATTCATAATCTTGGTTTCACAACTGAGGGAAACTTACTGATGTGCTCATCCTACCTTCCTCTTGGGGTTCCCCAACGAGCTCGTTATTACACGAGTCAACAAGTGATTTTCTGGCGCCGTTGCCGGGGAGTCAAGGACATCTTCAGGGGGGTGTCCCTCATAACCAATCTCTTTACTTTGTTGTTTTTGTTTTGCTTAGTTTACTTTTGCTTTGTTTGCTTGTTTCTTTATTAAAAACACACAAAAAATTAGTTCCTATCTTAAGTTGCCATTATGTCTAGCTTTTCTCCAATCACTATGTCACATGAGGAAATGATTTTCACTTTCAAACAAGGAATTGAAGAAAGTTTCAAAGAAGCTTGGTCTAGAATCTCTGATCTACATGAAAAAACTGAACCTAAAATGACTCAAAGCTTGTTCCTTAGCAGTTTTTACCTTGGAATCGCTCTTTGCTATAGATATGCTTTGGATGCAGTAGTGGGAGGAGATTTCCTCCAATGCAATGAGGATGATGTTGTTAATGCCATAAATAAGTTGGTCTTTACTTACAACTTGCCTATCAAATCTAATTCTTCCTTCATAAACATATTTGCTAGATTGAATACTCTTGAGACCAGCACTGCTAGTTTGAAATATTGCTATAATACACTTAGAGAGCATCATAACTATGTTCCAATAAATTCTGAACCCTCAAAATGGCTTCCCACAGTAAAGATTGCTATAAATAATGAAACTTTTCATGCTCGCTGTGATATCATGTCTGAATTTTGTCTTATGCCTAAAGATATCTATAAATCTTTCAATCTTTGGGGGCTTTCTGAAGGAGGAGAAGAAATTTTTCGTGCTAACAATGCCACAATATTACCCATTGGAATAGCTGAAGGAGTATTTACAAAGATCCGAGGCAAAATGGTTTCTACTGATTATCTTGTTATTGAATGTGTAGGAAAAAGACAAATCACACTTGGAAGATCCCTATTGAAACTCCTTGGAGCAATAATAAATGTGGAAAAGGGCACCATGCACTTTGCTTCTCCACCAAGCAATGATATGTTCCCCAAGATTAAGAATAAAAGTAAGAGAGGTAAGGGCAAGAAATTTGGTTTTAATGCTTCTTCATCTGAGAATACTTGATTCCTTTTCTTGCTTCTTATGCCTAACTTAAAGGCATTAAAGAAAAATACTTATTGGGAGATAACCCAAAAGTTTTAGATGAGTCTTGGAAGTTACTACCTCTGTAATAACCGCTCCTTATCCTTTTTATTTGCTTTTTGTGCCAAGAGTAACCTGTAATGAGAGATAAGTAATAATTGGGAAAGTTGCTGTCCCGAAACAGGTTTCTCTGCTTCACCGTAAAAATTCGTGTAAAATCTCTGTACGACATTTTGAGGCGTGAATTTTTGTGCTTCTTCCCCAGGTTGTTATCTAACTTTCGTTAGTTCAACACTTTTTGATTTGAGTAAAATAAGATCTTCGAAAAAAATTGTATTTACCTGCTGGTCTGTTTTGACAGATTTCTGCCATTATTTGCATTTGCTTCTTGTTGGTTCCTTTTTGAGTTCTTTTGTGGAATTGATCTTTTTGAGGGAAGTGCTACAGTAGCTAGTGTTTTAATGGAAGTTTTATTGTTGTTGGAACTGAACCTAAAGACCTATTATCTTGAGTGCACTAATGTTGCTAATAAAGATTGTGCGAAGTTTTGTATGAAGGGAAAAATTCAGGTGTATGGAAGGAATAAGTAATGAGATGAAGGATGGACTAAAGCTCAAGCTTGGGGATGCCATGCGTGTCACCCCAAAAAATATCCAAGAAGTACAAGCGTCAAAGCTTGTGGATGCCCAAGGCATCCCCTTCTTCATCAATAAAAATTCCAGGTTCCTTCCAAACACTTCATTTTTATTGTCTCATGCACAGTTGTGTTGTTCTTGGAGCGTCTTCTTTTTTGTTTTTTTGTTTTGGTTTTCGTTTGCTTGGTTTTCTTAGTTTGTTGAATAAATTGGTTGGACCCCTAATACATTGCAAATGTATATATAATTTTTTATGTTCCATGCTTGGTTTTATCCACTTTATTGTGTTTTGTCCACACTTTGGAGTACTTTTCATATGATTTCTTGGACTAACCTATTAACAAGAGCCACAGTGCCAGTTGCCTGTTTTCTGCTGTTTTTGGTTCTAGGAAAGTCAGAAAATGAATATTCTCGGAATTGGACGGGACAAAAGCCAAAGTGCCTATTTTTCCGGAAGTCATCAAGTGCCAGAATACGAGACGGAGAAGGGCAAGAGGCCGGCCACACCACCTGGCCACGTGGCCAGGATAGGCCCGCGCCAGGGGGTGGTGTGGTGGCCCCTGGCACCCCCTAGGCCTCCCCTTTCGACTATAAGATACCCTCGGGACGAAAACCCTAAGTACCCGATCAAAAATCCAAGAAAGAGTCTATAGCCGCCGTCATCTCCATCCCTAGATCGGGAGGGATCTGAAGCTCTTCCCGGCACCCTGCCGGAGAGGGGAATTCACCGTGGAGGCCTTCTTCATCACCATGCAAGCCTCCGGTGTGATGCGTGAGTAGTTCATCCTTGGACTACGGATCCATGTAGTAGCTAGATGGCTGGTTCTCCTCCTTTCTGCTTTCATGTCTAGATCTTATGAGTCCGTTCATGATCAAGATCATCTATTTGTAATTCTGCATGTTGTGTTTGCGGGGATCCGATGGATATTGAGATGCTATTTCAGATTGATTATTGATTCTATCATGTCTTTGTTATTTGTGATCTTGCATGCTTTCCGTTGTTAGTAGTTATCTTGGCCAAGTAGATGCTAGCAAGTCCAAGAGTTAGTATTTATGCTCGATAGTGGGTTCATACCTCTGGTAATCTGGGGAAGTGACAGAAATCTCTAAGGTACTAGATGTGCTGTTGCTACTAGGGAGAAAACAACAATCCTTTGTTCATAGAACAATCGTATTGTTTACCTTACACGCAGTTCGTAAAGCAATAATCTGTTGCTTGCAACTTAATACTAGAGGGGGTTCGGATGATAACCTGAAGGTGGATTATTAGTCGTAGATGTAGTTGGATGGCGGTCTATGTATAATGTTGTAATGCCCAATCAAGTCTCAAAGGAGTCAAGATGATTAGTATATGCATGTATTGCTTTCTCGATGTTTGTAAATTGCCCCGCTGTAATTTGTTCACCCAGCATGTTATCTATCTTAAGGAGAGCCACCTCTAGTGAACTATGGATCCCGGTCCTTGTCTTTTACATTCAATCTACAATCTTTTACTGTTTTGTGTTTACTTTCTGCAAACTTTTACTTCTTTCCATTCGATACGTTTAATCCTTTGTTTTCCGCAAAACACGGTGAGATTGACAACCTCATCGCAAGTTGGGGACAAAGTTCTGTGGTTGTGTTGTGGAGGTATCCACGTTGCTACTAGCACCGGTAGTGCGCCCAGCCAAAACTCAGCTAGTAACACCTTTCAGGTGTTTCCTTGCTCCTACGGGTTCGATTAAACCTTGGTTTCATAACTGAGGGAAACTTGCTGCTGTGCTCATCATACCTTCCTCTTGGGGTTCCCAACGAGCTCTACATCAACCACGCACCAGCACTTTTCTGGGCGTCGTGCATTGAGCCGTCAAGCATTTTTCTGGCGCCGTTGCCGGGGAGTCAAGGACATCTTCACAAGGGGAGTCCCTCATAACCAATCTCTTTACTTTGTTGTTTTTGTTTTGCTTAGTTTCTTTTGCTTTGTTTGCTTGTTTCTTTATCAAAAACACAAAAAAATTAGTTTTACTAGTTTGCTTTCTTTATCAAAAACAAAAAAAATTAGTTCCTACTATAGTTGTTGGTCTATTATTGCCTTGCTTTATCATGCTTTCTATCAATGGTTGGTTTCTTTGAAACTGAATCTTATTGGCAACGTGGGTTCACGGAATAACAAAAATATTATTATAAGGAACACCGCTTGTCACAAAAAGGGAAACACTTATGGGAACAAATTGATAAATTGTCTACCATTGCAAAAAAGTGTGCTCTACTTATAATGTTACTTATTGCTTTGATAAATCTTGTTGCTGTAGGAGGTATAAACACCTCCCTTTTCAATGTGAGTATAATGATAATGTTACCATATCTTCTTATGTTAAAGGGAATTATGACTTTTATGATGTGGAACAAATTAAAGAATTTATTGCTTGGAAGGGTGCATTTGAACTTGCTAGTTTGCTTGAAAATACTGATGATTCACCTTATAAATATGAGGTTTATGATATACTTAAATTTTTCTTTGTTAATTACAAGGTAGAAAATGGCTATATTCTTGAATATCTTAATAGATGCTCTCCACCAATGGAAGAGACTGATACCTTTCAGGAACCTATGGAAGAAGAAATTGCTGAAACTGGAAGCTCATTGGATGAAAAAGAGGAGGAGAATGATGATCAGGAGGAGGAAGAATGGATCTACCCATCCCTACCTTCTAATGAGAGTAACTCTTTACCCCTTACATTATTTGATTGTCCCCCATGCTTACCAAAGGAGGACGAATGTCATGTTCCTGAGGATTCTTTTGAAAATGTTTATAATAAAGCTCTAGTGTTTGTAGATCATGAAAATCATGCTTTATGTGATAGTTATATTGTTGAATTTATTCATCAGGCTACTAAAAATTATTATGAGAGAGGAAAATATGGTTGTAGAAGTTTTCATGGTAATGAAACACCTCTCTATTTGCTGAAAGTTTTGAAGTTGCTCTTATTTTATCTACCCATTCTTGTTACTATGTGCTTCTTTGATTTATTTTCTTACAAGATTCCTATGCATAGGAAGTGGGTTAGACTTAAATGTGTTTTGAATTTGCTTCTCGATGCTCTCTTTTACTTCAATTCATATTTCTTATGTGACCATCTTCTCAAACTTTCATGCCTAACTTAAAGGCGTTAAAGAAAAGTACTTATTGGGAGATAACCCAAAAGTTTTAGATGACTCTTGGAAGTTATTACCTCTGCAATAACCTCTCCTTATCCTTTTTATTTGCTTTGTGCCAAGAGTAACCTCTAATGAGAGAGAAGTAATGATTGGGAAAGTTGCTGTCTCAAAATAGATTTCTGTGCTTCACCGTAAAAATTCGTGTAAAATCTCTGAAAGTCTTTTTGATGTGTGAATTGTTTTGCTTCTGCCCCAGGTTGTTATCTAACTTTCGTTAGTTTAACACTTTTTGATTTGAGCAACATAAGGTCTTCGAAAAAATTCGTATTTACCTGCTGGTCTGTTTTGACAAATTTCTGCCATTTTCTGCATTTGCTTCTTGTTGGTTCCTTTTTGAGTTCTTTTGGGGAATTGAGCTTTTTGAGGGAAGTGGTACAGTCTCTAGTGTTCTAATGGAAGTTTATTTGGTGTTAGAACTGAACCTTAAGACTTATTTATCCTAAGTTCACTAATGTTGCTAATAAAGATTGTGTGAAGTTTTGTATGAAGGAAAAATTTCAGGTGTATGGACGGAATGAGTAATGAGATGAAGGATGGACTAAAGCTCAAGCTTGGGGATGCCACGCGTGTCACCCCAAGAAATATCCAAGAAGTACAAGCGTCAAAGCTTGGGGATGCCCAAGGCATCCCCTTCTGCATCAATAAAAATCCCAGGTTTCTTCCAAACGCTTCATTTTTAGTGTTTCATGCACAATTGTGTTTTTCTTGGAGCGTCTTCTTTTTCGTTTTCATTTTGGTTTTTCGTTTGCTTTAGTTTGCTTAGTTTGATGAATAAATTGGTCGGACCCCCTCTTTCTTACATTGGTTTGCAAATAGTTTGGTTTGGTTTGGAAAAGAGTAGGAAAGTTCATACTTATGTGGTAAAAAGAGCTTGTTTTTGACTGTGGCCTATGCTTTGTCCTGCCATGCTTGATATTGTTTTGGGTTTATGCTTAGTATTCTTTGTTGTAGCATGACTTGTTATAGACAATTGAGATTGCTTAATGTGCCTTGGATGAATCATGCGTTGTTTTAGCATATTAAAGCATAGTATAGTGGTATTCTCCTTTGATGCTTTATTTGGGTTGACTTGGCGCATGCTCACACCATGTTATGACTATCTCAAGTCACCATAGCCTTTATGATCCTTTAGTTTTCAACTTGTAGTATCACTTTATGCTTTGATCAATGATGTTTTGTCGCTCTGCATGATTATGACCATTATTGCTCTCTTAGTTTGTCGCTCCCAGTCTTTTGCTAGCCTCCACCACCAAGTATGAGTTCCACTCATGCATCCAACTCCCTAAACCAAGTTATTCCAAAGAGTCCACCATACCTACCTGCTAGCTTATGCTATTCCAAGTATATTCATGCTTTTGTTTACCTTCCAAATTAAACTTGGTATGAGAAAACTAGTGATTAAAGCTCTCACGAACTTGATGGCACACTTTACTTTTTTGCATCTAATAAACTTGAACCATTGGGTCCTTCTTTGTTGCGTATATGCTTGCGCTTTATAAGTTGAAATTAGCAGAACCATGTTTCATGGGGAACACTTTCAACATTGCACTTGTACTTTGTACCCCGTTGATATCATGTTCTTTTGCTTACGGATCCCGGCGGTGTGAAATAAAAGTGGAACTTGTAAGATCATGGAGTTTGTATGTGTGTTAGAGAAATGCTTGGGCCGCTAGCCTAAGCCATGCCTAATCATGGTGGAAACTTGTAGCATCACCATAATGAGCACTCTATGAAGCATCCTCAATAAAACCTATGCAAATAGCAAATAAAAAGATCGTTGAGATGCTCATTGTATGCTTGCCTTGTCATTTTGATTATGGGAAAGCTCTCGTATCATGTGCAAGGGGTACTCTGTTGGCGGTTCTTAATGATACACATGTACTTACAATGACAAGAGCTTACTCGTCACTGAAGTTGAGTAGCATGAGGATCGGTCTTCGTAAGTAAGGGGCATGAGATTTCGGTTTATAACTTGTCAAGCATATCCTCTTAGTTGTGTCACTTTAACCTTAATCACCTTAAAGATGCTTATGATAGGGGCAATGAGAGCTGAAATCTATAAGTACCATAATTTTTTGAAGCTCTTTATGAGACTTGAATCCCTACTTCCTTTTACAAAGGCCTTTCTTCCACCATTACATTGAGTCTCCACTTTCTATCTTTATACACCTACTTTGAGAGCATAGTGGAAATTCTTAGTTCTATGTGCATTGTCCCAAGACTAGTTGATTGATGCATAACTTGATATTTCTTCTTTTAAACTATTTGTATCTAGTCACTCTTATGAACTTTGAAGGTGTCCTATGCATTTATATTTGCTACTCTATTGAGGGACAAGCTGAATACTATTATGCCATGTTTTCTTTATGTGAAACAAACAAACGTCTTGCAAAGCACTGTTATTCATGAATCTTTTGTTTGTGCCTTTTCATGTTGCATCATAGTTTCTTTGCTTATTGCTAGAACTTTGTCTTTCATGTTATGATTGAAGTACTATGATCCCAGCATTGAATGATTTGCAAATACTTTGATCAAATCGTTAATGGTGCATGTCACCTCAAAAATTATTCTTTCTTTTTATCGCTTACCTACTCGAGGACGAGCAGGAGTTAAGCTTTGGGGATGTTGATACATTGCAAATGTATCTATAATTTTTGATGTTCCATGCTTGGTTTTGTCCACTTTATTGTGTTTTGTCCACACTTTGGAGTACTTTTCATATGATTTCTTGGACTAACCTATTAACAAGAGCCATAGTGCCAGCTGCCTGTTTTCTACCGTTTTTGGTTCCAAGAAAGTCAGAAAATGAATATTCTCGTAATTGGATGGTACAAAAGCCAAAGTGCCTATTTTTCCGGAAGTCATCAAGTGCCATAATACGAGACGGAGAAGGGCCAGAGGCCGGCCACACCACCTGGCCGCGCGGCCAGGCTTGGCCCGCGCCAGGGGGTGGTGTGGTGGCCCCTGGAACCCCCGCGGCCTCACCTTCTGACTATAAGATGCCCTCGGGACGAAAACCCTAAGTACCCGATCAAAAATCCAAGAAAGAGTCTGTAGCCGCCGTCATCTCCATCCCTAGATTGGGAGGGATCTGAAGCTCTTCTTGGCACCCTGCCGGAGAGGGGAATTCACCCTGGAGGCCTTCTTCATCACCATGCAAGCCTCCGGTGTGATGCGTGAGTGTTCATCCTTGGACTACAGATCCATGTAGTAGCTAGATGGCTGGTTCTCCTCCTTTGTGCTTTCATGTCTAGATCTCGTGAGCTCCGTTCATGATCAAGATCATCTATTTGTAATTCTGCATGTTGTGTTTGTGGGGATCCGATGGATATTGAGATGCTATTTCAGATTGATTATTGATTCTATCATGTCTTTGTTATTTGTGATCTTGCATGCTTTCCGTTGTTAGTAGCTATCTTGGCCAAGTAGATGCTAGCAACTCCAAGAGTTAGTATTTATGCTCGATAGTGGGTTCATGCCTCTGGTAATCTGGGGAAGTGACAAAAATCTCTAAGGTACTAGATGTGTTGTTGCTACTAGGGAGAAAACAACAATCCTTTGTTCATAGAACAATCGTATTGTTTACTTTACACACAGTTCGTAAAGCAATAATCTGTTGCTTGCAACTTAATACTAGAGGGGGTTCGGATGATAACCTGAAGGTGGATTATTAGTCGTAGATGTAGTTGGATGGCGGTCTATGTATAATGTTGTAATGCCCAATCAAGTCTCAAAGGAGTCAAGATGATTAGTATATGCATGTATTGCTTTCTCGATGTTTGTCAATTGCCCCGCTGTAATTTATTCACCCAGCATGTTATCTATCTTAAGGAGAGCCACCTCTAGTGAACTATGGATCCCGGTCCTTGTCTTTTACATTCAATCTACAATCTTTTACTATTTTGTGTTTACTTTCTGCAAACTTTTACTTCTTTCCATTCCATACGTTTAATCATTTGTTTTCCGCAAAACACGGTGAGATTGACAACCTCATCACAAGTTCGGGACAAAGTTATGTGGTTGTGTTGTGCAGGTATCCACGTTGCTACTAGCACCGGTAGTGCGCCCTGCAAAAGCTCAGCTAGTAACACCTTTGGGGTGTTTCCTTGCTCCTACTGGTTCGATTAAACCTTGGTTTCATAACTGAGGGAAACTTGCTGTTGTGCTCATCATACCTTCCTCTTGGGGTTCCCAACGAGATCTACATCAACCACACACCAACACTTTTCTGGGCACCGTGCATTGAGCCATCAACCCCCTCTTTCATGCATTGGTTTTTCAATAGTTTGGTTTGGATTGGAAAAGAGTAGGAAAGTTCATGCTTAAGTGGTAAAGAGAGCTTGTTTTTGACTGTGGCCCATGCTTTGTCATGCCATGCTTGATATTGTTTTGTCTTTAGGCTTAGTATTATTTGTTGTAGCATGACATGTTATAAACAATTGAGATTGCTTAATGTGGCTTGGAAGAATCATGCATTGTTTTAGCATATTAAAGCATAGTATTGTGGTATTCTCCTTTGATGCTTTATTTGGGTTGACTTGACACATGCTCACACCATGTTATGACTATCCCAAGTCACCATAGCCTTTATGATCCTTTAGTTTTCAACTTGTAGTATCACTTTATGCTTTGATCAATGATGTTTTGTCACTCTGCATGATTATGGCCATTATTGCTCTCTCAGTCTTTGGCTAGCCTCCATAACCAAGTGCGAGTTCCACTCATGCATCCAACTCCTAAAACCAAGTTATTCCAAAGAGTCCACCATACCTACCTATTAGCATATGCTATTCCAAGTATATTCATGTTTTTGTCTACCTTCCGAATTAAACTTGTTATGAGAAAACTAGTGATTAAAGCTCTCACGAACTTGATGGCACACTTTACTTTCTTGCACTTAATAAACTTGAACCATTGCGTCCATCTTTGTTGCGTATATGCTTGCGCTTTATAAGTTGAGGTTAGCAGAACCATGTATCATGAGGAACGCTTTCAACATTGCACCTGTACTTTGAACCCGTTGATATCATGTTCTTTTGCTTATGGATCACAGCGGTGTGAAATAAAAGGGGAACTTGTAAGATCATGGAGTTTGTATTTGTGTTAGAAAAACGCCTGGGCCGCTAGCTTAAGCCATGCCTAATCATGGTGGAAACTTGCAGCATAAGCATAATGAGCACTCTATGAAGCATCCTCAATAAAAACCTATGCAAATAGCAAATAAAAACATCGCTGAGATGCTCATTGTCTGCTTGCCTTGTCATTTTGATTATAGGGTAGCTCTTGTATCATGTGCAAGGGATACCTCGTTGGCGGTTCTCTATGATGCATATGTAGTCACAATGACAAGAGCTTACTTGTGACTAAAGTTGAGTAGCATGAGGTTCAGTCTTCGTAAGTAAGGGGCATGAGATTTCGGCTTATAACTTGTCAAGCATATCCTCTTAGTTGTGTCACTTTAACCTTAATCACCTTCAAGATGCTTATGATAGGGGCAATGAGAGCTGAAAGCTAATAAGTACCATAATTTTTGGAAGCTCTTTATGAGACTTGAATCCCTACTTCCTTCTATGAAGGCCTTTCTTTTACTTTTATGTTGAGTCTCCACTTTCTATCTTTATGCACCTACTTTGAGAGCATAGTGGCCATTCTTATTTCTATGTACATTGTCCCAAGACTTGTTGATTGATGCATAGCTTTGATATTGCTTGTTTTAAACTATTTGTATCTAGTCACTCTTATGAACTTTGAAGGTGTCCTATGCATTTATGTTTGCTACTCTATGAGGGACAAGTTGAATGCCACTATGCTATGTTTTCTTTATGTGAAACAAACAAACGTCTTGCAAAGCATTGTTATCCATGAATCTTTTGTTTATGCCTTTTCATGTTGCAACATAGTTGCTTTGCCTTGTTGTTAGAACTTTGTCTTTCATGTTATGATTGAAGTACTATGATCCCAACTATCAATGTTTTACAAATACTTTGATCAAGTTTATGATGGTGCATGTCACGTCAAAAATTATTCTTTCTTTTTATCACTTACCTACTCGAGGACGAGCAGGAGTTAAGCTTGGGGATGTTGATACGTTGCTAAAGTATCCATAATTTTTTATGTTCCATGCTTGGTTTTATCTTCTTTCTTATATTTTGTCGTGAAAGCAATGAAGAGGCGGACACACTCGCCAACATTGGCTCCACCTGCACCCCCATACCACCTGGGGTATTTCTCGAGCATATATGCGAACGCTCCATCAAGCCAAAGGCTACAGAGAAGGAAGCAAGCGCGTCAACGGACTTGGGAGCTATGCCACCCAATGAGCCAATGGCACTCGACGACCTGGAGCTCGACACAGGACTCAAAGGACCAATGGGTGTCATGATGATCGAGCCATCTTGGACTCCACCCTACATCACACATCTTCTCAGCAAGAGGCTGCCTGACGACCCGACTGACGCGTGACACATTGTGTGGCGATCCAAGGCATCCGCCGTCCTCAACGGCGAACTATACAAGCGCAGCATCACATGAGTACTCCAACGGTGCATCTCCAACACGGACGGAAGGGCCGTCCTCCTCGACATCCATGAAGGGACTTACGGGCACCATGCTGGTAGTCGCGCCCTCGTCGCCAAAGCTCTACGAGCTGGATTCTACTGGCCCACGACCATGTGTGATGCCAAGGACATCGTCTAGCGCTACAACGCTTGCCAGCAATTCGCGGACAAACCGCACGCACCTGGCGCGGAACTCCGGCCAATACCATTGGCTTGGCCCTTTGTGCAATGGGGACTCGACATGGTCGGCAAGCTCCCGAAATCCTCGCGAGGAGGTTACGTCTACCTCCTGGTCGGAGTCGACAAGTTCACCAAGTGGATCGAGGCCATGTCGGTGACAAACCAGTCAGGAGCCAGCGCCATCAAGTTCTTCGAGTCCATTGTCTATCGCTTCGGAGTGCCACACAACATTGATATGTTGCTAACGTATCCATAATTATTGATGTTCCATGCTTGGTTTTATCTACTTTCTTATGTTTTGTCCACACTTTGGAGTACTTTTCATTTGATTTCTTGGACTAACCTATTAACAAGAGCCACAATGCCAGCTGCCTATTTTCTGCTGTTTTTGGTTCCAGGAAAGTCAGAAAATGAATATTACCGAAATTGGACGGGACAAAAGCCAAAGTCACTTTTTCACCGAGGGACACCAGGAGCCAGAATACGAGACGGAGAGGGATTGGGGCTCGGCCACACCATCTGGCCACGCGGCCAGGTCTGGCCCACGCCAGGGGGTGGTCTGGCCACCCCAGGCACCCCCTCGGCCTCTCCTTCCGCCTATATATTGCCTCCGATACAGAAACCCTAAGTACCCGATCAAAATTCCACGAAAGAGTCTGTAGCGCCGTCATCTCCATCCCTAGATCGGGAGGGATATGAAGCTCTTCCCGGCACCCTGCCGGAGAGGGGAATTCACCCTAGAGGCCTTCTTCATCATAATGCAAGCCTCCGGTGTGATGTGTGAGTAGTTTCATATCTGGACTACGGGTCCATGTAGTAGCTAGATGGCTGGTTCTCCTCATTTGTGATATCATGTTTAGATCTTGTGAGCTCCGTTCATGATCAAGATCATCTATTTGTAATTCATACATGTTGTGTTTGCGAGGATCCGATGGATATTGAGATGCTATTTCAGATTGATTATTGATTCTGTCATGTCTCTGTTATTTGTGATCTTGCATGCTTTCCGTTGTTAGTAGCTATCTTGGCCAAGTAGATGATAGCAACTCCAAGAGTTAGCATTTATGCTCTATAGTGGGTTCATGCCTCTAGTAATCTGGGGAAGTGACAGAAATCTCTAAGGTACTAGATGTGCTGTCGCTACTAGGGAGAAAACAACAATCCTTTGTTCATAGAACAATCGTATTGTTTACTTTACACGTAATGCGTAATGCAATTATCCGTTGCTTGCAACTTAATACTGGAGGGGGTTCGGATGATAACCTGAAGGTGGATTATTAGTCATAGATGCAGTTGGATTACGGTCTATGTATAACGTTGTAATGCCCAATCAAGTATCAAAGGAGTCAAGGTGAGTAGTATATGCTTGTATGCTTTCTTGATGTTTTTCAATTGCGCCGCTGTATTTTGTTCACCCAACATGTCATCTATCTTAAGGAGAGCCACCACTAGTGAACTATGGACCCCGGTCCTTTCTTTTACCATCAATCTACAATCAATTGTTTACTACTTTGTGTTTACTTTCTGCAAACTATTACTTTCTTCCACTCGATACATTTAATCCTTTGTTTTCAGCAAAACCGGTGAGATTGACAACCTCATCGCAAGTTGGGGACATAGTTCTGTGGTTGTGTTGTGCAGGTCTCCACATTGCTGCTGACACTGGTAGTGCGCCCTGCCAAAGTTCAGCTAGAAACACCTCTGAGGTGTTTCCTTGCTCCTACTGGATTGATAACCTTGGTTTCATAACTGAGGGAAACTTACTGCTGTGCTCATCATACCTTCCTCTTGGGGTTCCCCAACGAGCTCGTTATTACACAAGTCAGCAAGCATCATCACGGATAATGGAACAAACTTCACCTCTAAGGAGTTCCAGGGTTTATGCGAGAACCTGGGAATCAACACAAGCTATGCCTCCGTAGCTCATCCATAGACCAACGGTCAAGTCGAAAAGGCCAACAGCCTCATCTGCGGTGGAGTCAAGAAGCGACTCCTCCGGCCACTCGAACAAGCCGCCGGATGTTGGCCAGACGAGCTGCAGTCTGTACTTGCGAGCCTGCGCACAACTCCAAACAGCGCCACGGGATACACCCCGTTCTTCATGGTGCACGGTGCTGAAGCGGTGCTACCCGCAGAAGTACGCTTTAAAGCCCCACGGGTGGTCGCGTACAATGAGCAGGAGTTAACCCTCGCACTCGAAGACTCCGTCGATCTCCTTGACGAGGCGCGGGGCATCGCAACAGATAGATCAACGATCTACCAGCAGAACCTGCGCAACTACCACAACAAAAGGTTACGCCCCAGATCCTTCGTCGAAGGAGACCTGGTCCTGCGACTGAAGCAGCAAGGGCACCTCAAGCTCGAGTCCCCTTGGGAGGGACCATACGTGATTACAGATGTAATCCTAGGTGGCGCCTATCGCCATAAAGATTTCGAGAGCGGAGTCGCATACTCCAACCCCTGGAACGTCGCACAGCTGCGTTGCTTCTACCCCTAGTCGTTTTTTACATTACAAATAAGGCTATTCAGCCAGGCTACTTAGCCACACATTGTACCACGTACTATTCTGCGAATAAATAAAGCTAAGTGCCCCGAAACTCTGTGTTTTCCCTCATTTTTCTGGCAATCCTATCACTTGGGGGCTACGCCACCTTTACATCCTCGTTCTACGAACAAGTCGCAGTATCCCGAGTAGCTGACACAACATCAATCGAACCCTTGATAAAACACCAACCCAGTTGCAACGCACCTGACAGGTTGGCAAGGTGCTGAGATAAAATAAGTCAGGCTAATGAAAAGGAACTGTAGAGTACAAATACACTCGCAAAAACATATAAGCTAGCAAGCTCTTTAGATATCAATAGAAATTTTAATTACATCCAATATATCCATACGAACTTTACAACACTGGTACACTTATGTGCATGATACAAGTTGAAGTACTGCTACAGTAGAAGAACGTTTGTTTGTTCCTCAAAGAAGTCGGCAATTTCTTCCGCTGGATGATCCACCGCCTGGTAATGTGGAACCATGTTCCAGGTCGAACCTTCTGGCAGGGTCGGCGGCCCAGAAGCAATAGCTGTAACGTCTACATCCGGCCTATGCAGTCACACCAGTGACAAAGCAGCCTTGGCACCAGCCACTAATTGTTGACGCACGCACTCGCGAACTGCACTCAAATCCTGGAACTTAGCCAGGAGAGCCAACAGGCTCGAAGGGACGGGGTCCTGTGGAAACATAGTCTAGTAGATATGCCTCAAGCACGACTGCGCCTTCTTCAAAAAGTGAAGTACTCGCGAAGCACAATCTTGCAGGGTCGAAAGTTTGATCGCACGATCATGGTCCACCCAAAATAACCCACTCGCCTGAAACTGCTCCTGGGTCAGGTCATTCATTCGAATGGCGATTCGGTCTTTCTCATCCCGCGGATGACGATCCCTGACAACTACACCAAGCAAAAAAGGCAAAGTATGAAGACAAAGAAGTGTCGCGACTGACTAAAAGAAAAGATAAGAGGGCAGAAAGCTAAAACTTGAATTGATCACCCAGCTGCGTCACCTCCTCCAATAGATACTGCTCACGGGCGGAAGCCTTCTCCGCCCTCGACTTCCATACATCCGTGTTACCACGGAGGATGGGAAACTCACGTTCCAGTTGCTTAATGCGATCGCACAGTCGCGAAAGTAGGTACAACTCATCCACCTTTGAGCGCGACTATGCCACGGTTTCATCGGCTGATGGAAGATCATGAGGATCACTCGAAGGACCACTCGATATACCCTATCATGAACCAAGCAAAAGAAAATAAGAGGCTGAGGACACATTGACGAAAGGCTTAGATGCATTCAAACATATCAAAGTCCTAACTGAGACCCCCAAAAAAGTATTTTTCCACAAACAAAAGGCCAAACACTAGAGCTATTACACAGAAAACCTACGGAGCATTCTTCTTCGACTTAGATTTGGGCTTCGAGGGCTTCATAACATCCGTGGAAGTTTTCGACGCCACGGGCTTGCCGACAGTACCCCCAGATGCCGCAGCCTTTGCAGCCTTCGCTTGACGCCGCTCCTCGGAATACTTGGCGAGTGTCTCGAGGGCTGAGGACCATAATTTTTTCATTTACCAGCGAAGGGAGCAAACACTACCTGCTAGCCTCCAGCGTCGACAGTCATCACCTCCAAAATAGTGGCAGGATCCATCTCCACGCCATGGGCGTGCACCATTGCGAGTGCCATGGTGGCGCCGACGGAGCACTGCGAGTTCTTGAAGTCCGCGGGGATTCCTCCAGCCAGGGACTCCACCAAGTCTCCAAGGTTGTCGATCAGTTCGGCCTTGCGAGTTAAGTCCTCGCGGATACGACTGAGCACATCCTTGGCCTTCCCCAACGTCTCCTGGAGGGATACACTGCAGTCTTCGACTGCAGCAACGACGTTTGCCAAAGCATCCGCGCGGCGCAGAGATTGGACGTAAAAGCTCAAGCCGCTGGCATCTGCATACACAAAAGTGTTAGTATATTAACCATACGTCAAAGAACAGAAAGAGCAAGGCACATCCAGATGAAAAAGAAGACCTGAGAGGGACTTGGCAATCGAGAAAAGTTGCTCCTCGAACAACTTCTCCCTCTCAGCAGTGGAGATACGGAGATCCTCCTCCCACTTCCGCGACTCTTCCAAAGCTGCGACCGCCTCGTCGCGATTCTTCGTCGCCACGGCCAGCGTCTTCTCTAGTGCAGCAGCATGGCGAAGTAATTCATTATGCTCAGCTGCAACATATAGGGAATATCACCAAATCAAATCAATGAAATTCGCAAAGACAAAGACGAAGTCAAGACTTACTTTCGACAATGCGATGGCGATTGTCCAATCGCGCATGCTGTCGACCCATGTGAAGGACTTGCTCCGCTAGGCAGGCAGCCTCCTTCACGATGAGCTACATTAGGAGACAATAAAAGTTCAAGTAAACATCACCAAGAATAAATTCGACTGCCAATTACAAGATACCTACATGATCCTCCACAGACTCTGAAGAAGGATGTCGCACAGTCATCCGGGTAACCATGTGATGTTCCCCAGCATGTGGGGAACTCGATGAATTATGCTGGGAGTGGGCCGCCAATGGAGGAGAAGGAGACCGCTCGACCATCTTCTTGGCCTTGGAGTCAGTGACTCCGGACTCCTTCACAAATTGGACGTCGTCAGAAGACGACGATGCCGCTTGGCTGGAACACACATCAAGCAAAAGCTTCAGGAAAAACAGCAACTCAAAGAAGAAACCAAAATGAGGTCGCGAATATAGAACTTACCAGTCAAATCTACCAAGGTCGAAGGATTGCTCCTCCGACTCCGATGACTCCTTTGGTAGTCGTAGCTTCTTCCGAGCAGGAGGAGCCACGGGCCACACAGGAACGGCGGGAATCGGCTCCTCTGCACCAACAGAAGGGCCTTCTCGAGTCGACGGCGATGAAGCATCTGAGTCCTCACTGCGGGAACGCTTGCGAGTGTCCGGATCACTGGACTCGGGGGCTCCCTCCTCTTCAATTGGGACGGTCGATTCTGACTCGTCCTCTTCATCCACTTCGCGAGGAATAACCCCTTCAGGAAGAGGGGGCAAATTGGGAGACACCTTCCAATCCTGCATTCAGAAGATAATTCATTATACATCAAGAACTTAATGGCAATCGACAAAGAAAGCTACTTCGTAGCACAATTCTACCTCACGAGGAGGGTTAGAGGCATCGAAGGGAGGCACGACTAGTTCGCCTGGGAGAACCTCCTTGGTGGTATACTTCGTCACCAGTCGCAACCTCTTATCTACTTCACTTATGGAAATGCCATCGGCAGATACGCGAGTGCCATCGTTCGCAGCAGCCCATCGGAACATGGGGTGGACTCTGGCCTGCAGAGGCTGGATACGACGGTGTAACCATGTGCGAATGAGGGCGGCGCTTCCCTCTTCTTTACCTATGCGACTCTCGAGGTTGCAGACACGCTTGTACAGCACTTCTGTCTCCTTGGACTCGCTAGGCATCACTATGTTCTTCCAAGAATGCCTCCTCTTGCATGGCGTCGCGGGATCGAAGGGCGCAAGTCCGTAGTGCTCTCCGACGGCCTTCTGGTCGCGGATGTTGAACCACTTGTCTCTCCACCCTTGGACGAACGCCATGAGTTTGATATCGAAATAAGTGGCGGAGGAGTCGACCTGGATTCCACAGCCTCCTACGTCGTAGACTACATTACCAGACGTTGACTGGCGCTTCAGCTTAAAAATCCTCTTAAAGAGGCCAAAGTGTGGCTCGACTCCGAGCCAGCACTCGCAAAGGGTAATGAAGCAGGAGATGTGGAGAATAGAATTTGGGGACAGCTGATGGAGCTGCAGCCCATAGAAGCAAAGAAGGCCCCTGAAGAAAGGATGCAGGGGCAAAGAAAGACCTCGGATGATGAACGCAAGGAACATCACCTGGAAACCAGCTGGAGGGCAAGGAGTTACCTCCAAGCTGGGCACTCGCGAGTCGTCCTCCACGAAGGGAAGAACTCCATCTGGACGTAGGAGATGAAGCTCGGAGGACTTGATGATGGATGCACGCCATGCGCCATTGGTGATGCGGGTACCCGTGCCCTTCTTTTTCCCAGCGCTAGCGTCGCTGGTGCCCATAGTGGTAGAGCTGCTCTTCTTCTTGGCGGCGGCAGACCCAGCGGCGGTGCCTCCCTTCTTCTTGCCCATCTTGCGATGATGGTGAGAATGTAGGAAGTAGCTCGGAAAAACACGGAGTTGGTGAAGTGCCGCGAAGAGGATGTGCGCAGAGAAGCAGAGAGTAGAAGCAATGGCAATGGAGGCATGGGCAGAGAAAGGCAGATGGGAAAATTACCGCAGCTGCGCTGCTACTTAACCCCCTCGCGGATGCCATCCAATGGCCAGCAGACACCCTACTAGACGCGTGGCGCACATCGCCATCGACATGTGGTGAAGCCAAAACACGAACCATCCCCCACTAGCTCCATTACACGCAGAAATCGAGGAGACGCAGTTAAAACAGAAGATTACCCACGCCTGGTCAAATCAAAGTCAGAAAGTGGGACCCACCACTCGTCACGTCCCGTCAAAACCGCTCACGCGGGCAACCAAGGTCATCACATCGTTAGCACTGACGTCATTTCAGCAGAAGAATATTTCGACTACTTTAGTCCTTGCTCGAGTCTTCAACTCAACCAAGCACTCGGGGGCTACTCCCATAGGGAGCGCTGGTCGCGCACCCTATGATATTTCTTTCTACAGGTATAAGAACATTAAAGGCATACCCACCACTCGAATCTACGATTCGATTGAGGATTATGGGTTACTCCCATAGGGAGCACCGGAAGAAAATTGGACTAAAACAAGCAACAAAATACGATAGCAGTCGCAAAAAATTTTAGTCTTCGACTCAACCAGGCACTCGGGGGCTACTCCCATAGGGAGCACTGGTCGCGCACCCTATGATTATTTGTACATCGTACTGTGTGTTGATAACATCCACACTCGAATGCTATGGCAACTCCGCCTCATACTATCCCTACAAAGAGACTGCGTCTCCTGGGCCACCCGAATCATCTCCGCGATGACAAAATTTCGGATGTCGCGCTTATAGCGTGAAGATAAGACCTGAATAAGGCCTGGCAATGCATCCACTGTGCACTACCAGAAAACATATCCGTGCCTGCAGGTGCGATGAACATGCCTTGACGGACGCGTCGAGTGCTCATACCCATACACTGGAATTCTACTTCTGTAAGACCTCCGCGGCCTGAGTCGAATTACACCAGCACTTTTTCGAATTCGAGTCCAAGGACTCGAGTTTGAGTAGATTGCGTTGTTTTGCCCTAAGGCAGTTAAATGATACCGATACATCGGCTAAACCAGGCACGTATATCAACAATCCCTATGACATGAACTGAACACTCGAAAAATACTCAGTCACGCACTCGAAAGGCTTCATAAAGTCCCCAGTCGAATCTGCGATTCCACTGGACACTCGGGGGCTACTGACATGGGTATACCCTACAGGTACTCGAGCTTGGTATATATGGTCTAGATACGGCAGAAGCCCACGGTGTTGCCAAGGCCCAAATGGAGAATTCGAGTGGCCCATGGACTCTCGATTGCTTGTGAGACAAGAAGAAGCTTAAGATAGAAAGTTCAAAGGGAAAACCCTAATTTGTAACCGACTCGACCTGCTACCCAGGACCTAGCCTATCTATATAAAGGCTAGGAGGGGGTGGCGAGGAGGACACACGCAACCCTAGTTTCCACAACTCTCGCCAGATTGCATCTGCGTGCCCCTGTAATCTTCGATTCCTTCGTTAATTCCAAGAGAAGACAAGCAGGAGTAGGGAACTCTACGAGGCCTGAACCTGGGTAAAACTTGCGTCCATGTGTGCCTGTTTGATAGCCGACTGATGCCTCTAGCGCTCCCTCCTTCTCTAAAACCCAAGTCCATAACAATGGGCATTGACGAGTTAAACCCTCATCAACAGGTGTAAGCTCTACAGCTGTAGGGATTGGTGTTGTTAACGCATCTCCGATGAGTTTACGAGGACCATCAGTAATCACGTATCCATCAACCGGAGTTTCCTTCAGCTCATCTAGGATTAGGGCTCCATCCGAGTCTTCCTCGTAATCTTCGGTAACCACTTCCTCTGCTAGAGGATCTTTTGTCGGAGTCTTGTTCTTCTTGTTCCTCTTCTTTGCCTTCTTGGTAACGCTAGTATCAAAGAAGGCTCTGGGTCCATTTTCCGGAGTCAAGCTCTGATCGGTACTTCCGGACATCTGTACATTGGGGTTAGCTTCGAGATCCATGTCATCCTGCGCTTTGGGAGAGTTTTCTACGGATCCTTCATCCATGGCTTCTCCCTCTTCTGCAGCTTTGGAGTTGAACTCCTCTTCATATGCCTCGGAGAACTTTTGTAAATCCGCCGACATCATGGAATCATCCTAAGATGCCGGTAAGTCGGTGTTTATTCCGATCGCCTCCAGCACCGAGTCTTCGTTGTCTCCAGCATCGGTAGGGCCAGATCCGGATCCAACATATCCGACAAAGTGCGATGCGTGCTTCTGTTGGAGATATGCCCAAGAGGCAATAATAAAAGTGGTTATTATTATATCTTTGTGTTTATGATGAATGTTTACATCCCATGCTATAATTGTATTACCAGGAAACACTAATACATGTGTGTTTTGTAAACATAAGAGAGTCCCTAGTAAGCCTCTTTTTGAACTAGCTTGTTGATTAATTGATGATCATGGTTTCCTGATCATGGACATTAGGATGTGATTAATAACAAGGTTATATCATTAGGAGAATGATGTAATGGACACACACCCATAGTAAGCGTAGCATAAGATCAAGTCATTAAGTTCGTATTGCTGTAAGCTTTTAAATGCATAGTAACCTAATCCTTCGACCATGAGGTTGTGTTAATCACCATCACTAGATGGGTACTTTGATGACATCAAACACCGCTTCGTAACTAGGTGGTCATAAAGGTGTCATTGGGTATTCTGAAAGTATGTGTTGAAGCTCATGAACCAAGATTGGGATTTGTCCATCCATATGACAGATATATATGCTCTGGGCCCTCTCGGTGGAATGTCATCTAGTTAGCTTGCAATCATGTGACTGGGTCACAAGGGATGACATATCACGGAACGAGTAAAGAGTACTTATCACTAACGAGGTAGAACTAGGTATGGAGATGCCGACGATCAAACCTCGGATAAGTATAGTATCGCGTGACAAAGGGAATTGGTTTCGTATGTAAATGGTTCAATCGATCACGAAGTCATCGTTGAGTATGTGGGAGCCATTATGGATCTCCAGGTCCCGCTGATGGTTATTGATAGGAGATGTGTCTCTGTCATGTCTGCATATTCACGAACCGTAGGGTGACACACTTAAGGTTCGAAGTTGTTTTAAGTAGATATGGAATATGCGTTGGAGACCGAATGTTGTTCGGAGTCTCGGATTGGATTCGGGACATCACGAGGAGATCCGGAATGGTCCGGAGAATAAGATTCATATATAGGGGATCATTTTCTGAGTTAGGAAATGTTTCGGAGTGTTTGTATGAGGATTCTAGAAGGTTTCGGAATGTTCCGGAAGGTTCTAGAAGATATCTTGGAGTTTGCTTGAAAATCAAGATAGGGATCAAGGAGTCCTGGTGGGTCAAGACAAGGAGTCGTGGGGGAGGAGGACTCCTCCCCCCACTCCCCAACCCGCCGGCCATAGAGGAGGGGAGTCCTACTAGGACTCCCCCTCCCCAGGCGCGCCTCCCCCCTTTAAATAGAAGGGCAGGGGCGCCCCCTCCTAGCCCTCTCCCACAACTCCCAATCTCTGCCGCCTCTCTCCTCCACCTTTCTTCTGCACAGGCATAGGCGAAGCCCTACAGAATTCTCTACTCCACCACCACCACCACCACACCGTCGTGCTGCTAGGATTCCGTGGAGAAGATCTACTACCTCCGCTGCTCGCTGGAACGGGGAGAGGAAGGTCTGCTTCGACTCCGCACGTGTGACCGACTGCGGAAGCGCTGCCGAAACGCGGCGCCGGAAGGATCGTCCACTTGACCGACTGCGGAAGCGCTACTGGAACGCGACGCCGGAAGGATCGTCCACACGATCTTGAGATCGGCAAGTGATTGACTACATCAACCACGAGATCTAATCTCGTTAACGCTTTAGGATCTACGAGGGTTAGTTCCTATCTATCTCGTTGCACATGTCTAATAGATTAGATCTTGGCTTTTATCCAGATTAGATCTGGGTTTTGTTCGTTCTTGCGGTAGAAATTTTTTGTTTTCCATGCTACGAACCCATCAGTGGTATCAGAGCCGTATCTATGCGTAGATCTGTTGCACGAGTAGAACACAATGTTTTTTTGTGGGTGTTGATGCTTTTGTTGTCGGTGTCTTAGCGTGTACTTTGCATCTTGCGGCATGGTGGGATGAAGCGGATCGGGCTAACATTACATGTCATCGCACATGAGACTTGCTCCACGCTTGACGTGCAACTTGCTTTGCACAAGTGACTTTGCGGGTGTCTGTCTCTCCCACCATAGTTAAGATTCAATTTGCAATGAGCATCTTGACAACACTTGTATCAACGTTGTGGTCCTTGTTCGTAGGTAAGATCGGTCTTATGCGAAAGCCCCAAACCACGTAAAACATGCAAAGAAAATTAGAGGCGTCTAACTTGTTTTTGCAGGGGTTTTGTGATGTGATATGGCCATCATGTGATTGTGATTGTATTTGATGTATGCAATGATGCTTGTTGTAATATGGCAACCGGCAGGAGCCTAATGGTTGTCTTTAATTCTATTAAGACCTGCGTCTCTATTCATCTTGTAATAGCTTTATTCCAAGTAGTTGTAATAGTTACTAGTGATGATGGACAACCATGAAGCGGCGCCACTGACCTTGACGCAATGCTGGTGATGATGGAGATCATGTTCGTGCTTTGGAGATGGAGATCAAAGGCGCAAGAAGAAAAGGCCATATCATATCACACTAATTATGAATTGCCTGTGATGTTAATCCTTTATGCATCTTGTATTGCTTAGATCGCGACGGTAGCATTATAAGATGATCCCTCTCACTAAATATCAAGTAATAAAGTGTTCACCCTTAGTTGGCACCGTTGCTAAGACTCGTCGTTTCGAAGCATTTCGTGATGATCAGATGTGATAGATTCTACGTGTGCATACAACGGGTGCAAGCCAGATTTGCACATGCGGAAACTAAGGTTATCTTGACGAGCCTAGCATGTACAGACATGGTCTCGGAACACGGAATACCGAAAGGTAGATCATGAGTCATATAAATGATATGATGAACATGAAGATTGTTCGCCGATGAAACTACATCTTCTCTCGTGAAGATCGGACTTGGTGTAGTGGACTTGGTTCGTGTAATCACTAAGACAATGTGAGGGATGTTGTTTTGAGTGGGAGTTCACCTAGTTAGTTTAAGAATTAAATTAGAACTCAATTTATCATAAACTTAGTCTAAACTACTTGCAAATTGTTGTAGATTATGGCGAACCCCTCCATCAATTTCAATGCGTTCCTAGAGAAAGAAAAGCTTAAAAACAATGGAATCAATTTCACGGACTGGTTCCGTGGACTGAAGATCGTCCTCAGGGCTGGTCAATTGACCTATGTGCTCGATGCACCGCTAGGTGACCCACCTGCAGATAATGCCACCGACGATGAAAAGAATGTTTTCGCCACTCGGAAAAATCATTACTCCACAGTTCAGTGTGCCATCCTGTATGGTTTAGAATCGGAGCTCCAGAAGCATTTTGAGCACCATGACCCGTTCGAGATCATTAAGGAGCTCAGGCTAATTTTTGAGACTCGCGCGGCCATGGAGAGCTATGAGGCCTCCGAAAAATTCTTTAACTGTAAGATGGAAGAAGGAAGCTCCGTTAGCGAGCATGTGCTCACCATGTCTGGGTACGCAAAGAAGCTCCAAGAGTTGGGAATATTGATTCCTAATGAATTGGGGATTCACCGTCTCCTTCAATCATTGCCACCAAGTTACAAGAACTTTGTGATGAACTACAACATGCACTGCAGGAACAAGACGTTGCCTGAACTGTCGTCCATGCTGAAAACTACTGAAGTGGAGATCAAGAAGGAGCACCAAGTGTTCATGGTCAATAAGACCACCAATTTCAAGAGACGGGGCAAGCCTAGGAACAAGGGCAACTTCAAGAAGGACGGCAAGAAAGCTGCCGCACCTGCTAAGAAGCCCAAGGCTGGTCCTAAGCCTGAAACTGAGTGCTTCTACTGCAAGGGTGCTGGTCACTGGAAGCGTAACTGCCCCAAGTACCTGGCGGATCTGAAGAACGGCAACATCAAGAAGAAAGGTATATTTGATATATGTGTTATAGATGTGTATCTTACTAGTAATCGTAGTAGTGCCTGGGTATTTGATACTGGTTCGGTTGCTCATATTTGTAACTCGAAACAGGAGCTGCGGAATAAACGAAGACTGGCAAGAGACGAGGTGACGATGCGCATTGTAAATGGCTCCAAGGTTGATGTGATCGCCGTCGGCACGCTCCCTCTACATCTACCTTAGGGATTAGTTTTAAATTTGAATAATTGTTATT
Organism: Avena eriantha; assembly: GCA_910589775.1. Classification (NCBI taxonomy): domain Eukaryota; kingdom Viridiplantae; phylum Streptophyta; class Magnoliopsida; order Poales; family Poaceae; genus Avena; species Avena eriantha. Next base: position 13,991,171 of record OU342742.1, on the reverse strand, counting down.
TGGTGCCTGCGTTAAGCATGAACATTATATCTGGATCCTGTTTATTGCGAGACGGTTACTCTTTTAAGTTCGAGAATAAAGGTTGTTCGATTTATATGAGTAATATCTTTTATGGTAATGCACCTGAGATGAATGGTTTATTCTTACTGAATCTCGATAGTAGTGATACACATGTTCACAACATAGATGCTAAACGAATAAAATTGAATGATAATTCTACATACATGTGGCACTGTCGTCTTGGTCACATTGGAGTGAAGCGTATGAAGAAACTCCATTCTGATGGACTTCTTGAATCACTTGATTTTGAATCACTCGAAAGATGCGAAGCATGTCTAATGGGAAAAATGACTAAGAATCCATTCTCTGGTACAATGGAGCGAGCTACAGACTTATTGGAAATAATACATACCGATGTGTGCGGTCCAATGAGTGTAGCATCGCGGGGTGGATATCGTTATGTTCTCACTTTCACGGATGACTTGAGTAGATATGGGTATGTCTACTTTATGAAACATAAGTCCGAAACTTTCGAGAAGTTTAAGGAATTTCAAAGTGAAGTGGAACATCATCGTAACAAGAAGATTAAGTTTCTGCGTTCTGACCGCGGAGGTGAATATCTGAGTTATGAGTTTGGCATGCATTTAAAGAAATGTGGAATACTTTCGCAGTTGACACCGCCGGGGACACCACAGCGTAATGGTGTGTCCGAACGTCGTAATCGAACTCTCTTAGATATGGTTCGGTCTATGATGTATCTTACAGATTTACCGTTATCATTTTGGGGCTATGCATTAGAGACAGCCGCATTCACTTTAAATAGGGCACCATCTAAATCCACTGAAACAACACCGTACGAATTGTGGTTTGGTAAGAAACCTAAGTTGTCGTTCCTTAAAGTTTGGGGTTGCGAAGCATATGTAAAGAAGTTACAACCTGATAAGCTAGAACCCAAAGCGGAGAAATGCGTCTTCATAGGATACCCTAAAGAAACAATTGGGTATACCTTCTATCATAGATCCGAAGGCAAAGTATTCGTTGCAAAGAATGGATCCTTTCTTGAGAAGGAGTTTCTCTCAAAAGAGGTGACTGGAAGGAAAGTAGAACTCGATGAGGTTATTGAACCTTCTCTCGGATTTGAGAGTAGCGCAGCACCGGAAGATCTTTTTGTGCTGCCTGCACCAATTGGAGAGGAAGCTAATGATAATGATCATGAAACTTCAAATGAAGTTACTGCTGAACCTCGCAGGTCAACGAGGGTTCGTACCACTCCTGATTGGTATGACTCTGCCTTGAACGTCATGTTGGTGGACAACGCTGATGACCCTGCGATGTATGAAGAAGCTATGGTGAGCCCAGATTCCGACAAATGTCTAGAAGCCATGAAATCCGAAATGGGATCCATGTACGAAAACCAAGTGTGGACTTTGGTGGACTTACCGGATGGCCGTAAGGCTGTCGAGAACAAATGAATTTTCAAGAGAAAAACAGATGCTGATGGTAATGTTACCGTCTATAAAGCTCGACTTGTCGCGAAAGGGTTCCGACAAATTCAAGGAGTTGACTATGATGAGACATTCTCACCAGTAGCGAAGCTAAAGTCTGTGAGGATTTTGTTAGCAATTGATGCATATTTCGATTATGAGATTTGGCAGATGGATGTCAAAACGGCGTTCCTTAATGGTGACATTGAGGAAGAGTTGTATATGGTACAACCCAAGGGTTTTGTCGATCCTAAAGATGCTGACAAGGTATGCAAACTTCAGCGCTCCATTTATGGACTGAAGTAAGCATCCCGGAGTTGGAATCAACGTTTTGATAAAGTAATCAAAAACTTTGGATTTATACAAACTTATGGAGAAGCTTGTATTTACAAGAAAGTGAGTGGGAGCTCTGTAGCATTCCTAGTACTATATGTAGATGACATATTGTTGATTGGGAATGATATAGAACTTCTTAATAGCATCAAAACCTATTTGAATTATAGTTTTTCAATGAAGGATCTTGGCGAAGCGGCATATATTCTAGGCATCAAGATTTATAGAGATAGATCAAGACGCCTAATAGCGCTTTCACAAAGTACATACTTAGACAAAGTTCTAAAGAAGTTTAGAATGGAAGATAGCAAGAAAGGGTTCGTGCCCATGTTGTCAGGTAAGACCTTGAGTAAAACTCAAAGTCCAGCTACGGCAGAAGATAGAGAGAAAATGAATAATATTCCCTATGCCTCGGCCATAGGTTCTATCATGTATGCCATGCTGTGTACAAGACCGGATATAGCACATGCTGTTAGTTTGACTAGCAGATATCAAAGTGATCCTGGAATGGAGCACTGGACAGCGGTCAAGAATATCCTAAAGTACCTGAATAGGACTAAGGATATGGTTCTTTCTTATGGAGGTGATGAACAGATTGTTGTAAACGGTTACACCGATGCTAGTTGGAACACCGATCCGGATGACTCAAAGTCACAGTCGGGATACGTATTTATTTTGAATGGTGCTGCAGTGAGCTGGAGGAGTGCGAAGCAAAGCGTTGTGGCAAAATCTTCAACTGAAGGAATACATAGCTGCTTCGGAGGCTGCACAAGAAGCCGTTTGGATGAAGGAATTCATTACTGAACTTGGCGTGGTTCCCAGTGTGTTGGACCAGATGGCCATCTACTGTGACAACACAGGTGCCATAGCTAATGCACAGGAGCCAAGGTCACATAGCAAGCTGAAGCACATCAAGCTACGTTTCCACGCTATTCGCGAGTATGTCAGAGATGGTGACATAAAGATTTGCAAAGTACACACTGATCTGAATGTGGCAGATCCGTTGACTAAACCTCTCCCTAGGGCAAAGCATGACCAACACCAGGACGCCATGGGTGTTCGGTATATTACCATGTAATCTGGATTATTGACTCTAGTGCAAGTGGGAGACTATTGGAGATATGCCCAAGAGGCAATAATAAAAGTGGTTATTATTATATCTTTGTGTTTATGATGAATGTTTACATCCCATGCTATAATTGTATTACCAGGAAACACTAATACATGTGTGTTTTGTAAACATAAGAGAGTCCCTAGTAAGCCTCTTTTTGAACTAGCTTGTTGATTAATTGATGATCATGGTTTCCTGATCATGGACATTAGGATGTGATTAATAACAAGGTTATATCATTAGGAGAATGATGTAATGGACACACACCCATAGTAAGCGTAGCATAAGATCAAGTCATTAAGTTCGTATTGCTGTAAGCTTTTAAATGCATAGTAACCTAATCCTTCGACCATGAGGTTGTGTTAATCACCATCACCGGATGGGTACTTTGATGACATCAAACACCGCTTCTTAACTGGGTGGTCATAAAGGTGTCATTGGGTATTCTGAAAGTATGTGTTGAAGCGCATGAACCAAGATTGGGATTTGTCCATCCATATGACAGATATATATGCTCTGGGCCCTCTCGGTGGAATGTCATCTAGTTAGCTTGCAATCATGTGACTGGGTCACAAGGGATGACATATCACGGAACGAGTAAAGAGTACTTATCACTAACGAGGTAGAACTATGCATGGAGATGCCGACGATCAAACCTCGGATAAGTATAGTATCACGTGACAAAGGGAATTGGTTTCGTATGTAAATGGTTCAATCGATCACGAAGTCATCGTTGAGTATGTGGGAGCCATTATGGATCTCTAGGTCCCGCTGATGGTTATTGATAGGAGATGTGTCTCTGTCATGTCTGCATATTCACGAACCGTAGGGTGACACACTTAAGGTTCGAAGTTGTTTTAAGTAGATATGGAATATGCGTTGGAGACCGAATGTTGTTCGGAGTCTCGGATTGGATTCGGGACATCACGAGGAGATCCGGAATGGTCTGGAGAATAAGATTCATATATAGGGGATCATTTTCTGAGTTAGGAAATGTTCCGGAGTGTTTGTATGAGGATTCTAGAAGGTTTCGGAATGTTCCGGAAGGTTCTAGAAGATATCTTGGAGTTTGCTTGAAAATCAAGATAGGGATCAAGGAGTCCTGGTGGGTCAAGACAAGGAGTCGTGGGGGAGGAGGACTCCTCCCCCCACTCCCCAACCCGCCGGCCATAGAGGAGGGGAGTCCTACTAGGACTCCCCCTCCCCAGGCGCGCCTCCCCCCTTTAAATAGAAGGGCAGGGGCGCCCCCTCCTAGCCCTCTCCCACAACTCCCAATCTCTGCCGCCTCTCTCCTCCACCTTTCTTCTGCATAGGCATAGGCGAAGCCCTACAGAATTCTCTACTCCACCACCACCACCACCACACCGTCGTGCTGCTAGGATTCCGTGGAGAAGATCTACTACCTCCGCTGCTCGCTGGAACGGGGAGAGGAAGGTCTGCTTTGACTCCGCACGTGTGACCGACTGCGGAAGCGCTGCCGAAACGCGGCGCCAGAAGGATCGTCCACTTGACCGACTGTGGAAGCGCTACTGGAACGCGACGCCGAAAGGATCGTCCACACGATCTTGAGATCGGCAAGTGATCGACTACATCAACCACGAGATCTAATCTCGTTAACGCTTTAGGATCTACGAGGGTTAGTTCCTATCTATCTCGTTGCACATGTCTAATAGATTAGATCTTGGCTTTTATCCAGATTAGATCTGGGTTTTGTTCGTTCTTGCGGTAGAATTTTTTTGTTTTCCATGCTACGGACCCATCAGCTTCCTGAGGTAGTTGCGGTTGTCCTCATGGGCCTCCTAGAAACGTCTGATGGTCTTTAGAACCTCATCCATGCATGCGCCTTGCAGCATTATGTGCCTCAACGTATGCCTCAGGAAAGGTTGATCTGTTCCGGTGTTGGTAGAGCCGGAACCAAAGTTGTTGTCTTGCTACTCCTAGATTTTGACCTCGACGGGGAGATCGATCTGGGATTCGGCCACCTTAGTGAGATCCACTCAAGATTCGACTTGCACCGCAAGATCTTCTTTAGGCTCAGCTTTCTCCACTATCTCTGTGTTAGGGGCGGGCTGGGTGGGATTAGGATTTTCCAGGATCCAGAACTCTACTGCCTCCGCGGAAAAAGTGGTCCCAGAAGCTTCTTCTGCCTCTATCATCACCGCTAGGGTGGGTGGGGCAGTTCCAGCGAAACCGATGTAAATATCGATCTCGCCAAAAGACATGATGGTGTAGGCAGTCACGACCTCCCTAGCCGGAATCCAGGTCTCATCAAGAACGATGAGAGGAACGTCGCTAGCGTAGAGGATGCGACCGACGGTGATTGTCTCGCCGATTCCAATACTTGCAGATTCTGCTCGGAACGCAGATCCGAAGCTCACTTGCCCCACGGTGGGCGCCAACTGTCGTTGGATTGATGACAAGTACGCCATGAGGGGGGTCCTCGAGGCGTGCAGAAGAGAGGGGTGTGAGACGTACGGTGTTCCGAGATGGTGAGCACACAAGTTTACCCAGGTTCGGCTTTGGACGGATCATACTCGTACTAGCAATCCAGTAATATGGCAGAGCCGGAATATGGGTTACAAGGGTTTCGCCTGTGCGATTTTAGATTGTAGACTATTGTAGGGTGCCCTAAAGGTTGAACTAGGATGGCTTATATAGATGTTTACAGGAGAGACCTATCCGGCTATGACTAATAGTCGGTTACAGAGTACATCTTGAACTACAAGTAACACTATAGGCCTATGTCGGTAATTCTTCTGGGTCTTCCCGTAGTCAGACTGGACTCCATCTCTTCTCCCTGACTGGGCCGCCCGTGAAGCAAAGCTCTAACCCGAAGTGGGCCACCCTGGTCAGTGAGGCATAGTGAGGATACCCAGAAAGTATATCCCCAAGAATATTATTATTGTTGACTAAACTCCTTGCAAAATCATCATTAGGTGTCTCAATGGCTACTAAAGCTAGACTAATGATATTACCTTCCTCTTATTTTTCATACTCATAGTCGTCCAAATCTTCGATATCTGGCTTATGGTCAAATTTAGAGAAGTGAAAGCCGATTTTCTCTTTACCAAACTTGAGAGATACAGTTTGTCTCTTGCAATCAATGTTCGCTCCTGCGGTATTTAAGAAGGTTCTTTCGAAAATAATTGGACAATAAACATCAGTAGGCATATCAATAAGTACAAAATCAATGGGATATTTATATGGTCCAACATAGATTCGAACATCTATTATTATTCCCATAGGAACTCTGAGTGTCTTATCTGCAAGCATTATAGTCATGTCAATATCCTATAATTCAGCTAGGGTTAGTTCAAATAAAAATTAAAAGGAGCTACATTAATAGTTGTCCCAATGTCGCAGACACCATAATAAGAAGTTCCACCGAAAGTATAAGGAAGAATAGGTTTACCAACTTATTTTGCCTTTACCTTCCCTTCAATGAACTGTGAAGCTTCGGTGTCTAGCTCTATCACGTTAAAATGTGCAAACATGGTTATAATGTCCTCTTTAGTTGGCTCCTCGGTCTCTTGTATACTTACTTTGTCAGTTTTTCTTGTGTGTGCCTCCTCTTATAGAATCTTGAGGAACAACCTTTCCTCATGTTGATCTTCGAGCTGATGGGCCATCATATGTTTTCTCGTCGTCCTTGGAAAAGGAAGGGGTTCAACATATAAGGGTATTTCCCCTAATGGCTCAACATGAGTTGCAATTCTTGGATCATCTTCTTCAGCTAGCTCAGATGGAGGAGTATAATGAAGCCAATCTTTCTTAGGGGCTTCAATGTGCTCTATAAAAGACTGAAGGATTTGCGGAATAATATCATCATCAATTTTAAGTTCATCAGCATTTTCTTTTACTTTACCGGATTCCTTATAAGCATCGAGACAATCATATTAAATTTCTATACCTCCTTCACCGCCTAAATCAAATCCCCATGTTTCTCTATTATGGAAAATTCGTTCTAAAAGTTTCTAAGCTTTAGTCATAGTTAGCTCCATAAAGGAGTCTCCGGAATTTGTGTCAAGCTCATGTTTAATTTCTTGATCAAGTCCTCCATATAAAATATGTAACACATACCATTCGGGTAAATATTGATGGGCACATTTATTAAGTAGGGACTTGTAATTTTTGAAGGCCCTCACCAAGCCTTCACCTGGTCGGTTCTTGAAGTTTGTGATCGCCCTTCTTACTTTAGCAGTTTTTACCTTAGGAAAGAATTGAAATACGAATTCTCCTTTGAATCTTTCCTAGGTATCTATGTTCTCTATAGGGCAAATTCTATACCAAGATAAAGTAGTGTTAGTTAGAGATTTACTAACCAATTTAAGTATCAATTCATCGTCAGAATAACCCCTCAATTTAAGTATCCAACATAACTCAGTAAAATACATTAAATGAGTGTAAGGATCCTCATCGGGATCATCTCCTTCAAAAGTTTTCCCTTTAATAATAGCGATAAAGTGAGGGTTAACCTCGTATTCTGGTTCGCTCCTACTCGAGAATTCCTTAATGAGTCCTCTATTGAACTTCCTGAGGTGTTTAGTTGCATCGATATGATTCATCAATACGAGTGTAGTCATGGTGCTTACCTAAAACTAGTAAACAACTTTAGTAAAACAATTAGTAGAATAAGCAACTAAGAACAAAGAATAAAAGCGCTTAGCTCCTCGGCAACGGCGCCGGAAAATATCTTGATGGCTGCAAGTGCGTAGATCAATTGTAGCTAGTTTCGAAATAAGTGTATCATTGTGAGACCAGGCACATGGCTTAATAGGATTGATAGAATACTCATACCAACAAGTTGCAACTTCTTTTCCGGAAGCTCATTCGAAAAGAACTCTAAGGTTAAGCGTGCTTGGCCTAGAGCAATTCTAGGATGGGTGACCGACCGAGAAGTGGGTACCGGGTGCGCACGAGTGAGGACAAAGTGCGTAGAAAAGACTAGTGTTGGTCTGTGGGGCCAGTCTAGATATCCTAATAAGATGCCATGAGTGACACCCCCCGGGCCCAGGAGTGGACGGGGTGTTACAAGTGGTATCAGAGCCGACCTCGCGGTTAAACGGGTGTGTGCGGGTTAGTGGAGGGACATGTGGAGCATGGCGCGTGTGGCCCAGAGTGGACACGGCATGGCACTTGTGTCGGCACTGGACGCACAGACGCGTGCCAAGAGGGAATGTTCCTAGGGTGTGCTTGATCGATGAGGGCATCGATCTTCTAAAGGGTGGGTGTATGTGAGACCAGGCACATGGCTTAATAGGATTGACAGAATACTCATACCAACAAGTTGCAACTTCTTTTCCGGAAGCTCATTCGAAAAGAACTCTAAGGTTAAGTGTGCTTGGCCTAGAGCAATTCTAGGATGGGTGACCGACCGGGAAGTGGATACCGGGTGCGCACGAGTGAGGACAAAGTGCATAGAAAAGACTAGTGTTGGTCTGTGGGGCCAGTCTAGATATCCTATTAAGGTGCCGCGAGTGACACCCCCCGGGCCCAGGAGTGGACGGGGTGTTACAATCATACCCAAAGAGAGCTATTTGGTTAAGATCTTTATGCCCCTTGTCACTTTCCACCAAAGGATACTTGTAAGTTGCCTTTGATCTCAAGTAAAGGGTGTTTGAAAGGTTTTTGGTTGAATGCAGAAAAGTAATTAAAACATAAAATAAAGCAAGTAAATAGGTTGTGTGAAAATGTGGTTGAACTCAATAGGGATAAAACGTTCTCGGGGATGTAGGATACACCACTAGCATGATATTATTATTATTAATTAAGATAACATACTTCTTGTGTCATGATATGTGTGGAGAGAGAGCTCTATAATATGATGCTCACTACAAGGCTCGTAGGAAGCCACTTTGTTGAGCCAAGAGTGAAGTCGCCTCTAAATTACCACTGTGATGTCTGAGAGCAGTCACCCATATAAACCACCGCAATTAAGGGTCTCCCTATGGATATCATAATAAGCTTAGGGAGTCTCTCTTTATCCTCCTTTGACCCTATAGGTTGCTAGCCGATGCCAATTGTCACGAAGATCTCCGGGCACACTTCCAAACACGTCCAAAGGATTTCTCCCTCACTTTAGTCCTGAAGGAAAATGATATGTGGCTAACTACACATACCGTCTAAAGAGAGAGACCAAACACAAATCATAAAAATCTACCATAGACCGGCTTGTCATATGGACACAAGAATAGATCATCTTTATTGGAACTTCATAATAGTGCTAGGGTTTCTCCATCTCCCCAAGAATGTGGGTAAACTACTCACACATGGAAGCAATCAATGACATTATCATAATCAAATGGATGGATAAAAGTATGAGGATAAATCTAGTGAAAACCACAATTGAATCTGGAATTATAACAAGATCTAATAGATGTGAGGGGGTAGTAATGGTGATGGAGATGCAACTGTTGATGTCGAATGGGATGATGCGATGTCCTCCAATGATCCGCGAAGCAGTAGGGATTTTCCCTTCTCCAAGTTCCTCCTTCAGATCCCTTTTTGATGTGAATTTTCATGGTTTCTGGTAGCTATGAATGTCGGATCTCTCTACCGTCTTCGCTAAGAGAAGGTATTTGACGAGGCGGATGCGATGCCGCGTGGTACGGGCGGACGGTACATGTGGGCTACTGGCCGTTGTCGCGGCTGATGCTTTCCTCTCATTTGGTATTCTCCTAGGTGCGAAGGTAAATCAATAAAATAACTTTTATCACTTAAAAATATCATATTATATCATAATATGATAGTTCCAGTTGATATGTTCATAAGAGACTTAGTGATTCGGGATCCTATTGAAACAAGGACAAAAAGGTGCGCGCAAAACACATTTAAATAAAAAATGCCTATTCTATTTATGCAAAAACAAAAAGTAAATACGCTTCAATTTTGGATTCATCAACCCGACAATTTAAATGTTGAATTAATAAGGCAAAACTGCCATCAGTTCGCTACACAAATTTAGATGGAGGCAATATAAGACTAGAATATGTATGCGAACTTCATAATGAAGGCAAAACTGCCATCAACCCGACAATTTAAATGTCTCTTCATTATTAGTCGAATCGGCTAAATGCCTACAAATCACAAAATATGTATGCAAGTATGAACAATTTATATGCAACGAGTATGAACAAAGATATGCAAATCCCTTCTTTGATTTATGTTGTGCAGGAAATTACGGCTTTTAAAGCGAAATAAGAAGTCATAATGAAGGATTTTGAGGAAGTACACATGACCAAGTAATTGGAGAAGCTTTTCAGAGAGTCATCACACTTAACGACCACTAGTACGGGCGCAGTCCGCCCGTACCGCCCGCCCGTACTACGTGGTGACAACTTTGTCTGGTTAAACCCTACAAATTTCATGAAGACGCCTATATATTTCGAGGCTCCAGCCATCGGCCAAAGAGCCGCCATTCTCAGGTTGCATCACAACACCACCAAAGGAGTTCCACACCATTGCTCATCACTTCCACCATCCATCCACTAGCCATGGCTATTTCTTTGTACTTTAGATCTCCTTGTGATTTGGCGACCATTGTAAGAATATTTGATTTCAATCTAAGTATTTGCATGATGTTTTCTATCTCCGATCTATTTGTTATGAGTGAGTAGTCCTCACGGGCTATGGGTTGGGGAGAAACCTCGCAGCAATTATGTGCATCTAGATCATGTTAGAATTGTATTTTGTTTGAATTCGTGATTTGTATCTTTTGTTTCTTCGTCTTTTGTCTCGATCTGTGGACTTGTAGGTACCAAGATCCCATAGATTCATAAAGGCTTGAGGTGAGATACTTGACTAGCAGCAATCTCATAGGAACCTCAGTGACAGAAAGGGTAGTACGGTCTTCGCTTAGTGCCCCATTCGGGATCAACAACAACATCACCACCTAAAGCTTTGATCTGTGTTTACACTTAATAATCGTTTGTAACCCGTGGCTTTGGTGTACTCTCGGTTGGATTAAAAGTCTATTGCTATGCTCACTGCATCACGATGGCTCTAGAATATTAGGATGTGTTGCCCAGAAGAGATTATCTCAATACAAACATTATACATGACTATGCTTATTATTATATTTTATCCCATTTGATGTGCAGCTGTAGGTGGATCTTCAACCGTGGCCTATCTCTATCCATTGATTCAAACCCATTATAAAGTAAACTAGATTGGTTCGGTCAACTAAGGTAAAACGAACAAACAAAGTCTTGTAGATGTGTCCTTTTATTAACTTTTAGCAGTGCTTTCCGAGGTTCGATTAAACCTAGGTCTTATAGGGAAAAAGCTATTATACTACATCCGTAAATCCAGATCAAAGGTATCAACCCTTTTTCTGGCGCCGTTGCCGGGGAAGAAATTTCGCTATCCTCGTGAGGTCATTAGAGACCTTGTTTTTAGTATTATTATTAGTTGTAGTTTAATTCTTGTTATTAGTTTACTTTCTTGTTATATTTGAAAACCCCCAAAAAATAGTTACTTGTTATTCGTTTTCATTACTTAAAAATTACCAAAAAGATAAGAGCCATGGCTCAAAAGAGATCAGGGGAGTATGTTACTCCCACCGATGATTTTATTCGTGCATCCATCACTCAACCCGCAGTTGATGCGGAAATATATGAGATTAAACCTAACCTTTTAAGTTTGGTTTAACAAAACCAATTTGGAGGTTCATCTTCTGAGGATTCAGGATTGCACTTAAATACTTTTAATGAAATTTGTTTCATGATGCGTATTAAGGATGTAGATCCAAATGTTGTTAAGCTAAGATTGTTCCCTTTCTCTCTAAGAGGAAAGGCTAAGGATTGGTTGCTATCTCTACCAAAGAGCACTATTAAATCATGGGAGGAATGTACTAATTTTTTTATGACTAAATTTCCCCCTAGCTAAGACTATGCAGCTAAGATCCAACATTACAAGCTTTAGACAATAAGACCGTGAGCCACTAGCGCTTGCGTGGGAAAGGATGAAAGAAGCCGTAATGAACTATCCTAATCATGGGATGGAAGAGTGGCTTATATTACATTTATTTTATAATGGTCTTAACCCAATGTATAAGTCTATGCTAGATACTGCAGCAGGAGGAACGACCATGGGAAAGCATGTGAGTGTTCCAAAAAAGTTACTTGATGATATGAAAAATAACCATGCCCAATGGCATGTGGAAAAAACCTCGAAGAGAGTAAGTTCAGTTACCGAGGTAAACAATGAAGAGCTTACATCTAAGGTCGATGAGTTGCTTAGCTTAGTGAAGGGTAAGTAAGATACCCAAGTTAATGCTATCACTGCCGATGTTAATGATGTCAATTTTATAGCTTGCACTTCTTTTAATCCCGCATGGAAAAATAATTATGCTTCTAATGTTCAAAAATTATCATGCTAATCCTGTAGGAGCTTCTTATAATAATTATGATAATACTAATGGAGCAAATCATGGAAATCTCCCATTTGAGCAAACTGTTAGAACATTTATACAAGCTCAAACCGAGCAAAATAATATGCTTATTAAGATTGCGGAGAACCATGAAAGTAGTATAGGAAGATTATCTAACTAGGCCGTTGCAATTAAAAATGATGTACACGATCTACATGAAAGAACAAAGACCGTGAAGGCTCAGCTGGGTAAGGTAGCCGAGAGACAAACTCTCATACTAGCAAAGGTTGTTGGAAAACCCGAGCCAAATGCGGTAGAAGACCTCAAGATGATGAGGGTGGTAACCAATGATGAAAAACCTGAAGAGCTGGATTATAGCAACGCTCCAACACCAGAATATACCATTGAAGATTTATTAAAGATGATCACCATTAATAATCTAGGTATAAAACAAGGTAATGATGCTATGTACCAACAATTTATACAACAAGTAGAATCTAAGGTTCATGATTTAGAGATGGAGTATAAAAGACTAGCTGATAAGCTTCCAGCTAAGCTAGATGATATATTTAAGACCACTATTAAAATTAAGTTGGGAGTTAATGAGATATCCGCACTTTGTCATCTTGGTGCAAGCATCTCAACAATTTCCAAAAGTCTGTTTGATAAGTTAAACATGGGGCCATTTGTTACAACTAAATTAAGACTCCATCTAGCTGATTCAACTTATAAACAAGTTGTTGGGATCAAAGAGAATATAGTTGTTGAAATAAAAGGTAGTCCCGCTCTTATTGATCTTGTTATTGTGGACATGCCTGAAGATCCCATAGCACCTATAATTCTAGGTAGGCCATTACTAAGAAATATTAATGCTTTGATTAATTTACATGAAGGGAATGTGAGAATAGGGCTACCATCTAGAGATCCTTTTGTATTCCACTTCCCTAGGAAAAAGAAAGCCAAGCCTAATGATGATGATGGTGTAATTACTTAAAAGCAAACTACTTTGGAGTGTGTGTTCCACTTCACAAACCTAAGTGATTGCCATCAAGGTGAAGCTACTAGAAGCGCTTCATGGGAGGCAACCCATGTGAAATAAATTTCTTTCTTTATGTATTTTCTATTGTGTTAGTTTTGTTTTTGTCTTTATATTTATTTTTATTTTTAATAAAGAGTGTTCATGAATACCTATGGAGAGAGGATAAGAAATAAGGTAATCCTCTATATTTTATTTTTACTAACACATGGCCAAAAAAGTATTGTTGGATCATTACTTAGTATTTTTACTGTTATCTAACCCTTTGATAAGATGTGCAAAGGCGCACCAAGCTAATAATCAAATTCCTTGAGTTTTGTAGTTCACAATGTCGATAACGACCACGGTACGGCCGGAGTGGACCAAACGTGCGCTCGAACCACCTCAAGGCAAAGGAAGGTAATTTTTTTGATATTTTTTGAAGGAACATTGTCGATAACGACCACTGGTATGGCCGGACGCGCTCGTACCGTACCCCCGAGTAAACATCAGATTTTAAGCAAAGTCACCGCAGCGTTAACGACCAGCAGTACGGGCGCGCGCACCCGTACCGAGTGCACCGCCTAGGAGCAGTCATCGCCCCCCAAGGTAAGTCACCCGGTACGGGCGGGTTCCGGCCGTACCGCCCGCCCGTACCACATACGCGGACGCCATATTGACCCTGAGGAGGTAACCTAAAAATCCTAAATCATCTATTTTCTCTTTCTTATTGCTTCAAACTTCAAACCACCTCCATTGGATCTTCAAATTTACTCAATCTTTCTTCGATTCTTCACACTCACTCGATCTAAGGTATGATTCTCTTCTGATCCCCAACTTATTTGTGCAAAAGCTTCGCTTAATCATTCATCATTGTCAATCTAGACATAGGTCTTGTTCTTGATTCAATCTTGGTACTAAGTATGCTTATTATTGTTTTTAGAGGAGTTTCTTTTTTAGTTAGTATAGAGAATCACTTATACTATATTTCTATTGGACCAATTTTTTTAGCAATCTTTATTTATCTTGTCTTGTTTTTATTTATTAGATAAATACAAGGAGTTGTACACATGAGATGGCTGCAGAGTCCTCTGCGCCACCCGTTGATACGTTAACCCCCGAGTCATTTGGCATCGAGTTCACCGAGGAGTTTCATCTAACCCGTTTCGATCGTCTCAAGATTTGAGAAATCAAGTCCACCAAGTAGACGTGTCCTTATATCCTGAACCAACTTGGCATTCGTGCTGATTTCGATTTACTTTGCAACAATGTTGGTTTGTATAATTTTGTCTTCCAGGATGTTGTGACATATCGCTGCTTGACGCTTGAGTTCTTTAGCACCTTGACACACACGGTGGATCCTTATGGTTGTTCCGAGGAACAAAGGCCCGGAGTTGGTCGAATTAAATTCTGCCTTATGAACTGTGAGTACACTTTAACACTCAACCAATAGGCTCAATGCTTTGGATTTACCAACAACAACACCGATGTACGCACAACTACATTTGTTTTAGATCTTTCCGCTTTACAATATTTTAGTTTTATGAGAATTCGTGGAAATACACCCAAAGGGAACCAAATTTGATCATCCTGCTATTCGATATTTATTCTATGTGATTGCTAACACACTGCAGGTATGTGATGAGTTTACTAGAGTTAATAAGGAGGACATGTTGATCCTCGTAAAAGCTGCACTTATCAATTATAACTTAACGTCAAATTTGGACGCTCTACTTGTGTTTTATCTTAAGCATCAGGCTCTTCAATCTCGAGGACACATATGTGGAGGAGGAATTATGACCGTTCTTGCACGCGCGCTTCGCATCAACCTAGGTAACATCCAACCGTTGACTGGAAGTAACCGTCCCGGTCTATCTACTCTAAGAGCATGTTGTATGATTTCTAAAAACCATGGTAGATATTTTTTCGATATACCTGGAGCGGATCACTTGATCCTATCTCTTTTGTCTAACGGTTTATTCTCTATCGAGGATGAACGTTTACGTTATGACGCGCATGTTGAAGTTAATCTACCCCAACAAGAAATACCCGTGGGAGGAGGAGAAGATGAAGAAGTAGAACAAACTCATACTCTTTCAAATACTAATTAAAACCCACTAATAGCCAGTCTAATAGCTAGCCTATTGTATTAGTGGGCTTTTATGATGGTGTTAGGTGACATGGCATGCCTCTATAGCCAACAACCGGTTCTGTTATTAAACTTGCTCTAAGTATGCATGACTCAATATCTCTCTCATTGATTCTCACTCTAGGACACATGTACAATGTCTAGTGTTGGCACAAAAATCGACAACGTTTACTCAATCTGTATGACTGACCACCCGCTAATACGTACACCTGACAGTTTCGCCACATGCGGTCGACTGATTCCTAACTGTCTGAAAATGCCAGTTAGCCGTGTAACATGTTTTTTTGGATTTAATCCTTGGTGTATTAGCTGCTACTCTAATATTGTCATACATATCTGGCCGAATCTTTCAGTGGATCGTGTGGCTGTGACTGCATGAGAGAGTATGTATACAGTAAACATCTCAATGCCAAACATGAGATTGCAGTCTTAAATTTTGTCCATACCATGATATTATGCGGTTTACTATGGGCATTTGGGCACTTGATCTCATACTACTTATTGATCTGGTAATATATCTAAACACCAACTACACGAGAGTCTTATTTCCACGATGCATGACTACTATTGTATGTTTGTAGAGTCATATGATCTAGAATGTTACTCCCTACATTCAGCTTGCTAAAAAAATTATATTGTGGAGCAACGAGAGTAGTATATTTTGCGGTATGGAGTATTTTTCAATACAGATTTTCCAAAGTATGTGCCATAGAACCTACAATACTAGGAATTACGTTCCACTTATTTTGGTAGCTTCAAAATCAGGTGAATGGATATACATAACCTCTCTGAGAATTCTATTTGGACGTGAACAGAAAATTTTCTTTTTTGAAGTAAAATTGTATTCTCTTGCAAACATCCATCGATAATAAACTAAGCAACATGAAGCCTCGTGGTAAACATATTTTTACACCGAGTGTGAAGTGCATGCTACTTTCATCGGAACTTTTTTTTGGATGACCATGTAAATTTCCTATGTATAATTGATTTATGCTTTCACATGAATGTCTTTGGTTTGACCTAGAAATGAAGCAATAACTCAGTGATGACGCATATGATAACAAAGATATTAATCAGACATGGAGGGATTATGATACACCTTGTTGCGTTGTGAAAGTGAGGAAGACAGAAAAAATTGTGATAGAAAATTTTGGTCATTAATATTGTACACATCATTTTAAAGCAGAACCTTCCTGTATATATTTGTTGGCCTGCCATTTTATTATTTCAGGGCAACACGATGACACTTAAATGTGGATTAATCTCTGCCGTTTGCTTGTGAACTTTGTAACAATTATTTGGGACATTAAAGTTATCTTCCATAAAACAAACCTAAACCGGTATTTGGTTGTCTATAAATATGAGAATAAGTTTTGTCATGTTAATCTTTTTATGGGTTAGTTTAATCCTGAGTTAAGGTTTCTTATGAGTTGAACTCTTTGCTTTAATGCTATGCTTAAAAGAAAGAAATGGGAGGAAAATACAACTTCCCTTGGGGCTTTCTAACCTTAAAATTATTTTAGAAATTTGTAGATATTTCAAAACCTTGAGTTGAGAGTGTAAAACACATCATGATTACTGTTGTATAAAGTGGGATGGTAATTGCTGCATCTCTCGGAAGTCGTGGGGTATGAGAATGATTGCAATAATTGGCCAGAGTTGGCGAAAACATCAACGCACAATGGTGAGTGACACGTTCATGGTGTGGGGTGACTACAAATTACAATGTTTTAGTGATGTTGTAGAGGGGATAATTACTTAGCACGATGGTGAAAGAGGTTGAGCCGAGGGGCTTGTGGGTAAAGTGAACGGATGTCATGCATATGCGGCTCTATGTTTTGTTTTATAAGAGAGACGAAGAGGGGGAGAGTGAAATGTAAATAGAAATGTCATTATTTTGGTGCGAAAGAGCGTGACATTAGTTTGAGAAACCCAAACTGCCTCCTATCTAGTGTTGACGTTGTAAATTTTTGACTAAAAGTTTCTTTTTTTCTTAACTCCATATCACCAACAATATTCACATGAATTGGAGCAATAAATTTGACCCGTGGCAATGTACGAGCATTTCACTAGTGAATGAAATACATGAGACTGGGAGGGATGGGGAGTTTAGTTTCTGTAATATGATCGGGAAATCTGATCAGAAGGAGATCTTCGATTAATTATCCGAATGAGACACAAGGGAAAGTAGAGTTTATCGGATGAAAATATAGCAACTTAATAGTAAAATGATAAATACCACGATGATAGTTTGTTAGAATCCACATTGATTGTGATCCAGGATTCGTAGTAGCCAGTGTTTAGCTTCCTCATGTTCCCATAAATACAGACCTCCACATGCAAACACCCATCTCACCTACTTGGACTCGCCTTAGTAAGGCATATTAACACCGCCGCCATACCAAGCATGAAGATGCGACTTCTCTTCGCCATATTGGGCATCGGGCTCTTCTTTGCTCTCAACGGTGCGTGTACTAGATGTTTGTTTTCATCCATTTTTTGTTTGTTATCACATCCATCATCATTCATTTGTTCTGCAGGCACTCTAGGTATGTGCGTAGAATCTGGGCGACACAAGTGGTACAAGCCACAAATGTTGTTCGTGTTTAGGGATTCGTTCGTCGAACCTCCCGAAAACAGAACGTGGGTTCGATTTGTCGCACCAATGATACTATCCCTATGGTGTCACGAATGAGGAGGGGCCGGTATCCACCGGCCGCTTCTCCGACTTCATGGTTCAATCTGATTTTATTGCTAATATCGGTCTTATTTGTCTAGACGCTAGGTTCGAGCTTAGCTAAATATATGTTTTATACTAAACTATTATACTTATTTGAACTGATGTTTACTACTCTAGCGTTAATTCAGATGACATAATTAACCACATAACAATGTTTGTGAAAATTAATTATACTATTCTTTGTTGTTAAGTTGTAATGTACTCAGCGTTGTTTGTGCTAAATTTAAATTATATTTTGTAAGAAATTCCCATGAATTAATTATCCATTGTGAAATAAATTATGTAGTCGATGCATAGGAGTTTTACTATGTATGTACGATGTATATATATTTAATATAATTAAATATCAAGATAAATATCTTTAAAACATACGTTCGACGAAATATCGTAACTAGGGTAGTATGTAAGAAGATCATTGTCTTGTTCCTTCGCCTCTGTAGGCTATGTTTAAATTCCCGCTCTGTCCATTTGTGTGCAAAGGCTCGATCTGGTGCGTGCTGTGTAGCCCAGCTGATTTTGAATCGGGACCAACATTGTCAGATGAAAATAGCCGGAGCTCACCAGGCGTACGAGAGCATTGCACGGAACATGGGTCGCCTCTGGTTTCCTTCCTGGCAGCTGATTGTTGATCCAGCCTGCATTAGTGCATTAATTACTTGTCTTATCATTTGGCAGTTTGAGAAATATCAACGTGGCCGACTTTACTACACCATAATTGGCTAGACAAAGTAAATTACGTCGTCTTTTCTGATTGTCATAAACATGCTTAAGACAAATAATTTGTGTAGTTATAGTTCTATTCTGCTTGAGATTGATAAACGGTCTAGGAATCTAGTGACTGTTAAATTCCGGTATGAAAGTATGGATATGAATCAGGATGCTGACCTGATGGCCAGGAATTCTATTTCTGACCAGTTCTTTTTTTTTTTGCGGGTAGGGTGTGTTCCTAGAACCACCGGACTTTTGTACCTTTGTTGGCACAAGCTGAATAAAAATCTCTATTTTCCACGTAAAAAAAGTAAGTTACGTCTAAGCAAAATAAAATACACACGAGCAATAAATACCCTCAAGAATGCCAAACTGGAGCTCCACAAGTCACAATGCAACAACCGTCCCACGATTGATTTGGATTATTGTTTTGAAATTATTGGTAAGAGCCGTGACGCATTCCCGGAGGACTATAGGGCCTGTTTGGTTGGGCCGGCGCTCATTTCTCGCATGGTATTGTACTTTCCTTTGTAAATGTGATTAACTTAATCCACTCTGATCTATAAAATCATGCACCGATTTAAAATAAATGGTACATGAAAAAAGATATGAATTGACGTTATGAATCCATCCCGACGATCGGTTCCTAGTTTTGTTGACCTTTTAGGGGTCTATTTCGTGTTCATGTTTATACGTTTTCTGAACGAATTTTGCCAAATTCTTTGTACACGGGCGATCGTATGAAATTTCATTTGGTATAGTTTCGCCCCACCGTATCACACAACTTTCGTGTCGTGAGGCTGGTCATAGTGGGGGTAACTTCACTAGTAACTAAGAGTTCAAGTCAACATGTTTGCTTATGTGGCAATGATTTAATGAAGAAAGAGAATGATTGAGTAAGTAGCTATGTTACTGTAACATCACACATACCAATGCAAAGTGTGTCTATAGCCTAATTAATGTGACATTGCATGTTATCACATCTAAGTTATTTTCCACTATGAAGGTAGTAACTTAGACTAGTAACATATGCATGTTACTACTCTAAGTTACTCCCTACTATGACCAGCCTGAGTTTTTTGTTTTAACATTCATAACTACATAGATCTAAACCGTCCTATTATGCATAGGACCAGTTAGATCTACTCGTATAGCAATGTCAAAATAGAAAACTTACAACATCAAAATCGTGTGAAATAATGAAATGAAGCTTCCCCTCAAAGGATCATTTGTGTGTGACGAAATTGACAAAGGAAGTTACAAATTGCTCTAAAAGGGAATTGTTAAAAAAGCTCTAAAAGGGACGATGTAGCATTTCAAACACTCAATGAAATTATAAATTGTTGACTGCAATGGATTCATAACATCGAGGGATACCTTTTTCATGTACAACTTATCTCATATGGATGCATAGTTAGTTTGATTAGAGTGGATTAAGATCAAGTATGTTAGATTAGAGGGATAACACTTATTGCCTACTGTGTGCAGCGAACCAAACACCAGACCGTTTTAAAGGAAAACGAGAATACAAAGAACCAAACAAGAGTTTAAAGTTGTTCCCAATCAAATCACTACCCATGCAGCATCTAGCGGGGCAAAAGGGAAAAACGAAAAATAGAGGCCGAGTAACCAAACCCGCCCATATATGCTGCATTCTGCTTCGCTCCTTGTGCGCGCCGTGGAAGGAATCCACGAATGTAGACTTCATGGATGTGACCATGATCGAGACTTGGAGTGCACGAGAGACCGATCGAAACCACGCCCGAGCTCTTCAGCTTTTCCAGAACTGAATATGCTCTCGACTTTTTCAGCTTTTGCGTTTCCCAAAACCTGATGAATGTGCTCACAGCTTTTCGGGGGGCGAGGGTGTACCTCCCTCGTTAGGCGTCACCACCCTGCAGGCTTTAACGTCATCATCATGAACGGATAGGTTTCAAACTCAGTTCTCTCGACTCAGTACGAGCAGTTTTGAGTTGAGCTCTACCTCTACAGGTTTTACTACAAGTTATTACTGCACGTCAGTCCACGTACGGCCACCTTATTCCGCACGATCGATGCATGCATTTCACCTCCCTACTCCTCCTCTGCGCGCACGCCTATCCAAAACACAGAGCGAAATGGCAAGAATATGGGCTCGCGGACACGCGCACTAGCGGACGTCTGGCTTCTTCTATACCCCCATCCCTCTGCGCGGTGGGGCTAGGAGCTGCAGATTCGCGGCCGTTCTCAAACGACAAGCAGCTCTCACTCGCTCTCGCGCAAGACTGTAGGGAGGCAGGAGTACTAGTGCACTTTAGCTATAGAAAAATGAAGGGGCGATTCAGGCAGGATGGCACGGTCCTAATCACCAGCTCTGGCTCAAGAGCGTACCACGGCGTGGTCATCTCAGAATCAATATCTCTGCTGAGCCAAGCTGACTTCAACATATTTGAGTTTAGATTTTGCCATGTGTTTGGTAGCACGTGTCTGAAGTCATCTGTTGTTTGGTTGGTTGTATGTGTTGAGATATACTGAGAAGATATAAAATTTACACAAAAGCCCCTAAATACACAAATGAAAAGCAATCAGGTCTCTATATACAAAAACAAAAACCAATCAAGTCCCTGGATACACGAACAAAAAGCAATCGGCTCCCTATACACATAAATAAAAATCAATCGGGACCCTGCGCCGGCGAGCTGCGGCCAGGGAGCTCCGGCGGAGTCGAGCTCGAGGTCGCTCGGCGCCGGTGAGACGAGGCTGGGCGAGGAGGCGGTGCGAGGTCGCCGAGGACACGCAAGGTCGTCGGGGACGCGACGGTTGGCACTAGCACGACCTGCTACTGCTCACGGCGGCGCGACCTACTCGCAGCGCAGGGGACACGCAAGGACGCGATGGTGGGCGGGGATGTGACCTGCTGCTCCTCACGGCGGCGAGGCGGCGCGAACTGTTGCTGCTCACGGCGGCGAGGCGGTGCGATCTGCTACAGCTGCCTCTGCGGGCGGCGCTACCGGCTGTTGCTGCTCAAGGCAGCGCGGCGGCGCGACCTGCCTCTGCTCACGGCATAGGGTGGTCTGCACCGGGAACATCGGGGCAACCAACGGTGTTCGGTGGCATTGAAGGCGGTCAGCTACGCTCGGGGCTCAGGGGTAAATGAGCAGAGAAAGGGAGACGGACTCGGGAACCGGGTGGGGGGCCCGCGGCGCTACAGTCGAATCGAGCTTCTCTCCTCAGCCCGGCGAGGGCCATTTTCGGGGTGAGATGGGCAGTGCTAAGATGACCTGACCCGGACTAACAAACAACAAAAAGACCTCTTAGCTAGGTTGGGGAGAGAATATCTGGGCTCATCCGGTCTACCAAACACGCCCTTAGGATTCGTTTGTTTCGACCCAACCCGGCCGGTCAGCCGGGATCAGAGACACGCGGTTTTAATCCTAGTCTATTTGTTTGACACATTCGGTTAGTCCCGCCCGGAAGTCCACCCTACTTTTTTTACCCTGACCCCCTTCGTTTCAGAGGGGTAACAAAACACGACCTCAGACTTGTGGAAGAAATCCCCACATCCCTCTTGCACCGATACTTTCTATCTCCTGATTTGGAGGGCGGGCGGCGGTTAGGGCTGAGAGACAACGGCAGAGGGACGACGGCGGCTAGGGCGGAGGGACGGCGACGGAGCAAGGAACCCATATCAAAGACGTGTGCTCCTCCCTTCCCCTCCCCCCTTTCCAACCGGTGGCGCTAGTTTGACCCGGAGACCTTACCCATGTGCGAGATCGGCGCCCCTCAGACGTTACCTTCGGCGTCCTCTCTACCTCCGTCTGCTTCGACTGGTAAGCGCCAAATCTTCATCCTCATCATCTCAGAGTTTCTAGGGTTTTGGCAGGTGTCCTATAACAATTTCTAGGGTTCTTGGCGTGGTCAGTAGTGGTAGGTTCTTGCGATGTTCGTACATCAGAGAGATTGGTTGTTCTTTTCTTGGTTTTTGTGAAACAGGTTTGCTGATTAGTAGCATGGTGTTGTAAATTTCGGGCTAGGGAATTGTACTTGTAGCTATTGTTTAAGCACAAGGGAAAATATAGAGGCTGGTAGGTGTTTCTTTTGTGCTCGTATAAATCTCGGGGAATGTGGGCGAGACCTAGATTTTGTAGCAGTCCCTTCTGAAATAGCATGTGAGCTCGTGCACAAATGATGAAGCGTTACAATTGGTGTAAGGAGTGGCCAGCCTTGCTACTCGCCTCGTCCACTTAGATTCAGGGGCAATCTGCCTATCGTTTTTTGACCTGTAACGGATCCTCCGTCTCCACATGGAACGGATGATTGGTGCTCTACCTATACTAGTACACATATGAGTATCAAATTTATCATTCTCATTTATTTGTACCAGTTTTTTTCACTTCGTCACAGACCATTAAATGTTTATCACTTTCTATTGGTATAACATTCGATCTGTTGTATTAGTGTTTTGCATGCACATGTAGCAGTAATTAATATTGTTATCATGGTAACCAATTTATTTTGTAAAAAAATGATTTATTCTTATAGGTCATATTAGATTTACATAAATAAAATAAAAGTACCACATTTCTTCACAATTAATTTGTGCATCTTAGTATATTATAGCGTATTTATATGCATCATTGGTCTACCGTATACTTGAACATGTGGAGAATCCGGTAGAGTTATGGATCTTGCAAATAGCTTGATAGAGATTTATAGAGTAGAAGATTTAGGTATCATGGCTATATAGATTTTTTGTAAACACTATATAGGGACTTCTAGAGATTTATAAGTGTCAACTAGAATCATGGACCAATTACCCGTTTGAAGCCTAGAGATGCAGAATTGAGCCCATAGGGAGCATCTCTCAACAGAGAAAAGAAGGCCCCGCCTACAACTGCCAAGCAAACACCGGCCAACGCCGATAAAGTTTGGAGCGGCTTCTAGTGCAAAAGCCAACCATGCCGCATCCAACCAACCGACATGGCCTGGAGGCGACCGGTGCACCGGCAAAGCAGCACAATAAACAAAACAGACGTGTTGCACACGAACACGCACTACACGAAACACACGATGCGACCAATGGCCAGAAGCCGTCAGCATAGGCCAAATTACCGTCAACGTAGTTCTATGCCGACGACAGTCGTCGGCGTAGCACAGCGTCGGCCTAGGCCGTTTGGATACCCCGACAACTGTCCAGTTTTTTTCAAATTTCTTTTTTCCAATTTTTGAATTGCTTGAATCGTTAATCTCAAAAACTTTTTTTTAACTCTAAGTACGTTTAATCTTCAGTTAAATTGCACTCATGGTCAAACTTTCCGATCGGTCACCCATCTCCACACTACTCCAGCCCCAGCACGCTTAACTTCTCCGTTCTTTCGGATGGGCTTCTCGTAAAAAATAGACCATGTTGATAATCCTACCATATCAATGCTATTAAGGCTTGGATCATGGTATCACACGTCATTATTTTTTAAAATACAAACAACTATTTAAGCAAACAAAAATAAATAAATAATAATCTTGAATTCAAATAACAATAAAATAAATTTATGCCCTTTTCTATTTAATATGGAATAATTTATATCTTCAAATCCGTAAATCGGACATAGATAAATAATATGTATAAATTGATCAGAAAAATTAGAAGAATCCAAAGATGACATTCTTATCATATTTTTAATTATGCATCATGTATTTTTAATAGTGTATTGCATGGTTTTCCAAAATAAAATCATTTAATATTGCTCAAATCTTCAAAAAATCATATAAAAATCCCTTTTGAATTTGAGGATTCTAAAAAAAACTTAGCTCGGGGTTGAGCCTCGTTAAACTTGCAGCGGATCTCTGATTAGTTGTAAACCTAAAAATTATTTAAAAAAATCATGAACATCAGATCATGTACTTGTAATTCAAATCTGACCCACTTCCAACTGATTTGGCAAGAATTTGTCTTTTTCAAAGGGGTGGACGGAAAGGTTTAAGATACTTCGGTTGAGACATTGTTTTTTGGAAGGTTGTCTAGTATTTTTGACAAATGGGGTGATACTATTTTGAAACTTTAATTTGGTGGTTGCTTCACAAAACACCCCGTTTTGACCCTCGAAAAATGGAAAATGGTCTTTTGGGTGCGACGAAAAGGAAAACTTCTTCCTAAAACATTGCTCACCAGCCTAAGATGCACAGGTGTGCACAGTATGGACATATTATCATTTTTTAACTATTCCGCGATTCTAGTCATAACATTGGTCGTTTGACTTGAAAACTATGAAACCTCGAACATGATAGCTCATTTATGAGAAGGTTTTTATTGAAAT
Source organism: Avena eriantha (assembly GCA_910589775.1). NCBI lineage: Eukaryota > Viridiplantae > Streptophyta > Magnoliopsida > Poales > Poaceae > Avena > Avena eriantha. The sequence continues at coordinate 13,965,968 of OU342742.1, read as the reverse complement.
ATTTGAACATTCCAAGTTTGATATTTTTTCTTGAAATTATGTCTCATAATATAACACCATGCAAATGTTTTATATTGTTTGGATCGTTTTTGAATTTGTTATGCACGTTTCAAACTAGGTTAAAACGGCGGGCGTGAAGATTCTTAGCTCAGGGTTGAGCATCCTAAACTTGCAGTAGATCTATGATAAAATAGCATATTGTGAAGCTAAAATGATTTTTTCAAAAAATCATGAGCATCAGATCATGTACCTGTAGTTCAAATCTGACCCACTTCCACCAGATTCGGCAGGAATTTGTCTTTTTACAAGGGGTGCATCAAAAGGTTTAAGATACTCCGGTTGGGAAATTATTCTTGGAAGGTTGTCTAGTATTTTTGAAAAATGGGATGGTATCATTTTAAAACTTTTTATTTGGTGGTTGCTTCACAAAACATCCCTTTTTGACACTCAGAAAATGGAATTTGCCTTTTTGGTGTGACGAAAATGAAAACTTCCTCGTGCAATATTGTTCTCCATCCTAAGATGCATATGTGTGCACAATATAGGCACATTATCACAAACTATTCCACGATTGTAGCTATAACATTAGTCGTTTGGCATGAAAACCATGAAACCTCAAACATGATAGCTCATTTGTGAGAAGGTTTTTTGAGATATTTGCAATATTCCAAGTTTCATATTTTTCTTACAACTATGTAACATAACATGATACTGAAAGAAATATGCCCTAGAGGTAACTAATAAATGGATTTTATTATCATATCTCAATTAGTTTATAATAGTTTCATATTGTGCTATAACTGTATCAAGCGAAAACTTTGATACATGTGTGGTATGAAACAAACCAAGTCCCTAGTAGCCTCTATTCATACTAGTTTGTTGGGCAATCGATGATCAAGGTTTCATTAGTGAATGATGTGATGGACATTACCCAAAGATTACGATACGATCAAGTCACAAAGTTCATCGTTGCAATAGTTTGAAACATAGTCTCCTTCTCCTTATACCGTGATGTCTCCCGATGCAATATTATTCACTATCTCCCGATGCTTCTTTGACTGCATCAAACGTCATGTCCATAACTGGGTGAATATAAAGGTGTATGTTAGGTATTCCAGAGGAACTTTTGAGACCTATGTATCAAGATCGAGATTTATTCACCCGTGTGATAGGAAGATACACACGACCCACTTGGTGAGACTACATCCATAATATTGCAACATGTGACTAGGTCATGGGGATAGAATATCATGGGTACAAGTGACATAGAACTTGTCAGTAACGAGATTGAACAAGGTATGTTATACCAATAACCAGATCTCGGACAAGTCGTATCGAAGAAACAAAGGGAAATGGACTCAACGTTGACGGTTCAAACGACATTGTCATCGTGGAATGCACAGTGGTCATTATGGGCATCCCGGTCTCAGTATTGATCATTGATGAGATCATGTCTGTGCCATTCCCGAACCGTTGGGGAAATACACTTAAGGGTACAATGGGCTAGAGATCTTCTGTAAGATGGAATCATAGTAGAGAAATAGAAAGCCAGAATTGTTCTAAAAATAATCTGAAGGAAGAAAGGAAAAGACCGAAAAGTGTTTCGGATAAATAGAAATTTATAGTATACATTTTTTATATATTAATTATGAAATAATATGTACTAAATAAATATATAAATTAAAATGTATAGGACAACTTTCTCAATAGGCCAAAATCTCGGAGGGAATTGGCTCAGGAGAAAGCTACCCTAAAAAGGCACAGAAAAACAACAACCACAAGCAAGCTGGGCCGATTTGACCAGGCCCATACGGTTAGGTGGGTGAGTCGGCATTGCGGGCTGCACGGGAGGCAGCCTGCCGGGCACCGCTCGCAGGCCGCAACCAGCTGACCCACCCGGTCGGGCACTAGTGCCCCGCCTCCCCTCGCTAATGGGCCGCACGGACGTAGCAGGCCGACTCACACGGCTTGGCACTTCCTGCTGCTGGGCCACCAGGGCGTGCCGACCCACTCGGCCAACCGACTCCAGCCGCCGGCTGTTGTTGGGATGCGGCTGAGAGGACCAGCCGGTTGTGCCCTATTTTCCTCTTTTCTCCTTTATTCTTTTAGTCCCACATGGGACACCTAAAGGGGAGGGTACACCCCGCTCCATCTATATAAAGGGGTGCTCATGGGTGGGTTTAAACACAACAATATGATATATTTATCTAAGACATTTTTCTTAGAGAATTCTCCCCCTCTCTCTCTAGTTGTCTCCTTGTGTTGGCACGGTCCCAAGAAATAATTGTACACGCAAGAGACGACGCACCTGCAGCATGCTATTGCACTGCAGGGATTCCAAGCCAGAGATCTACTTCCGCACTCTCGGTAGGGATCAGGGAACTAGAGGTCGTCTTCGTACACCGTATGTGTATGAAAACCTCGAGGGTGCTACCAATAGTGGTATATTGGATGTCATGAGCCGGACTGTTACACGATGGAGCAAGGGATGACTTGCGAGGAGCTTCGCGATCTTGAGGTCGGCTACGAGCACGACTACATCAGCCGCATTCCTCTCGAAACGTTAACCCTTTCGGACTACAAGGGTATGTATCCGAAACCTCGGCCGTTATTGCATTACTCTTAGATATATCTTGGACAGTTAGGGCATTCCAATGTAGATTTTTGTTCTGTTTTGTGCCACGGAACCCCTTCAGTTGTATCAGAGCGGATATATGCGTAGGAATATTGTACGACCAGTACGCAGATGGATTGTGCAGGCATTGATCCTATAGTTGTTACCCTCTAACGTGTACTGGTTTATATCATGGTATTGTTTGATGAAGCGGCCCGGATCGACCTTACACATAATCTTACGCGAGACTGGTTCCACGCCCAACATACTACTTGTATCGTATAAGTGGCTAGCGGTTGTCTGTCTCTCAAACAATAGTTGATACAATAACGGGGGGGGGGGGGGGGGGGGGGGGGAGGGGGGAGGAGTGTAGTAGAGACAACTGTTGGATCCATATTGTGGTTGGAAAGTTCATAGATTAGAAATAGTTCTATTGTGAAAGCCCTAACAGCCACGTAAAACTTGCAAAATACAATGTAGAGGTGTCTAACTTTATTTTGCAGGAGGGCATGTGATTTGGTATATGGTCGTAGTCGTTACGAAGGTAAAGTAGTTTAATTTTCTGTTACTAAGCAGTATAGTAATAGTTATCGTTCCGATGGATGACCTGCTAGTGGCGTCGTGGACTTGACGTCGAACCAGCGGCAAGATGGAGATCATGTCGGAGCGCTCGATGGAGATCAAAGCGCGAGAAGAAGGACCATATCATATCACAATATACATGTGACGTTGATATCTGTTATACATCTTATTGTGTTCTTGTATTAGATATTCAACGGTAGCATACTATATAGGATGATCCCTATTAATACCCATGTAGTGTTCTCCCTTTAGTGCGCACCACCAAAAAAGTTCGCAGTTATGAAGCAGGTCGTGACGATCGGGTGCTATACATCTTTGCATCTGCATATAGTGTGTGCAAGCCATGTATGCACATCGAATACACTAAGGTTGAATTGGCGAGCCTAGCATGTACAGACATGGCCTCGAAACACGAGAGTTCGAAAGATCGAGCACAAGTCACATGGATGATGTGATCGACGGATATAGTCCACCCTAGCAGCTGCATCAAAGACCATGATAATCAGGAAAGATGCCGTGTAAAGGGATCGTGTGATTGCTAAAATCGTCCAACAGATGGCAATTTTAATGGGGGCTCAGTTATGAATTGTACTCATATTATGAACTTAGTCTAAATGTCTTTTGCAAATATCTTAGTAGATTGTGGCCTATCCCATTAGGACCTTTGTGATCTTGAGAATTTTCTTGCTTGATGTGGAACTTAGCAGAAGGGTCCAAACTCCATAGATTAAAACCCACTAGATTTAGGAGTGCGTCTCGGCGCACGAGCCCATAGATTTCATATCTATTTGGCGTTAGTTTATGGAGATCTTAGATTTTGGTATCTAATTTTTTATTATTAATGAAATGAATTAAGCAACAATGGTATCAACGAGATTAATTTATAAAACTATAAGGTGTATTCTGTCTACACATCATTGCAGAAGCATCGGATACTAGATTATTGCACAAGCATGAGGTGTGTTTGCGTCTGCACATCTTTGCACTGCACATGTGAAAAATCTTGGAAGAATCAGATGTAAACAATATGACAGCAAATCTACTCCGACCCTCACCCGACTGAACTTCTTTAAGGAACCAGGTAATTTTGGCGGTTATTTTACAGCCCAAGAACAAAATTTAATAGAGCCATGCTTCACAAAGTATCTAAATACAGAGAAGAGCAATAAACATTTGCCCAAAATTTCAACACACTGAAGGAGCGAAAACACATGAATATATTACAACACTCACGAAAAGAAAGTTAAAATATAATATTAGCTAAATACTTGAGAGTAGCAGCATGTTGGTTTTCACACACATACTTAAAACATAGTATACCTAATTTTATTGCACCCACCAATCACAACAGGTATTCTTGAGCATCGCTTACTGGTCAGCCTCATGGCTCTCACACTGATTTCCTGATCACACTGCATTGCATCTCGTATGACCCCCCATCTTGCACACAGTAAATGCCTTGTAAAACACTATATTGAAAATTATCCATTTCATTCTATTGTTATGCAGAATTTCTTGTATATCAAACTAAACAAAAATTACATAAGTGCCAAAAGCAGGCAAAATAGACACATGAACTAAGATGTCCAACATGATTTAATAGGTAAGCGTAAATTCCCTAGATAACCAGGTTCAGGTTCAACTTCAGAAGAGTACCATATTATAAACCACAAATAAAAGTATGCTTAATAAGTAGAAGCAAATACAGCAAATAGTATGGAATGGTAGAAGCAACATCCACAAGGTGCACAAGTATATTGTTGCAACAGGCATTTTTGTTCATATTTACATGCCAATAACAAAAGGAAAGAACTTGATCTTCAGAACCCAGGATATGTAGATAACATGAAACAACATCTACGCATGACCCGTGTCAACAAAAGCCAACACTCCTAGAAAGCAAAGTAGAAATCAAATAGTGACTAACTTGAAGTCAAAACAAACATACGATAAACAACGCTGGATTAATATGTATTCGAAATGAGAAACATACATAAAGCCACCAAAAGTTGGAAGAATATCCAAGCTTTACAGGGAAGAAGATATATAAAGGCCTTTTTTTTAAGTGTGACCAATATCAAACTAACATGAAATTAGAAGCCTAAACAACACAGAGCTAGACTTGAAATGTACTACATACTCCAAAAGGATGACCACCACCAAACCACGTCATTGATTTACCTAATTTATGAAGAATCATGGTTTCAGCTAAGTCGACATGGTAACAAAGATAAAGTTGTAAAATACAATTACTGAAATCAACACGAAACTACACATTTTTAGGCACCCTCGCTGCTTGAAGTACACGTATATCAGTCTAACCTATCAAGCAGCGAGGGTGACTATTGGAGTTGGAGTTAAAATGATAAGCAATAAGCACGCCAACAGCTAGTGTTCTGAGGTAAACATGTAGGCAGTTGGAGATGAACATGGTATACATAAGGTGGGTTAAAAAATATAACAAAATGTTCTAGTGTAATGATGCACATCTGGATTGTAATCGTCACTATTTTTTTTCTAAATGAGGCAAGATAATTAAACACAAAATAGATAAGTCAAAATCAGTGATAACACATAGAAGCGCTTTGACCTATCCAGGTTGAGTGTTAGCAACACACATAACATATTCCTACCCTTCTATTAAGACATGCAGCATATGTCATTTAATAATACCAATGTGGGCCTTAGTCTCAATGAAATTCTCGTCAGATTAGGCTTGATTGTCTTGATAACTACATTGAGGGCATAAATTGGTACATCTTTTTGTAATATATATACTGATAACTATAATCCAAGCATGGAAGGTACTGAGGAACAAAGACACTTCTCATCAACAACATCGTAGTGAGCAGCAGAATTAAGTGAAGCTAACCTAGTATTGCAGCAAAAAAACATCATCATTGCAACTAAAATTGTGCTTAGGAGAAGACTGATTGATTAATGATGATAAGCCCTACAGGAAATGCTAGCAAGAAGATTCCTAGTAATAAAAATCAGTAGCAAAACCTACATTACTAAAATTCAGCTATAATATAGCCATATAGATACTAAGGACTGCAATCAAGAAATAGCAAGAGCTCTCATATAGAGAAATAGAAGATATTATAATTTCCAAAAAAAATTGCGTCTATTTGTCCAGCTGTTGTTTAATGACAATAAGGAGACCACAAATATAATGTAAAGAAATTCTCTCCAAATTATTTGGCACTCAGTATAAGTACATCACTTTTACTGATAATAGAAAGAATACATGTAGCAATAATGCAAGAATAAAGTGCATGCTAGTGGTACAACAAATTAAGTAGACAACTTGGAGCTGAAGGAGCTCACTATGGTTGGAGCTTATTATCTGTATGTGGTGAGATGCCTTGCCCATTAACCCATGAAATAACCGGGTTGCAACACCAAACCCCTCTGGCAACATATCCCTCAACTCCAGTAGCAAGTGCGCTGCATGGTGAATCATAATTGCCTCTCCTCGGTTTCATGACCTCACGCAACTCAGTATAAAATTTACGATATTGATTTTAAATTCTAAAACCTACTCGGGAAGATCAGAGGATACATGCACATACATATCAAGGCTTGTACAAAATGATAAGCAAGGAGCTGGTATGCACGACTACTTCTTTCAGGAAGCTGCTCCTACTTGGAAGCATGATGGGTGACTGGGACTGCTTGGAAATGCAAGAGGATCTGATCAGAGTTCTGTGCCTATTAGTTCGAGGACGCACGCGTTGACATCATGCCGGATGGCTAGCGCTAGGACCCTGAGTTGTGTAGTCCGAAAGTGCAGACTGGTTGTGATGTAAAGCTATACTGAGTGAGTTAGGTATAAAATGTGTAGCAGCAAAAAATCACAGATTATGTATAGTGAATATAATTATGAACTGATTAATAAAGGTACTTGTTGTCACAGTCGTACAGAAAGTACTCCCTCAGTCCAAAAAAGATGTCTCAAGTTTGTTTGAATTTGGATGTATCTATATACCAAATAGTGTCTAGATACATCCAAGTTTAGACAAATTTGAGATATCCTTTTTAGGACAGAGGGAGTATTACTCTGTCTTAGCTAAGGAGATGTAGTCCGTAAGGCAGCTAGCTGAGAAGACGTAGTAAGCGCAGATACCGCATATCGCGGTACCGCAAAACGCGGATACGGTAAAGCCGAAACTCTTTTTGCGGTGTGGAAAACACGGGGTGGAATAGATGCACTAATCTAAACTGCATATTTAAAATTCATTACGCATTGACGCCAGATTACATAGAGGAGGATTTTGATCATATAGATCTACATATTTAGTTTAGCAGAATTTGATGCCGCGCCCTGCATCTATACTTCACCTAGCATCTACTCATTACCGGCGGTACCTAATCTCACCTGATCTTCATCGGCGGCGACGCTTACTCCTCGTCGGTTGCTGGGTTGCCGAAGTCGTCTGCCATGAAGTACTCGTTGGGTAGGTGGGCTTCCAAGGCCTCGAGCCGCTCGCTTTGCTCGCGGAAGAAGATGCGGCAAGCACGGAGAAGGTCACGCTTCTCCACCCTGCGCACGTCGCGGCGGTGCTTCCGGCTCTGCACGATCTGCATCACCGCGGTGCACAACGAGTGGTATTTGGCCTCAGTGAGCAAGACCGCCTCCTGGTCGTCGTTGATAGCCGGCTCGCGGACGACCGGCGGAAGGGCGCACATATCCGCCAGGAGGAGCTCTTCTGCCTCGTCGGCGGCATCGTCAGGCGGATGCAGGGGGCGCGGGTGTGATCACGGGCGCCGCCGCTCTGCCCCTGCAAGGGGACGCGCTCGCGCTCCCCTTCCACCGATGGGGGTGGCGGGCGAGCTCGCCGCTCGGAGCTCCTCCACCTCAGACGGTAGCGGCACCAGTAGTCGCATCCACACAAATCGCAGCTCGATTGGCCGGCCATGGCAAGAGGGGGGTTGCACACGGAGATTGGCAGCGGCAATGTGCTTTTTGTTGGCGGAATCGGGGAAGAATGGGCGCGGCGGCGAGGGTTTGTGGGTGGGGGAGGAAGGGAAAATGGATGCGGGATACCGCATCTAGTTCCCCCACACCGAATATATGCGGGATGGACGGGCCTCGATGCGGGAAACTGATTTTTGCCGTATCTGGAAAGGCCATTTTTTGGCCGCGATACCACATATTGGCCCAAAATTTTGCGGTATCGCCTATATGTGGTATCTGCTAGAAATGCTCTAATTAAGGCAGCTAAGCTCGGTTGTTAGAGCAACCCCACTTGTTTTTGGTTCCCATGCCAAAATTCGGCTCCGGATGGAGCTATTTTTTTTTGGCCCAGCCGAGTTCCTACTCGGTGACACAGGGAAGTACCATGACGAGCTTCTCCGCCGCGCAACCGGCGTTCTGCACTAGGGATGTAAATGGTACGGATAATTTCCGCTCCGAATCCACATCCGCGTCGGTTTTTAAGGATATGGTATGTATTTTTAGATATCCGGCTAATATGGATGCGGATGCGGATATTTGTCGAGCGGATATCCGACAGATATGGTAGCGGATATGGTATTGATGATATCCGACGGATAAGGATAATCCGATATTTTATATGGATTATCCAAGTTACTCAAATAGGATAATCCGATAAATTTAGCACAACCCCAATATCTAGACAATCTAGTTAGTGTATCGGCTAACTATGCATGTTACATATGCATGTTATACTATGCTATTACCAATCTTGCACTTTTATACTACTAATATCTAGTCTTGCACGCTTTCTTGTCATTTCTTTTATATAAACTAAATATTTTTTTAATTTTCTACGTGTATTTGTTCGATTATCCTCTTTCGATCCGAGTCCGCTCCATATCCGCAATCCGATATAATCCACATTCGAATCCGTATCCGGCTATTATCCGCTCCGATCCGAATCCGCCAAAAAAATATGGTAAAGGATGTGGTAATAGCGATATCCGATCTGATCCGATCCATTTACATCCCTACTCCCCACCTCGTGCGCTGCCACGCCCTCCTCTGCGGCGACGCCAACCAGCCCGCTTGCCTCCACGTGCGCGGTGTCGCGCACCTCGACCGCTAGCTCGACAACATCCCTCGCCAACTCCGGCGGCGACGCCAAGATCTGGAGCCCGCAGGCACAAGCTACATGGCTCCCGCGACGGCATCGACAATGGCGGTGGCAAGCGAGTTGGGCGCCGCGAGATGGAGGGCGACGTTGTGACTTGGAGGGCAGGTGCCAGCAGCGCCTTCTCCCTGGCGCGCCACGCGTCGGCGGCCTCCTTCCACTCGGTTCTGATGCCGTCGAGCTGCTCGGTCGCGGACCAGAACTCCGCCTCGGTGGTGCGCAACTACCCCTCCAGCCGTCCGACCTCGGCGTTGGCGCGCTCCAGGTCGGCCTACGCGTCGGGTAGCCAAACCTTGACATTCTTGGCCTCGATGGTGACGTCGGACAGCGCGGCGGCGAGGTCATCCGCAACCATCCTGCTCCTCTCCTCGGCGAGCCGCCGCCCGGAGCTTGCCCTGCAGCCTGTTGATCTCCTCGTCGACCGCCCGAAGCGCCTGTCGTTGGCGTTGGTCGCGCCCTGCCGTAGCGTGGCGATCTCGAGCCATCGCCCTCCAGTCGAGTGGCTCGTATCGAGAGAGAGGAGTGGTGGGCGAGGTGATTGGTGGGGTCAGACGGGTCACGTGTTGGAGAGGGAGTGGGCAATCGTTACATCCAGCATTCCCACGACTTTCCGAGCGTCCCGGATCGGCCTAGGAACGCCCGATGAAAACGGCGCTAAATTCGGTCTAGGAACGGCTCCTCGGAATGCTACTGGACAGTTTTGTGTAAATCCGAATGAAAAAACAAAATGCTAGTGGAGATGGCTCTTGAGAATCAGATTGGCACTCTTGCCGAGTATTATTACAATTAAAAAGGCTACTCGTGTATTATTGAAGCGTTCGCCGCCTATGCTGCATTTTGCTTCGCCTCTGATTCTGATCGCGTTGTCTCATTATGGTGAAGCAGGACGAGATTATCAGTGACCCCTTGTGCAGAACGTGGCATCAGATGCTAATCTGTTGTTGTCCAGCGTCACCATGTTGCGGAGCGCGACCCTGTGTTTCTCGGTGCATGCATCGATCTGCTAAGCGGCACCGTGGAAGGAAGCGATTTTTTTAAAAATAATACACTTTTTTTAATTAATTTGATAATTGACGCGCGAATTTAAAAATTTACAGACGTAGGTATTTGTCGACGAGAGTCACGCCGAATGCATCGAATCGGCGATAGCCAGACCGAGAGGTCCATTCGGCGTGGGCCTAGCAAAATAAAAATTGATTCGGTGTCACAGTCACCGAGCGCAGGCGGTAGCGGGCCCGCTCTAACCGAGAGCTACAGTTAGCGACAGCCTGGCCGAATGGGTCATTCGGTGACAGCGTGGCCGAGTGCATCCAAAAGAGGACCACGCCGCGCGAGCCCGTCTCGCTCGCAGACGCCTTCTTCCTCGCGTTGCTCCCTGCGCCTCTCTCTCCACCGCGACACACACCTCTCTTTTTTCACCATATTTCTCAGATTCAGCCTAGTTTAGCCACTAAAAATTCTGTCTAAAACCACTATAGAGATAGGGGAACCCCGATCTACTGATGGGTTAGCTCAGGACTCGATTTGGTGGTGGATTTTTGGAGGAATGGTGGTGGTGCTGGGGTGGAGCAATGGCATGGTGGTGCTGCGGTGGAGCTTGGAGCTGGGGCGTTTGAGAGCTGCACCGTACTGCTTCTTTGGTGAACCGACACTGCTGTACCGAGTGACTTCTCACGCTTCAAGGGTAAAATATAATCACTCGTTAATCACAGTTATTGTATATAGTTATGCGGCTACTCGGGCTGTTGGTTAGCGGGCTATTAGAATAGTTAGGAGGGCTTTAGTATATTATTTAAAATATTTGCGGATAGTTATACATAGTTTTATTTAGAATAGGTGGATTTGTAGAAAAAATTGGTAGGTGGATTTGTAGGAATATTAGTGAGACTATTATCAAAAATATTTGCGGATAGTTGTACAAGTTTTATTTATAATATGTGGATTTGTAGAACAATTTGGTAGGTGGATTTGTAGGAATATTATTTTTTTATGTCAGCAGAGATGTCGAATGTAGTGAAGTTCGTGTTTTACTATGGTCCTGGTAATATCCAATACTATGAATATGGAGTAGATTTGCGCGAGTTTTATTTTACGGAGTTGGATTTGACTGCCCCTCAAACCTGGAGTGTTAGTTAGTTGAAGGAATGATTGACGGACTGTTTAGGATATAATCTCGAAACATACACCTTCAATGTCCAAGCATTGTGGACAAAGTCTACCAAAAACAAATTCTGGATTTTGAAGGATGTAGATCATAACAGAGATTGGTTTAAATGGTTAAAAGGTTGCCAGGACATGCAGATACACCCTGTTTCACTAGTGCTTCCTGTCTTGAAGGAGATCAATCCGCAAGCATCTGAAGGTGGACACGGTCCTGGCTATAGTGTTGAATCTAGTGGCGGAACATACTCTATGTCCAATGCTGGAGGTGGTGGTTATGAATCAGAGCAGAGCAGTCAGATAGGAGGAGGTGGTGGTGGTTACGAACCAGGGCAGAGCAGTCAGGATGTAGGTGGGGGATACGAAAGTGTATAGGTAGATGGGGACAAGGAAAGTGAGCACATGCAGGACATGATGGAGGATGAGGATTACATGGATGGTGAAAGTGGTGATTCTGATGATTCAGATAGTTCCGATGAAGAAGGCAATGGAGAGGATGTGTCGATTCCTGCATCCTGGAATCAAGACATCTCCGGTGTCATGACTGTTAACGACTGTCATGATTCTGCCTAGGAATATTACAAAAATAAAGTTGCGTAGGGCGCCAGATATCCAGACAAGAAACATTTGCAAGATGCGGTCATTGCTTGGGCATTGTCTACACAGAGGGTTCTCAATACAACCATGTCAAATAAGAGATACTTGACAATGGAATGCGTGGATATTAATTGTCCAGCTAGGGTGTATGGATATCTTCCTAAATATGACACAAGTTGGTTGGTGAGTGACATGGTGATGCACACATGTCAGCTTTCATCTATCCCTACAAATCATCGTAACCTCTCGTCCATGCTTCTGGCTCGGTTGTTTTACACGGAGATAGTGGAGAGCAAAGCGGTGGAAGTGAAGGCTATAATAAATAAAGTAAGGGTCAGGTTTAATTACAACATTTCATACAGTAAGGCTTGGAGGGCAAAGCAGAGGGCTCTTGAGGACAGGTTTGGTTCTTTCAGAGACGCGTATGACTCTGTGGTGAGACAGCTCCTTACACTGCAGGCAAGGAACCCAGGCACCAATGTCGACATCCAATACTATGTGATACCTGAGGATCCATCCGTAATGGTGCTTCATCGAGTGTGCTTCTCTTTCTCTGTGTGCATCCAAGCTTTCACTTATTGCCGACCAGTTATATGTGTGGACGACACGTTTCTCACTGGCAAGTATAAGGAACAGATCCTTACCGCCATTGGTCAAGACGGCAACAATAAAATTGTCCCACTCGCCTTTGCTTTTGTTGAGGGAGAAAACACTGAAAGTTGGACATGGTTCTTCAGCCAGCTCAAGATAGCAGTTGTGAAAGGTAAGCCCAATGTGTGCATTATTCATGATAGGCATGCAGGTATACTAAATGCGGTTAAACGTTTGACACAGCCTGTGCCTGAAGAACAAACACCTTGGCTCGACATGCAGAGCCGTTGGTGCATGCGCCATTTGAGAGCTAATTTTTTCTCATAGTTCAGGAATAAGAATCTAATGAATCTTTTCAAAAAACTGTGCAAGCAGAACCAAAAATGGAAGTATGATTTCATACGTTCACATCTCGATGACTTCACTCAGAAACATGTCAGGGCTAGGAAAGCGGCCCAAACTGCAGCTATAGCTGCACATCAAGCAACAGTTGCTGCCCAGGTGAAAGGGAATGGACGTCGCCTAGAGGGGGGGAGGGTGAATAGGCGTTTTAAAATAATTACAGTTTAGGCTCTAATAAATGCGGAATAAAACTTAATGTTTAATTTATCAAGCCAAAACCTATATCCACTAGTTTCACTAAGTGCACCAACAACCTATGCTAAGCAAGACAAGCAACAAGGAGATAGCAAGATATAGTACTTCAAGCACGAAGGCTATCACAATGTAAATTGCATAGGTAAAGGGCTCGGTTGAGAGATAACCGATGGACGCGGAGACGATGATTTGTTTCTCGAAGTTCACTTCCAAAGAAGCTACGTCTCGATTGGAGAGGTGCGGGGGCGCAATGAACTTCGGACGCCACAAATGGCTCACCTCGAGGTGTGGCGGCTCGATGCTCACCCAACGCCACACAAGGCCTCACCAAGGATGCGAAGCCACGCAACTCACCGACGCCACAAAAGGCTCACCCTATTCTCCCGTGAGCTCGCCACAAAGGCCTACTCACGTTCCACTATGGGACACTTGAGGACGATCACCGAACCCGTACAAGGCTTGGGGCAATCTCCACAACTCAATTGGAGGGCTCCCAAGAAACGCCACAAAGGCTCTACAATGCCACAAAAGGCCAACAAGCTTGGGGAACCTCCACAACTCAATTGGAGCCCCAAGAACAATGCCACAAAGGCTACAAAGCCACAAAAGGCAACAAGGCCACAAAAGGCTACAAGACCACAAAAGGTCAACTATCCAACCACAACCGTCTAGGGTTCCAAGAACCCAAGAGAAACAATCCCAAGGGATTGAACTCACCGAATCTCCGAGGAGAACTCAAACCTATGCACCAAATGCAAGAGGCAAGTCCTTCACTCTCAAATTCCACCAAAGCTACAAAAGCTATTGGGGGAATAAGGGAGGAAGAACACAAGAGGAGAACACAAAACTCTCCAAGATCTAGATCCCAAGGATTCCTTCACAAAGAAGGGATTTTGCTTGGTGGGGCTTGTAGATCTAGATCTCCTCTCTCAAATCCCTCAAAAAGATGCAAGAATCATAGGAGGGAGAAGGGGAGAGAGCAAGCTCTTCAAGGTCAACAATGGAGGAGAGAGAAAGCCAAAAACCGAGAAGAACAAGTGTGGGGTGAAGGGCAAAGGGGAGCTCCTTTTAAAGGGCTCCCAGATCTGCCCGTTACCCACAGAAACGCGCACGGCCGGTAGTACCGGTGGGTGGCCGGTACTACCGGTGGCACCCAGCCAACGGTCAGAAAACAACGAGAGAAAGACCAAAAACGCGAGCCTAACCGGTACTACCGCCGCTTCGCCGGAACTACCGGTGGCAAGAATGTCCTAGCAGTACTACCGCCTGAAATACAGACAGAAGTACCGTCAAATAGCACAAACCAGACAGAGAGAGTACTGAACCAAAAATGGGTTCACCGGAAGTTTGGCTGGAATTAACACCGGTACTACCGGCGGCATTTCTGCCCGAGCGGTACTTCCGGCGTCTGGCCGGTACTTCCGGTCAGAGAAACTTCAGAACCAGAAATGCCATAACTTTTGCATCCGAACTCCAAACGAGATGAAACCAATTTTGTTGGAAAGATAACACCAAGGGAGAAAATACCATGAATATATATGTGAGATACCTCCCAAGGTGTGGAGCCGGAAAACCCACAAGATCAAAATTGCAATAAGATATGCAAGGGAAATCCGTTTTTGATGAACTAGAGCTTGTTATGAAGATAACCACAAGCTCTAGATCCTCACATGGACAAGAACCAAACAACAACCAAGAAAGATGATGCTATGTATAGGTTTGAGCTCTCTCCGAAAGATACGAACGAGTCACCCACTCGAGAGCCCCTCTTGATAGTACGGCTATCTATCCTAAACCCGGTCTCCCAACACTACACGAGACCGGTAAAATAGAAACCTATCAAGATCATACCTTTGCCTTGAGCATCCCACTTAAGCTTGATGTAGACGATCTTGTCACCTTCAAGATGGAACACCTTTCTTGATTGCTCTTGCTTGATGAAGACTTGCGAATGGCTCCCCCATACTCCATGAGGAAACCTCTTCTTTGACCTTGTCTTCATCACTCCATGAACTCCGAGGATGGCAAGCTCCAAGCATGATATCTTCTAGAGATGGCGCACCGTGAGCTTGCACAACAAATCTTGATGATGATGTCTTGAAGGAAGCCATGAGGAACTCCATCTTCTTCTTCTTCTTCAAGACAAACTTGATCTTCTTCTTCTTCTTCTTCTTCTACTTGATTCCAATAGGCGCAACGCCCTTGGACGATGCTTCTTCTTTTTCATCCTTGAAACCAACACTTGGTCCAAGCGATGCCAATGGACAAACCTACAAGTGAAACTCAATTT
The DNA here is from genome assembly GCA_910589775.1 of Avena eriantha. Classification (NCBI taxonomy): domain Eukaryota; kingdom Viridiplantae; phylum Streptophyta; class Magnoliopsida; order Poales; family Poaceae; genus Avena; species Avena eriantha. The sequence continues at coordinate 13,950,421 of OU342742.1, read as the reverse complement.
GCACATTAGTCCATAGGGATTGTCATTAATTACCAAAACCACACATGGGGGCATACATGCCCTTTCACCAGGCTACTACTGGAGAAGCGCAGCTGGAAGAAGAGCCTGTAGGGCTTTGTGACTTGCCTGGATTTGATCCCCCTGGTACTAGGAGAAGGCTCGGGAGACAGATTAAAAAATTTCAACAGTGGATAGAGCACGAGCCTTTGGAGAGGTGGTCTTTGCTACACGACACCCATGGAGCTAGGTATGGTGTCATGACTACAAACCTAGCTGAGTCATATAACTTTGTCCTCGGAGGTGGTAGGGCTTTGCCACTAACAACCATTGTCGAGGGTATTTTGTATGGCACGATCAAATATTTCAGAGACAGACGACAGAAAGCTCAATTGAATATATTAAACAATCCGAACACACGCTTCTGTAAAAAAATTATGGAGTACATGGATAAAAAGATGGCAAAAACTCGGACACACACTGTCGTGGCCGTCGGTAATGCAGAGAGAAGGTTTGAGGTGCGGTTACCTACCGATAAGTTTGTGTGTGATAATGAGCTAAGGACGCACGAGGTGAAGATTGGAAATGAGCAATGGCCAACCTGTGAGTGCACATGCAACAAACCAAAATTGCTTCATATCCCTTGCTCGCATGTGCTTGCTGCGTGTGGGAATCTGGGGTTGGACGCAATCTCGTTCGTGTCTCCGTACTATCTAAACGAATCTATGATTAATACCTGGACAGGTGAGATGTCAGGATTTCGAGTAGTTGGTAATTTCAACACGGTAAACCCTTGTGAAAGGCAATACATCCCCCACCCTGCTCTAATGCAAACATGCAGAGGAAGACGCCAATGTAGGCGCATCCGGAATGACATGGATGAATCAGAAGCTGGAGGCCCAATGCGACAGTGTTTTCTATGCAATGATTTTGGCCATAGGGCAAGGTGTTGTCCCAAGTTCGGAACAAGCGTAGTACCTACGCGAGGCCGTGGTACCCGGGCTCGAAGAGGTAGAGGTCGCGGGCGAACTTAGGTTCTGATGAACTATGTTCCATGTGTAATATGTGATGAACTATGTTTTAATTTGTAATATGTGATGAACTATGTTTTAATTTGTAATATGTGAGGAACTATGGTTTAATTTGTAATATGTGATGAACTATGTTTTAATTTGTAATATGTGAGGAACTATGGTTTAATTTGTAATATGTGATGAACTATGTTTTAATTTGTAATATATGATGAACTATGTTTTAATTTTTAATATGTGAGGAACTATGGTTTAATTTGTAATATATCATGAACTATGTTTTAATTTGTAATACGTGATGAACTATGTTTTAATTTGTAATATGTGATGAACTATGTTTTAATTTGTAATATGTGATGAACTATGTTTTAATTTGTAATATATGCAGAAATGGCGAGAAGATATAGTTTGCTCAGTGAAGATATTGAGAAGAAACATCGTGCTAGAATCTTGGAGGATGAACCTAACTCTCTCGAGCCCTAGGTCACTCGCACTCCCAATGTAAACTGGAGATACACCCAGCTTGCGTTCCTAGGTACGATTTTATTTTAATCATGCATTACAACAAATATGCTTGGACGCACTAAGTCTTTTGTCACTCTATTTCGATATGCAGGTTGAAGTGGGCTGGGCTTTTACCTTTTGCTCGTCTGGTTGAGGACACTTGAGACTCTACACGTCTATTATATGACCAATCGTTGCTCAATTGCTTGGTTGACCGCTGGAGGCTCGAGACACACACTTTTCACTTCCGTTGGGGAGAAATGGCTCCTACTCTCCAGGATGTGTCTTACCTGTTGGGACTTCCTTCGGCAGGCCAGCCCATTGGGCCGCTGGATGCACCAGCCAGTTGGCAAGCCAATATGACCCAACGTTTCGAGGGTATTAGTGCCGTTCCATTTGACCACGATGATCATGGGCCCAAGTTCGACTGGTTACTAGGATTTCAGGTGTGTTCGATAACTTGTTAGTCCAATTGTCTTTACGCATCGCACCATTCTATGTTTTTTGGTACTAAGCTATCTTTGCATTAATGCAGATCCAACGGTTAGGCTATCCAGAGCTCCAGTTGACTGAGCCACATATCACTCGGTGCTTGGAGGCATACTTACCTTGGCTTCTCGGGAAGGTGATGTTCATCGAGAACCATGTCACCACTATCACCGCTCGCTACATCCCTATTGCATTGGAGATTGCTAATGCAACAAGCGCCGACATGATTACACAAAGGAGTTGGGGTTATGTGGTCTTGTCAGCTACGTACAGATGTATGTGCAGTGGTTGCCAGTGTAAAGCTCCTAGGTCAGGCTTGCTTGGATGCCCTTTACTGTTGCAGCTTTGGTCCTGGGAGCGGTTTCCTATTGGACGACCAGACGTAGTTGTTGAGACGGCATACCCATCGCATGCATTGGGTGACCCTCCGACAGGACTGTTCGACGCAGACCGCATCGACTTACCGACTTTCATGTACTATATGACTAGAAATGACATGTGTTCTTTGGCAGAGACGCTTTTCTCATACTCAGGTGAGGGGTTGCTACCCTGCTTTCTCCGAGTAGTTTGACGTGCTGCTCGCGAGCTCGGTGATGTGGGAGCCCTACACGGATGAAGCCGTTGGTGCTAGATTCCGCAAGGATGGGGACGACGTGGGAGCCGTCAGACTGATTTCTACTCTCTGTACCAGAGACGCGGCATATTGGCTTACAAAATCGAAGATCATCTTCGACATGCAGGTAGAGGAGATGAGCCTACAGAGAGTAATGAGGCATTTCGGCCTTCGCCAGTTGGCCGACCCTCGTCATACTGAGAGTGCCGTACCTTCGGTCGTCCACACGTAAGTTTATTGACTTATCTGGTTTATTGACTAATTTGGTTTATTGACTTATCGCAATCACTCTCCAATTGTAGGTTGTCAAGGAAGGAAAGGGAAGCAACAAGACCGTCACATGCTGGCTCCATAGAGTTGGGACATACGTAGAGGAGTGGAACAGCGCAACAACACGAGTCTGGCACTCGGATGCCCTGTTTGATATGGAAGAGTTCAACCACTATCTGCGAAGCTACATGAGCGCCACACGTCTATGCATCGCACAGCAGAGTGACCCAGAGGCGATGCCGGGCGCGGCTACTTGGGATTGTTATCCGAGCCAGTCTACTATGGGCAGCAGACAACACGAGGTAACACATTGTCTTCATCTAATGCACCTACTTGCTACAGAGTTTCTATTCCATTTTTCACCCTAGTGGTTCAAATTGCAGGCACAGTTGCTAGTCGATCTTGAGACAGACAGTGGTGATTACAGACGGTCTCTTTCGTCCGGACCTCTGCTTATACCACGGGAGCAGCAACATACCTGGATGAGTCGCCTAGAGGAGAAGATCCGACGTATCCAGGGAGTTATCACGTGCACCTGCTCTTCGGACGTTGCTCACCAGCCGGGACCACAGCGGCCTCCGCGTCACTCGACGCAGTAGAGGCAGCACCAGCAGCAGCCACGTCCATCCTCGCCCATACGATAGTCTCCACGTCCACGGCTTACACCACAGGCAACATCGAGGCCTCCCCCTCCAGACCAGCCTGGAGGTTCGTCGTGACAGCAGCAGAGTTCTTTCGACTGGTGGCAGCAGCAGCCACCTTTTCAGGGTGGAGGTTCATCGTGGCAGCCTTAGCAGCAGCAGCCACCTTTTCAGGGTGGAGGTTCGTCGTGGAAGCCACCTATTGGCCACTCTCCCGCGCCGAACTACGGCTTTTGTCCACAGCCGCAGCCACAGGGTATGCGTCTTACACAATACCGAGACTAGCTTCATATCAATTTCTTATATACTTTGGTATTCATATGCAGGAGCCTTTGGAGTGCATGGGTCTATACCTGACTATCAGGGATCTTTTTCTGGATCGGCGTGGACGAGTGATCATGAGGTGGAGCACAACACTCAGAACTTCTTGACACAGAGCAGTTGGATCAACATTTTTAAGACCCCCACACAGGAGATTCAGTACGACCAGCACGGCTCAATGATTCCTCCTCGAAACGTTCGGGAGCCCATTAGGTACGGCTGGACACCACCAGAGCAACCAGAGCAACCACATGAGCGTCAAGGCAGACGACGACGTTCAGGGCCGGCTCTATATTTTATGGGGCCCTTGGGAGGGCTCCTAATGACAATATATATATATATACGTATAACTAGATATATAGATGCTAATTTCACTTGCAAAACATTTCTATAAATAATTGCCAAGCACTAAAGCATTGTGATATTTAGATAGAAAAAATGAAAACGGTAGGAAAACATAACAAGTATATCATACTAGCGAATACCTAAAAAACAGCCTCCAACTCCAATGAGATCATCGACAATTAGGCTTCAGTGCTTCAAAAAAAGCTTCTTCGTGCATTTCTAGATGCAAAATCATCGAGGACACTATCAAGATTAGTGTTGTCCAATATATCCTTCTCAATACAACACGTAGCCAAGCCATTCAATCTGTCTTGTAACATAGTTGACCTTAAACAGTTCTTCAGTAGCTTTATTTTAGAGAAACTTCTTTCAGCTGAGGCCACAGTCACAGGTGAAGTCAAAAGGATCCGATAGGCAACTGAGACATTTGGATAGTAATCAACGGCTGTAATGAATTGAAGAATCTCATCCGCTGACATCAAATTATTTGGCAGAGTTACTTGCAACACCATATTTATAGAAAATAAAACCTCATGCCAAATAACCATACCAACTAAAGTCTCAAATTTCCCAAGTGCTTCGTACAAAGATTGAGCATCACTAACCGTAGCTGGATCATCAATAGAAGCTACCACTAGTTTCTTTAAAGCTGATCTTTCTTGGGCAGTTTGGAACCTTATAGGTTGCACACTCTTTATTCGACTCTTCCAACGAGTATCTGACACAATGGTTTGAGAGTCATATTTGGAACATTATCAAGCAAAATCTTCCACCGCTTGGTAGAACGTGCGAACAAAACATATATACACTGGATAATACCAAAGAATGAAATAACTTGTTCGCATAATTTCGCCATATCATAAAGAGTGAGATTCAAACTATGACATGCACATGGTATGTATAATGCTTTCGGATTTTCTTTAAGCAAACGATTTTGAACACCTTGCTTTTTTCCCTTAATGTTGGAACCATTGTCATAACCTTCCCCCCTCACATTAGCAACATCCAAGTCAAGAGCATCCAATGTATCCAACAATACATTAAAAAGACCCAATCCTGATGTGTCATCAACCTTTATGAACCCTAGGAAAAACTCCTCCACTCTCGAGATATCAGTTGATATATTGACACAACGCACAATTAGGGTCATTTGTTCTTAATGGCTCACGTTCGGGGTACAATCCAAGATAACAGAGAAATACTTGGCATCCTTAATGATCTTTAACATAACCTTTCTCACAACATCAGCAAGGAGCGAGATCAACTCATTTTGAATGTTGTGGCTAAGATAATGATGATGATTTCATTGTTTTGAATGCGCTTAATATGTTCTTGCATCACATGATCAAATTTAGCAATCATTTCAACCGTGCCTAGAAAATTTCCATTACTATCTTGATACAACTTCTCATTTGACCCTCGAAAGGCCAAATTATGTTTTGCAAGAAACTTCACTGCAGCAACTATTCTTTGCAAAACCTGTCGCCAACGCTCTTTTTCTTTTGCAACCAACCGTTGCATGTCATCATCAATTGTTTTATTTTTTGCTTAACCTCAACCTTAGTTCATTCTATGTATTCATGTTTGTCAAATGCTCAACACTCTTCTCATGATCTTTAAGTCTTGGACTAAGACGCTGCCAATCCCTCAATCAATCAGATGCTAGCAAAGACTTATTATTATTTGATTTGAACAACTTGCAGCAAAAACAATAAACTTTGTCCACCTCTTTGGAATAAACCAAGCACTTTCTATCAACAACCTCACGATTGGCTAACTTTCTGGAGTAGTATTCATAAGAAAAATGTCTACATTTGTCATCCATAGGGAACTCCAAACCCAATTCTCTCACAGGCCCCTTTTCAATTAAAATATCTCTTTTGCAATTATCAAGATTATCCCATGTTCTAAGATCATAGATTGATGAAAGATAATCATCTTGTTCATCACTATTAGGAGCATCTGCATGGCAAACAAAAAATTGTAATTAGTTACTTACTTACACTTGGATAAATTGATGCTAGTTAGTTATTTACCATTTTTCGGGGATTGTTCATCACCACTAGGAGCATCTTGTTCTCCCTCTATTGTCCTCATTGACATCAACATTAACATCAACATCAACATCAACATCTACATGGCAAACAAAATATTATAATTAGTTACTTACTTACCCTTGGAAAAATTGACGCTAGTTAGTTATTTATCGTTTTCCGGGGATTGTTCATTGGCCTCAAGATCTGTATTTGAATTATTCTTATCATCGTCTCCAAGATCAGATTCTTGCCTTTGATTATTATTGTTGACATCAACACTACTTTTTGTTGGAAAAAACTTATTTAAAGCACCTCTTTGTGAATCAATAAGCTGATTCTCTCTCTTTCTTTTCCTCTTTTTCGCAGCACCCGATAATTGTTTTCCCATCGTAACACCTATCACAGATTGTAATCTTAAAAATTATAATCCTAATTGACTATGACTAATTGAAGGATTAATTAGAACTTAGAAGGATTAAGTGACAGACGTAAACTTACAGAGTTACGGAGGGCGGCTAGGCGCGTGTCCTGTGTCCGCAGAGTTACGAGTAATTTCCAACAGACAACAATTCAATTCTCGATGTCAATTTTTTTGATGGAGAAAGAGCAGCAGGGCAGCAGAGAAGGGCAGACCGACGTGGCAATGCAGCAGACCACAGACGGCGAAAGCTGAAAGCAGCACTGCAGGTCTGCAGCACTGCAGCAGACGGCGACTGGTCACGGCCTCATGGGCGACTGCGGCTGGGCGAAGCGCGAAGGATCCGGGCGACAGACCCTTGAGTCCTTGACTCGCGACTCGCGAGAGGGCAGAGGCGACAAAGCGAGAGAGAGGGCCGCGTCCTGCTGACCTTTCACGATCGATCGATCGATCGATCCAAATTCCACACGGAATCGATCTCTTCTCGCTCCCCCGATCAGAAATTCCCCAGCCCAGCCCAAGATCGATCTCCCTCTCTGGCTCCCCCTTTCCTGGGCCTACTGCTGCATACGAATTTTTGGCCCCCCCCTCGGCCTGGGCCCTTGGCGGTTGCACAACCCTGCCATGGGCCAGAGCCGGGCCTGGCGACGTTGATACCTCTCTCAACCAGAGTGGTACTAGTTCTCGATCTATCTATCTATGTATGAGACGTATGTCTATCTATGTATGAGACATGCACCTTTCTATGTGTGAGACATTTCGCAATGTTATTCATTTCTTGGTTGAGATCGCTAACAAACAACTACAACAGATAATTAGGATACAAACGAGATAATTAAGATACACACACGAGCTACAAGGGAGAATTGTTCTATCCCTACGATGATGCCTTCTTCACGGCCTGCTCTTCTTGCCCTTACCCTTCGACGATGCCTCGACCGATGATGGCTTGCCCTTGCCCTTCGACGATGCCTCGCCTTTACCCTTCTTCTTGGCCAGCCTTTCGTCCCACTCAGCTCTCCACTTAGTCCCAATGGCAGGCGTCATGAATATATCATCTTCATGTTTACTCTCTTCTAGCTTGTCATTGCTCTTCTTGGCATGCGCCTTGTTCAAGGTCTCGGCCTTGTCACGCTTTGCTCTTTCCCTGGTACCACCGACCGGCGGCATGAAGAGATCGTCAGAGTCTTTACTCTCTACTATCCAAATCCAAGGGAGCGTGATGCTCTGCTGCCTTGCCCCTTCATTAGAGAATCTTTGCTTGCTCCACCTAGCATTGATCTAAAGTAGCTCTTGCTGTATCTCCTCTGGATTCCTCTTCGGCCAGCCTTTTCTACGCAATCCCTCACCCAGCTCAGTGAGGAGACAATCACTACCAATTAGTTCCTCTAATGGGGCTGGATTGTTGTCTATCCTAAAGTTTCTAGCCAAATGAAAAAGGTCGACGGACATGTCTGTCACGAAACTGCGATCGTGGAGAAAACCGGGAAACATACTGGCTAAAAGGGTTTTCTTAAACAACTGCGTTAGGAGGGGGTTTATAGTGTAAACGAACAAAAAATGGTGGAAAACATTTTGGTGGGAAACATTTTGGCTAGAGATATTTTGGCAGGAGATATTTCGGCGGGAAATATTTTGGCGGGGAACATTTTGGCGGGAGATATTTTGGCTACATTGTCTCCAAAATTAAATGACATGTTGAATTTAAGATACATCACAATACTATAACTGAAATGAAGTTACATCAAGACACTACAACTGAAATTAAGATACATCAAGACACTACAACTGAAATTAAGATACATCGGGACACTACAACTGAAATGAAGTTACATCACGACACTACAACCGAAATTAAGATACATCGGTACTGATACATACGTCTACCTGCCCTAAGTCCAGCGCGGGTACTTCCCGGTCTTATCCCCACGTTCCACTGCAGCCCGCGCCTCGGCAGCCCTTTCCCTTAATCTCTTCCTTTCTGCCTCACGAGCCTCCTTGCGCACTTGTTCCTGCCACTCCTCTTCCTCTCTTCGCTTCCTGTTCAACTCGCGGTTTCAAGCTTGCTCTGCTCGAAATTCTTTCATTTCTCTCTCCCGTTCCTTCTTCGCCTCTTCGGCCATCCTTTCAACACGTTCCTCTTCATGAAAGGCAGCCCACGCAGCTCGGTTCCTGTCATGACACTCTTTCTTGGCCCAGGCTAGCTGCTCCGTGTCAATCCAATGGTACCACTTGCAAAGTGGAGGAGGAGACTGCAAGCAAATCAATAAAATGAATAAAAGAACACATGATGACATGAATGGTTGATATTAACCATGCACTGGGAACATACCGGAGGCCTCTCGTACGACGAACTTGCTTGTCAGGGCGGGCTTGCGTCTTAGTTGGGACACATGAAAAACTTCACGCCCATGAAGGTGGAGAAATCGATCGACTCCTTAACCTTGGCGAGATGGCCGCACCAACAACGCTCGTGTGTCACCCCTTGTGGCAACCTAACATCTTTCATCTTCCTAGGCCTATACTCTGGATCCGAACAAGGCACACTCATGATAGGAAAAGAAATGCGAGAGAAAGAGAAGGAACAGCTGAACTGGGTGAAGAGAGAACATCTCGGTGCCTGAATTTATAGATGCAATGGGAAGAATAGGCGGGGAAAAAGGCGGGAAAACGTGGCGGGAGGCGGGAATCGGCTGGCGGAAAATCATGGCGGTAATAGGTTGGCAGGAAATAGTGGCGGGAACCGAAAACTAATTTAGACGTTTAGGGCTTGCAGTGATTAAGCAGGTGTTGTTGATCATGCAGGATTTGGCCAGGGCCTGGCCGATTAGTCCAATCGGTGAGGGCCTGGCCGATTGGGCCATTCGGCCTGCGTCCGACCGAGAGGTGCACTCGGCTACGCCCTAGCCGATTGGTCCAGCCTCATTCGGCTAGGCCCTGACCGACTGGGGTAATCGGCCACGCCCTCGCGGATTGCAGCTAGCTGACAGTGCCATGTCAGCCGAGAGCTCACTCGGCCAGGCCCTGACCGATTCGTTGCATTCGGCGCGACTCTCGCCGACAAATAGCTACATCTGTAAATTCCTAAATTCACGCGAGAGTTATCAAATTAATTAAAAAAATGTATTATTTAAAAAAAATCGCTGGAAGGAATCCATGCATGGCATGGACGCAGACTGCATGGATGCCATCATGGACTGCTTGACGTACGGCTATCGGACAGGAAAGCACGCTCGAGTTCGATCTTGAGCCCTTTTCATTTCCCGAAAAACTGAGTATGCTCGCTCGCGCGCAGCTTTTCAGGAGTGTTGAAAGCAACAGCACGGAGCCGCATACATGGATCCTCAGACGTCACCCCGAGCGAGCGGACAGGTTTCGAATCAATTTCAGCTCTCTTTTAGTACAGTATATGAGGCGTTCAGTTCAAGTCCCAACTTGCTATCAGAAATGTTTCCTTTTTGAATTCGATCTCCACATGTTTTGCAAGTTACAGCAAACTTACTGACACTTGTGGTAGTACTAGTACAACAACAGAACACATTTATTTCGTTCTACCCCTGCAGGATTTACAAATTACGGCAAACAACAAATCTTGCTCCTGGACGGCTCCACGGGCAGACGCGCTGTTCGTCTCCTGAGCGTGCACTTATTTCTGCACGGTATATTATATGCATTTCACCCAAAGACTCCTCTGCACGCACGCACGCTTGTCCAAAACAGAGCGAATTGCGAAGAATATGCGCTCGCGGACACGGAGGTGGATCCGTGCAGGCACTGGCGCCTGGCAGCCTTCTTCGATTCTCCCATAACTCTGATCTGATTCGAGCAAGAGCTCTGCCCGACGTACGTACGGGAGCAACAAATTCGCGGCCATTCTCAATCGCAATCGATTTTGGAACGGAGGGAGTAGAAATCAACGGGCGATTCAGGCAGGCAGAAGAATGGGCCGGCCTAGGTCCTAATCACCAGTGCTGGCTGGGCGTGCCATGCATGGTGTGGGCGCGCGTCGACCATGTTCACTCACTGTATCTCAGTCCGCGTCAGCGGGGCAATGATACCTGGCTCCGTCGCCTCCGCGATGCCTGAGTCTGAACCGAACAGCTCACCGCAATAAACGCTGACCGGGCCGGACGCGGCTTGTCTTTGCCCGATAGACTCCTCGTCTCGTCTCATGCATGGGCATGCGCGCCGCAGGCCCGCAGCAGCGGTAAGGTGTGTCGTCACTTCTGCCCGTGCCGTGCGTGCGTGCGTGCGTGCGTTGCATGCACTGAAGCTGTACGTGAGAATATATATACCGTGCTAGTACGTGCCGCGATGACAGGCGGTATCTCGCCATCGTCGTCCCGTCGTGTGACGTGTCGCCGACCGTGCTAGCTGGCCACGGATATGTAAAGCCGTGCGTGGAGCGCATTGTTCAACGTTTCGTCGGCTAGCTAGCTTAGTGCTTTAGCTAGAGATGCTTGGTCGCTCCAGATGATTGGTTCAATAATCATTCCAGATGATCAGCAGACATGATGATAGTATGAGATTGTGACCGTTACGTCCACGGATACCCTCTATCGGGTTGGTTCCGTACGGCGGTACTCCCTCCGTTAAAAAAATACTCTCTTATCCGAAAATAGATGATTTGAGTTATCTAGATTTATACATGATACTCCCTCCGTTTCAAAATATAAGATGTTTTAGTTTTGTGAAAAAAGAGGGTATGTACACTCTTTTTATTGTGTAAGTTTATATAGATTTTGATGAACCTAGATACTAAAAGAGGTGTAGATAGACTCCTTTTCATAAAGTTAAAACATCTTATATTTTAAAAGAGAGAGAGTATACATTAAGATGGTTTAGCTTTTTTGAAGCGAATGTATGTAGACATCTTTAATGTGTAGATTCGAAGTGAATCTTACAAACATGCTAAAAGATGTCTACATATGCCTACATATATTCGAATCTACACACAAAAAGATCGCTAGATATATTCGTTTCACGAAAACCAAAACATCTTATATTATGAATCGGAGAGTATATATGTGTGAGAGCACTGTGGCATGCAATGCATGAGCCGGAGATTATCTGAAAATGATGTGTAATGCCCAAGTTGGACCGACTAGTCGCATGGCACGGGCCCACGACTCGGCATCACCTAGCTTGATTCTGCACGCACATAGGTCGACTACGGAGCATATATATCCTAAGGCTAAAAAGGCGGTACCCACCGCTATCCGATGCTTCAATCTGAATAGCTAAAGCGAGCCTGGGTTTCTTCGGTCGGATGACCCAACTGTCAGGAACATTCTGAAAGCACACGCCACATATATGCTCGATCGATCGATGGGATTGATGGATGACATTGTTATCCTCCGTGCCATCCCTGCCCAACCCAATAATTGGGGTCGATGCATATCATTAGTACGGAATTTCGGCTCATGCAATAATTATTGGACCTAGCTAATTTCTCCGGTTCACTTTGCTGGAACGTAGACAAGCGTCTTTTGAGACGATTGGATTGAAGATACCGCTAGTATATAGGAGTATCTACATCGTTCATAGCGGTGATACATATACGTACTACATATCCTACACTGAACCTAACTACAATCAGCAGGGAGTAGGAGCAGCAAGGAGTACTGGAGCAGCTAGCTCACAATCTAGCGGTCTAACCCTTAGCTTTATTAGGTAGGGTGTCAGGTGGGATCCCGCGTTGAATCCCATTTCTTGTTTATTTGTTAAAATCTAGTGTTAATTTTTGCTCAAAATTTAAATGGTACAGTATACGACGTTACTTCAGTAGCGAGGCAGAGTAGTATCCCTCCAATCGGAAATATAAGACGTTTTAGGTTTGTGAATAGAATATATCTAGATATCTTTTAGTGTATAGGTTCGTGGAGTGAACCTTACACTAAAGGTTACTAGATACACTCATAGCACAAAGCTAAAATGTCTTATATTTTTAAACGGAGAGAGTATTTGGATATTCTGTCAGGTAGGACATGGAGCGGGCCACCTTATCTACCCACACGCTTTCGGTCGCCGCCGAATAATACGAGCCACGAAGGCAGGCATACAAGGGAACACACTGAAAAAAGTGAACGTCAAAACTACGATTTGTAATGGCCGGTCGTTCATTAGCTCCAGCGATGACATGTTAAGAAACCATCGTTTATACGAACAGGTTTCATGACCTCCCGTGTATTTTACTCTTGAACAAACCAACGAAAGATGCTTTCTCGCTACAGCCTCGTGGTCGAGTAGATACACAGGAAAGAGAGATGTCCGCCAATTGCACTTGCACTTGCACGTACTCAGACACGAATAAGATACACTGATTAGTGCGTACTGATTTGGACAATTGCTTTGAAACTAGCAACTTAGCAAGACCCGTGAAGCATTCGCGGCTTATTCTGCATTTTGCTTCGCGTCTCCTTCTGATCACGTTGTCTCGTTATGGTGAAGCAGGACGAGCTATTGACTCCTTGTGCCAAACGTGGCAGGTGCTAATCTCCACTCGCGTTCTCCTAGGAACGCGTTCTTAGCGCCTATTTTTCGTCTAGACGGCGAAAATTCGTCCAGTCGTGTTCCTAGAACGTCGGTTTCGTCCGGATTTTGTCCAAAATTGGTTCGGCGTTCCTATGCCGAAGACGAGGCGCCGGAAACGGCCTGGGAACGCCAGATGGAGAGAAAACGAGTGTGGACCAGCCCTGTCGGCGAGTGAGACCGAGTTCCCGCCCTTTTCTTCTTCCTCTCCCGCCTTCCCTCCACATCTCCCGCCAGTTCGCCGAGCTCCCGCCCGCCATGCCGCCCAAGACTTTCGCTAATCCCCGATCCGCCGCCGGTGAACCAAAGGAGAAAAATGTGAGAAAGCCGAGAGCGGCCGCGCCGAAACCTCAAGGCATGAGCGCCCCCGACTAGTTGGCCCTATCCACAAAGAGAAAGTTCGCTACGGACAGCCGTAGGGACAGGAAGGCAAGGGCCAAACAGGCGCAGGAGCTCGTCGAAGCTCAGGCGATGAGGGGAGCGGCAGCCGAGTCACAAGCGATGAGGGAATCGGCGGCCGAGCCCCAGGCGATGATGGAAGCGGCATTGACGTTGTCACGTGCGCAGTACGACGGCGTTTGGGAGAGCCAGACAAGCATCACGTCGCCTGCCGGATACTCGTCGGTCGGGTTCTCGCCAATCTCGCCGGCGCTGTTCCAGGAGAAACAGGCGAATCTACGGCAGAGGTACTCCTCCTCCCCCGAGTTCGACGGCGGATTCAACCCGAACACCGTCTTCCCGTGCCCCGCACCACGCCCTCCTTCGGCGTTCAGCATCGACATCAACGCCCCTTACTCCTCCTCTCCAGCGTACGTCGCTTCCTCGATGGCGCGCCGCGGTCCTCTACCGTTCGCCGGAAGCTCGTCGCACGCGACCCACGACGAGGCCGACGCTCAGAACATGTTTGACGGAATGTCGAATGAAGCCTACATGCAGGACATGATCGCCCAAGGATCGGCGGCCGCTGTGACCAGCAATGCCGGCTTCTTCATACAAAAACAGTCCCGGGCCAACGCTGAACACGGTATCAAGTCTCAGGATTTCGTCGAGCAGAGTGAGACCGACGAGGAACAGGAAGGCGTTGGCCTGGCTCAGAACGAGTAGAGATGCTGTAATCGGTTGTCCAGTGTCGCCATGTTGCGGAACGCGACCCTGCCGTCTTCCTCCTGGTGCATCCATCGACTAGGTAGCACGACGTACGAAAGTGAACAGTCCATGGATGTGATCATGAGTGACCGCTTGCTTGACATATGGCTATACATCGGACAGGAAAGCACGCTCGAGTTCTCCAGGCTTTTCCACTTCTCAAAAATCTGAATGTGCGCTCGCAGCTTTTCAGGAGATGCGAACCAAAAGTAACAGCACGGAGCCGCATGCATGGCTCGTCACACGTCACCAGCCAGGCTTTAACGGTCATCCCGAGCGGACAGGTTTCGAGTCAATCTCAGGCGTTCAAGTCCCAACGTACTGAATCTGTATCAATACTACAGTGGAGTAGTATCAATGTCGCGAATTTACCGACTCGTTTCGGGTTCTACCGCTAGCTACAGGTTTTACAAGGCTGGGAGCGACGCGGCTCGTCGCTGGATCCATTACCGTCGCGTCACACACACACTGCATCGGTCGCTGAATTTACCGACTCATTTCGGGTTCTACCGCTACAGGTTTTACAAGTTACCGCAAAGAAATGTTGCTCCTGGGCAACTCCACGGCCACACGCAATGTTCAGACTTCTGAGCTTATGAATCACGCACGCTACAGAACCTTTCTTTCCGCACGATCGATGCATGCATTTCACATCGGGACTCCTCTGCGCGCACGCTTATCCAAAACAGAGCGGAATGCAAGAAGATGGATCCGTGTGCACACACATGCGCCTGGAAGTGCCAGTCTTCTTCTATTCTCCCATACCTCTGTTCTGATTCGAGCAAGAGCTCTGCCCGGTGGGACTACGACGTACGTACGGGGCAGCAAATTCGCGGTCGTTCGGGGTCCCTCCCTGCGCTGCGTGGCGTCTCTGTTCCACGACGAGACGGGGTTGGAGTGAATTCGCGAAACCACGACGAGACGGCCGACGAGCTAGCTAGTGGTTTCGTGGGCCCATGACTATGTACTTCTTCCGTTCGGAAATATGGAATGTATCTAGGCATCTTTTTTTGTATAGATTCATAAAGGTTTAGAGTGAATCTATACACTAAAAAGCGTCTAGATATATTTATTTCACAAAACTAAAATGTCTTATACGAGGGAATATCACTTAGTTCTTGCACGCACATAGGTCGACGACGCAGCATACGCTAAAAGCCGGCCGGTGCATGCCCATGAACTCCAATTTATCATCATGGTCTATAATTAAGGGTTAATCTGTATTTTGCTACGTACAAGCCGGGTTTCTTCAGTAGTCGTCGGATGACCCAACACATAAAACGATCGGCCGACGGGGTTGATGGCATTGTTATCCTCCCTGCTATCCCTGCCAACACCTATAATTGGTGTCCATACCATGCATATCATTATGGAATTTGGGCTCATTCATTAACTATTGGACCGAATTTCTTCGGTTCACTTTGCTGGAACATAAACAATCGTCTTTTGAGACAATTGGACGAATTAAAGATACTGCTATATATACTCCTACTTTATAGGAGTATACTGTATATATACTACACGCTCTACACGGTACAATCAGTAGGGAGTAGGAGCAGCAAGGAGCACGGGAGCAGCTAGCTAATCATCTAGCGGTCCACCCCTTTAAAGCTTTATTAGGTTAGGCAGAGGCCTGAGGGTGTACGTTACTCAACTGGTATGGCCAGCAGAGGCCTGAGTATTTTCCTTCATATTTGGGTATTCTGTGGGGTAGAACTTGGACCGGGCTACCTTATCCACCCATACGCTTTCAGCCGCCGCCGAACAAAACAATAGGAGCCACCAAGGCAGGCAGGCATGCATGCAACACAGTGCTGATTGCTGAAAGTGGACGTGAGGCTACGATTTGTGAAGACCGCCCTGCAGAGTGCAGATCATTAGGTCCCATGGCTGTCATCACCAGCGTTATGCCAGATAAGATTGGTAATTAGTGCTAATCGCATAGGTTCCGCGTTGCTCGATTCAGTAGATACCAATTCAGTCGCGTCACGGAGGCTGCGCACCTCAGCTTCCTTCCAGAGGGTCAGACGAGGCGGCAGCTGCGGGAAGAGGGATAAAGTGGCGCGGTACCTCGTCCGGTACGAGGGATCGAGTCGAGGAATAAAAATAATCCCTACCAACCAGACGACGGCCGAAACCCGTGCGCTGCCATGCGAGACCGCAACGTGCCTGTCGAGTGTCGAGCAGAGCAGTTGTTTATTCGAGCCTGTGATTTCCTTTCGCTGGCTCGCACATTGCATCGAGAAGCCACGACCATGCATGGCGGATCGCATGGGACGGTGCTGTTCTCGACGCAGAGTACTACACTACACTGGTGGTGGTGGTATGATCAGGTGGCACAGACAGAGTAATGCACCCAGGATTTCGCTCGGGAAAAAAGAGACCCGTGCGTGCGCTTCTGGCTGTACGTCCTACTACTACGTGGTTTGCGCCGAGGGACATGTCGTGTTGGGGCAACCAGCTAATCGAGATAGCTAGCTAGTGGGGCGGCGGCGCGCGGCTGCCGGCCGGCCAGAGAAAAGAGGGCAGGCACTCCGCCCTTTCCCCGCGATGCCGGTGCGCCCATCATTTCCATATGCGCGTATGAAAATCTGGCGCAAATCAATCCGCGTAATGAAGGTGGGTACATGCTCTGCTCCGGTTTTAATCGGCAGAGAATATGGAGGTCCATCATGCCGGCCGGAATAGATGAAAGGCGTCCATGATTAGCGTTGGACTTCGATTGTCCTGCATGGCTGGAGAACAGAGACATTCAGCAGTGCACGCCCCGCGCTTGCATGTACACAAAAATAGAAGGAAAATGGTACTACTCTCCCGAGGATCGTTTCGTTCGATCTCCGGGTCGTTGCAGCGACGCGATGTGGGAGGGCCCCCACCCCACGCGCGTTCCGCTCCCTGCTTTCTTCCTTGCTGCAGACGCGCCGCCGTCTGCCTGTCCCTGCAGCTCCGCCGCCGCGCCGCCACCCGCTCGAGCAGCTCCGGGCGCCGCGCCGCCACCCGTTCGAGCAGCTCCGGGCGCCGCGCCGCGCACCCGCCCCTGCAGCTCCCCGCCGCCGCGCTGCCATGGGCCTCCACCCCACCGCTGCAAGGCTCGCCGCCATGGGCCTCCCTCCACCGCTGTCTTGCATCGATGTTGGCCACAGGCTCTTGCTGAGAGAGAGAGGCCATGACAGTGCTGCAACAAGCGACGACGAAGCTCTCCTACAATCCCATAAGGGATTTGCTACATCAGCGTTTAGGATTTGCTACCACGGGCCGACGACGGTACTACGTGCAGCCAATGGTGGTGCTACATGCTGGCTGGCGGCAGCGCTTGCTACCATGGCGACGTCGTTTTTGCTACACATGGCGGCTATGCTTGCTACAATAGCGACTTCGCTTTGCTACAAGAGGCAACAACATTTGCTACCATGGGCGTGGGACCTTGCTACGAGGTGTCCGACAACGTCTCGCGGCGGAAGTCTCTGGCGAGGTCTTCTTTTTGCTACCACCATTGTGTGGTTTTGCTACAATGGTGTAAAACTTCTGCTATGAGGTCTTCCGGCGGAAGTCTCCGGCGAAATCAGTTTTGCTACATTAGAACAAACCTTTTGCTACAAAGTATCCGGCTAGATCTCCGGCGAGATCTGTCTTTTTATTTTTTGTGTCGTGGACGAACCATTTTTTGCTACGTGTAGCAAAGCGGGGCAATTTGTAGCAAAAAAGTGAACGTTTGTAGCAAAAGCGGGATTCAAGTCTGTTTTTATGGGACACGTGGCGGCTGGAGGACCAGGGAGATCGGGGCAAGTTATCCCTCGAGGGACGTGTAGCGTCGCCCAAAATAGAACGGAACGGTTTGACGACATAATCACGTTCGATTTTAGTAAGCCACGTTGGTCTTCAGATGACTCCAGTTCTCCACGGCGTTCACTAAGGTCATCTCCAACTGACCCCCGCGCGGGTCCGATCTTGTTCTTCCGGACCGAGGTCACAGTCCAACGTGCACCGGCAAATGGAGAGAACGGTCCAGACGTGGACCCAAAAATGAGCTGGGTTGGCGGGGGACGGACAACCCGCGCGTCCGGGCCTGTCCTCTCCTAGGCCGCGTATCATACACAGAATGTGTGCTCAAGATTTTTTTCATTGCAAATACAAATAGATAAAGGGGTACAGTTGGAAGTTGGGACTAATCTCTACTTTCTAACTACATAGTCCACGTCCTGGCCGGAGGCCGCCCTTGCCCACCGGGCCGCCAAGGTCGCCTCTCCTTCGCCTTTGTTGTCCGCCTCCTGCGGTGGCGCGTGAGGGTTTTCGCCTCCCTCGTCCTCGCCATCGTTGCGGATGTGCGGTTGCACGCCGCCCTCGCCTCCTGTTGGGCGGCGGCCGCCACCGCCTCCCGTTGGACCGCGGCGGCCACCGCCTCGACCTGCTTGTGGGCGAACATATTGAGGGTGGTCTCCCTGTCCCTGTACCGGCATGACAAGAGGCGATCCAAGGCAGCGGCCTCCGATGTCGCTACGCGTCCTGTCACTGCCGCCCCTCCTCCGCGGAGTCCTCATCCGCGACCCCGGCGGCCTGCTCGGCCTCCATCATCTCCTTCGCATCCCGCTCGTCGCGCTCCTAGAGCGTCGCTTCCACCTCCCTCGCCATGGACACAGACTCCAGCCGCAGCCGCTCGCCGGGTTGCCGACCGACGGCCTCCCTCGCTGCCAAGTCTTGGGAAAGCGCGAGGACGTGCTTCTCGAGGACATAGTGGATCGCGGTCGCATCCTAGGGGGTCTGTGTCGCCATCGCCTTCGTCGTGGACATGGTCCTCCCAGTCTCCCATGTCCTCCTGCTCCTTCTCGTTGGCCTTCTCCTTCCAAAAGCGGCCTTTGTCACCGGCGCTCGGAGGGGAGGAGGGGTAGGCGGTGAGGGAGAACTTGCTAAGGTCGCCCTAGATCTCAAGGAGGTGGTTGTTCGGCATGATGAATTTTGGTGCCCCGTCCCGACGACCGGCCGGCCCATTTATAATCGCGGGCGGGCAATGTGCGCGGCATGGCGGGAAAGGCCGCGTCCATCGCGCGGGAAGGAAAGGACTGGCAGGAAATGCCCGCGGCATTGGCGCGAGGATGGTGGCTGCCTTTTTAGCGTTGATTGACAATCAACCTGAGCTTGCTGGCTGCCTGCGGACAAGGGGACTGTAAATGGGGTGGCATGTTGGGGCCACAGGCCACCGCAAACGGGCTCAACGCGGACGGCCTGTCCTCCACCCCTGCAGACGGAACGAATCGGACCGATGCGGTGTCCAAAATGCGCGGGGGGTGGTGGTTGGGGGGTGTAACTACCTCGATGAATTACGCTCTTAGTTACATGCCTGGATGAATGAAAGTGGTTAAAATAGTACGGTGGGGCCCAGGGCCACTCACGGTAGACCTTTCAGCCGTCCTAACCACTTTCAGACAACGGGACAAGAACGAGCGGCGTAATCGGCAGGCGAAGGGATCAACTACATACGCAAATGAGTATGTATGCAAGCCACATACAACAGTCCTCAGAGCCATTCCATCTAAAAGAAATAGAAATATTGCAACGCCTTACGACAAGATTCAAATATCCTAGATAGAGATAATAATTTGGGATAGCTCCTCATACAACAAACATCAGAGTATCAGGCGGAAGCGGAAAACAAGATCCGAGTACGGATAAGGAGCAAATCGGCATAAGATGCCACATAAATAAACACATCCCGCCCACAGATCTCACGGATCCCCGTTCCCGGAATCTCTACACCGAACGATCGTTGCCAACATCATCTGTCTCTTCCACCCAGTATCCATCTTGCGGGTACACCTGTTCATCTCAATCAAACAATTTATCGTGTGAGACCCTAGGGGTACTCAGCAAGTCTTTATGCCACTAAAGGGGACACAACCTGGGGTGACGCAGTTGCAGCAAAAGATAATACCTAACAATTCTACAAATACTCGCTAACCTTCCGCCTAACCAATGATAGACGGAAGTCCGTGAATTAAGGACAACAGTTATAACAGTTTAATTAACAGATCTATCCTCCTCCTCGCTTACCAACGAGGAAGCGAACGAACAACCCCCATCATCCCTTGGCAGTTTTATTAACCATTCCATGAGTATTGCACTATTTACTAGTCAAGTACTTAGTCAATTTAAAGCGGTACTTTAGTTATACTTGTCTATGATCGAGAAACTGTGCTCCAAGTCGTCCATAACCGCGGACACGGCTTTTAGAAAGATTTACCCTGCAGGGGTGCACGAATAGCAACACACACTCGATCAACCTCGGGAAAACCAAATCAAAACCCGACGAGGCATTCACGACAAAGCAATCACAGGATTCAGAAATATTTCAGGGGGCCACCCTATTAAGCTATCCGCAACGAAGTTGGCCGGCTCCGAGACGGACCCAAGGTTTGCGCCAATGGCGGTAAACGACTGGGAACCCGAAAATGTGACTAGGCTTGTCGATACCGCGAAAACACTCCGCAATTCTTAAACAGTACAGGTGCTCCTCGCACAATCTTAATAAAACAGTAACATGGCATAAGTACAGGATAGTAATAAAGCCCCAAACTAATTGTGGCCCCAAGAAATAGGAATGAATCAAGCTCTGGCTCAAGGGGGGTCCATAAGGCCTCCCGGATGTGGATAGTGCGAATAAACAAGGAACAGGAATCAAGTACTCGGGGTCCTACGGGACACAAGTGAGCATGAAAAACCAAATAACAGATATTGCTCACCGGTGCCTCTTTCATTAGTTATCCCATTACTACTCAGGTTAAGTTGTTTAGGTACCTCATTATTCATCAGACACTCACATACCCTACTCATGATTTTCTACGACTCGCATGGCTCAACTCCTGTAGTAATGGCTCATGGGATGGAGGAACAAGCTTCGGTGGGGTTTAAAAGTAAAGGCTATGCAGTACTTGGGATTCAATTTAATGCAACCGCGACTCAATGATGCAAGAATAAGATAGAGGCAATAGGTACTGTATGTATGCAAGCATGTGGTAGTGCTTGCCTAGCAGCTCAGTTGAAGCGAGAGATGGATCAGGGTAGTACTCCCGTGATTCCTGGTAATTCTCCTGCTGGGCGTCTATTCGAAGAAGAACCAAACAAACAAGGGCCAACATAAATAAAGTGCGCAAGCATATGAATTAAAATGCGACGAGCAAACAAGCATGTCATGATGAATGGTGCACAATTTACATGGCATTAAAGTAGCATGGCAAAGGTGAGGTGTGGATACAAGAAATAAAGCATTTTGTTATTTATTTAACCAAGTTTTACTGTCATAAACAGTTCAGATTTTTAATAATGATATGATGCATGCTTCAATTGAGAACAAGGACTGCATAGATAGAACGGATTCGTCGCGCTGATCGATTTAGACATATTATTTGCCCAATTTGGAGTTATAGAATTAAAGTTATTAATTAATTAAGGAAAAGGGCATTTTATTGTAATTTTAATCATCTCGAGATTTTAAAGTGTCCAAACATTATTTTGAATGGCATATCTGAATTCCTCACATTTTTCTGATTCCAAAACATATATTACTTGTATTATTTGGATTTACAAATTAAAAGTTATTAAAAACAGATTTAAATTCATATTAAAACATTTTCTGAAATTGTTTTTATAAAACAGAAAACACCCAGACTTTTTACACTCAGCATCGCCCAGCCACAGTCGCAGGCAGGTGGGGCCGATGCGGACTGGGCAAAAATGACGCGTGAAAGCTTATCTCACCGCGCGCTCAGCTAGCCCAAGTGACTAACAGGTGGGGCCGGCGGGCTCACAAGGCCACACGTGTGCGCGCCAGCCGGGGCTGGACACGTGGTGGATCCGGGGCAGTGCGGGCGAAATATCTCCAGGCCGCGGGGGCTTCCGTGCAAAAATATACCGGGGCTGACAGGTGGGCTCCTGGGACTGCGGGTTTAGGCAGGAAAAAGGGCAGGGGGTCATGTGCAAAATGGCATCGGCTGCCACTGCGCGCTGACGGACAAGGTGCTGCCAGCGGCGAAACTGGCCGTCTTCCAACGACGGTGGCGTCGCATACGCTGGATGAATTGCGTCGCCCCAAAAATGAAAAACGAAGAGGGGACATCGGGCTACATTTTTCGTGCAGGGGGCAACTACGGGGGTTGGCTGTGCTGGCCGGGCTTCGATGAGGAACAGAGGGCCAGAGGGATCTGGGGCTGCGGCTGCCCGCCCGCGCACGGTACGCGACGGCGCGCAGAGCGTTCGACCGAAAGCGGCGGAGCTACGGCGCAGGAGGGAGAGGGGGGGCCGTGTCTGGGAGGAGCAGAAGCTCACCGCGGTGTCGCCGGCGTGGTGGTTCGCGCGGAGGTGGAGGGGATATGGCGCCGGGCTTGCGGACGGCGGTCTCGGGCTGCGGCGGTGCACGGCGGCGCCAGGCTTATTCCGGCGAGGCGTTGGCCCCGGGCTGGTACGAGGAGAACAAGGAGAAGCAGGTGACCCCGACGATGCTCCTGGCTGGGCTTGGAGAACACCAGGCGCGTAGATCTCGGTTTTGGCCGAGGTGGCTAGGGTTTTGGCTAGGTGGTGGCTATGGCCTTCTGGTGGGAGAAGAAGGGGGAAGGTGGGGGTGCTTGGGGCTCCAGGACTCGACCAGAGAGGTGCTGGGGAGGTTGGTGTGATAAGGGAGAGAGGAGAGAGGCACATGGAAGTGGTGCACCTTTTGGCAAAGTAGAGAAAAGGCTTCGGGTTAGGGTGTTGTTGGGGTTAGAGAGAGAGGGGTAGGGTAGCTGAGGTGGGCCAAGCATGGCAGGGAGAGAGAGGGCCAGGTGGGACCAGTAGCTAGGGTGAGAGGGAGTGATAGAGAGGGAGGTGAGATTAGGGTTTGAGTAGAACTAGATTAGAGGAAAAATAGAGAGAGATAGCTAGGTTAGGGTGTTATTAGGGTTTTAGATTTTGAATTTGTTTATGAGACCATACCAAAAGGAAAAGGGGGGCTTGATCTAGCATAAGCTAAGGTGGAGAAGAAAGCAAGAAAAAGAGAGATAAAAGAGATATGGGAAGAGGCCTCATATGAATCATGCATGGAGAAATAAAATAAAATAAAAAGATGTGGATGAGAATATGGGGATGGTGGAAGGAAGATGATGTAGAGGATCCCACAAAGAAGAAATCCTAAAACCAAAAGAAATCAAATGGGTTAAAGGTGGTGATGTGATTGCATGGCCCCTACAAAAATAATAAATGCCATGATTAGCTTTTGTGAGAACAAAAGTAATGATATGGCATTATTCTAATGCATTCCCAAGAAGTGGAGCCAAGGCCAAGCAAAATAATTGTATTAGGTCCACCCCACCACATGAGCTGGAATAAACTCAAAAGAAAAAGAATTACAAGCTCATGGATAATAGGATGGTGGAATTATAAGGTGGTGACAAAGAAAGGTGGTGGAATTGAAATAAAGGATATGCCCCCAACACAACTTGGGCATTTGACAATATATCAATAACCAAATACAATATCAAGAGGCAAATACAATTAATAATGCATATGAGAGAAGAACCAAAAGAAAAAGGGGTTTTATATGATGCTCAAATGCAAGGTGGCATGATGACGTGAGCATGATATAATTATGGTGCAACAATTATATATAATAAGTAGCCAATATTTTACTAGGCCAAGTAGCATTACAATTGTTAGACAATTGGGATGCTACAGGGGGTGGCGTTGGAGGTGCCCTAAAGGAAGGTACATTTCAGAGAGTCTCGTCACGACGTATGTAATTATTCATGAGCTACACCCAAAAAAAGATGAGGGGTTAATTTTAAAATTCAACTACGAGAGAAAAAACGTAAAATAGGGTAGATTGGGATTTCTACATAGCATGCTGGAACAGAGTGGTTTTAGCCTGAAGAGGAGAAATAAAACCAAATGTTTAATTCACAAAGGCTCCGTGGGAATGAGAATTAACAATTGTGAAAGCACATTTTTTGAAACTAGAAGGGCTTGAACATGGTGACCCCTTGTCTCCCGTTCTCTTCAATCTGGTGGTTGAGGTTTTTTCAAAAATGCGCTCTAGAGTAGGAGGGCCACCTTCTCTCGTTGTTTTTATCCACTTCTTTCTTTGTTTATTCTCTCCCTTACCTGCGTCTCTTCCTCCCTTCAGGCCTCTCCTCTCGATCTCCCCTGGTCTGCTCTCGCTGCCGCTGCCGCCAGCATGCTTCGCACACTCTGCACCGACAGCCGACACCACTGGCGAGCTCCGCTTTGGACGAGATCGACCCACCACGTATGCCCGCAGGCGCACCTCCGACAGCCTTTGGCTTCCGCGAATCTGCCCGCTAGCTCTCCTTCGCCATGCTCTATTTTCCACTGCACCCGCTGGCTCTCATCTGTTGAACTGACAAAGCTTTTTTACTTGGTAGACAACCATATAGTGCAAATCAAGTGATAGCTCCCAATTTGATCTTATTTTACCGAGGTTTTTATTGGGTTCTCTCTGTTTTCGTTGGTTTTATTCTTGCAACTAACACTAATATCGTGAGAACAAAGGAACCTTGTTGTTTATAATGATTTTCAGGTGCTAGACACTTTTGGAAGGATATAAAGCCATTACAAGTTTAATGAATAAATCAAGCAAGTTATTAACTAGGAAGATTATAACTGGGGGCGGCAGACGCTTTGACGACTATCGATACGGCTAGGACCAGCCCGTACGACGCGCCCGTACCATGTGTCAATGCATTCACCCTATCAAATAGACCAACTTCCATCAAAGGGACATACGCAGAAAGAGAACACATGAGCTGCTATCCAGTCTAGAAGAGAGGAAGAAGAGATCCGGAGAGAGATGAGACTTCCACCTTCGATCCACTCCAAGATATTCAACCTCTAGTTCATCCATTCATCCACTACACCCCTTGTACAAGAGAGATAGAGAGAGAGCGAGGGAGAGAGAGAGCACTACAAGAATATGGACGCTACATGGTTATCTGATTTTGTCATGGATGAGGGACAAAAACGTCATAGATGGTCATCCGCGACGAAATCTGCGATGAAAAAAAGGTCATGAACCTCACATCATAATTGGATCAATGACGTTTTTTCTATCTGAAAACGTCCGTGACGTTCATACAATTTCGTCGCGGCCAACTAGACCAATCTAGCCTAGACCCGATCGGTCATGACAATTTTTGCCACAGGCTACGCCACGTGGCAGACGGCACCGCGAGCAACTACCATTGATGTTTGCTAACATCATGGTGGACGTCTATGACATCATCTACTTCTTGACGTTTTTGTTCTATCATGATCTGATTCCGTTGTCTCCACGTCCATGACGTCATCCAACCCATTCATGATGGTATCCATCCCGTTCATGACGTCCCCCTGGTTGTGATGAATTTTTCGTCGCCACCTGACGACGGCCTACTTACACGTGGACGGTTGGTAGGGCCACACTTTCACCACCCGGACGACACCACGTGGTCCAACCGTAGCATGACACGTGGGAAAATCAAAACGGGACACGTATGCCCTACCCACGACGAACTCAATGTGATGATGTCATTGTTGACCGTGACGTTTCTGTTTTGTCTAGATATTTGACCAATGAAATATGGCCACGTCAGCATTTATCTATGATGAAAATATTTTGTCAAGAACAACAGAGACAATTTCTTTTTCATCGCGAATGTGTGCTGAGCGTCACCATGAAATAGGGGGCATTTGTGCATGTAATGCTTATGTGTAAATTTCTACTAGACCTAATTGTTTATGGCCTATTTCACACCACATGCATCAAATAACAGAATTTGACAATAAATTTCATGACAAGTTTCCACATAAATTTTCACAGCAGTTTATGAATCACATAGATTTGACAGAAACTATTGAACTTTCCACAGCAGTTTCTGAGCCAAAAGCCTCACAAGTTTCCACATCCAAAAACTCACCATAAGTTTCCCTACCCAAAAGCCTCACATGTTTCCACACCAGTTAACTTTCCTAACTCACCACAACTTTCCTAGCCCAAAAACTCACAAGTGTCAACCACCGGTTCACTTACCTTGCGATAGCTGAAGCTGTTGTCCTTGCTGCTACTGCTTCTAGTGAGTCATCTGAGACAACACTTGCTGAAGTAAGTCGTTTGTATGGTTTTGTTTAGCCTACATCTGTTCTTGCTTCTTCTGCATTTCTTTCATGTTTTTAGCATACTGCAGCCTCTCTGCCTTGACAACTTCTTTCGCTCTCAAGAACTCCTCTATAGTACAATGCAGTTTGTCACTTCCTACTCTCTGAGCCAAAAGTTCTGATTCAAGGCCAGACCTTCTTCATCTTGAGGTACTTGGATAGAGGCCGGTGTTCTTTAGGAACATTGGCTTTCTGCGGTGGAAGAAAGTGCACAGCCTTAGTGGAAGAAAGTGCTTCTTCCTCAGTGCCATCTGGAGCCATCTTATTTTCAATGATTTCCTACAGTTTTAGGAATAGAAGCAAACATTAGAAAAATAGTACGAAATTACAATCACACCGTATACATTTCAGAAATGAAGAGGTCATTGAGTTTTATGTAGATGAAAAATATTCTAAAGGACTTACAATTGCTTCCTTCACATTATCAGTGTAGTCATTTTTTGTGATGCGATGCGTATTTTTGAAGAGTTCGAAGGTATCATCCTCCATGTTGGACAATCTTATAGCTATGAGAACATGTGGAAGCAGGGTACACAACTTTTTTCCTATTCTCCTTGTTTTTAAACAAGTGCTCTACACAAGTAGAAACCATACAGTATAAGAGGCAGTTCTAGTCAAACAATTCAATCACAGGTAGTAATAGTATAAGATTAAACAAAAAGTAACCTGTTTCCTGGGGTCAGACCAAGTATCGACAAGCTTGCACGACTGCTCATCGGTCACGTGTTTCACTTCATCATGATATTTCCTTGTAACTTGGTTCGGAGGGTAGGATCAAAATACTTCTTCAGACTATGCCATTGATTCCTTACATGCCACATAAACTGATTTCTGCAAGCCTTCTGCACGCACACTGACTTGTGTCCATGGCAAACTTTTGCTGAAATAAAACATGGAGCATCAACATTTGAATGAACACAAAAATGGAAAGATAAAGGACAGCTGAGTCAAGGAACATACAGAAACTTTGCCTATGAAGTGTTCTTTGACATCAGCCCTCGCCTTGTACCGTTTCCAGTGGGAAAATATAGCCATGCTAGTCCTGACTATTACTACACACTCACTGGCAAACTTGGCACCAAGTTGCGGTCTGGAATCTTTCTCCCTGTCCTGTAGCGGGTCCTACCTCACGGGATAGCAGGACTCCGTGGCGACGTCATCGCGTGTCCTTTCTAACGTCCATCCCATGGCCGAAAAGAATCAGGACGACGTAGATAGCAGTTTGAGCTGAAACAATCTAGCGTTATTATTTACTTTTGATGTCTTTACTTAACAAGATCAAGTAACATGTTACTTCACAATCTTAAATGTAACTCTATATAGGATTTCATGACTTTTAGTCATATCTTGTACTTAGGTCCATCGTCGTTTCTTCGTAGTTTGTAGGTATGCCTGTTCCATTAACTTGACATGTGAATATAGCTCTTCACAAGGCACACAATATTCTTGAATCCTACCTTATTTTAGTAAAAGTATTGGTTGAATTCCCATGATCGTCATCATTAGTTTCTCCTCTTCTTCTTGTAGAGTTCAGATCTCGGAACATATACTGTTGCGCTTCTCGATATTCTGAGGTAAGGTCAATAGCCTTGTTCTAAACTTTCACCTTTTTCCATTAACACCTTCCTTGAGAAAAACAATTTTTGAGGAAGCACTATGCAAAGGCAACACAAGTTTTGCCTTCTTTAGTTTCCTATGAATGCTCTACAGAGATTTTCTTATTCATCACAATTTTGAATTATCAAAATATCCATAAACTCGAACATGCCATAACTCTTATGGTATTGTTTCTACAAATCTTTAGATGTTCCTTATACTTAAACTGAGTGTTTACTATTTCAATCAGTAACTCTAATTTCTAACGTTAACTTAGTAGATCATTTATATACCATATGTATCCAATAACTTATGATTATGATGTTTAGGCATATCAACACGATTTGAATTGTCCAATTGTCATAATGTGTGAAACAGTTTTTCAACAATTCCTTATGCCAAAGCGATAACCCACAAGTATAGGAGATCATGTGTAGCCTTTTCGATAAGTAAGAGTGTCGAACCCAACGAGGAGCTAAAGGTAGGATAAATATTCTCTCAAGTTCTATCAACCACTGATACAAGTCTACGCACACTAAACATTTGCATTATCTAGGAAATAAAACTAAAGCAACAATACGAGTAATAGAGATAACTTTGCATGATAATAAATAACAAGAAAGTAAAACTAGTTGCTGCAGCAATAAAATACACTAAACTAACAGAAGCATGAGTGTGGAATAGTGGTGGTAATTATGGTGGCTTTGTCCAAGTTTAAATAGCGAATAGATCAAGTTCATTGTCTTCGATGCAGTTTTCTATGTGGGAGAGGCTAAATATACATGTGCTTCACTACTTGGAATTACATGTACTATATGATTGGATTGTTAGCAAACATCCATAAGTACTAATCAATGCATTAAGGTTTCCCCAACCATAGCCTTAAGTTTAATGGTCCTCTTACTCCCATACGTGCAATGTTCCGGTTCGCGTCCTCAGGTTTCTATCACTCCGGCAGAACTCCCCCTTTCTTTTACACATACTACAAACCCTATGATATTTAATCCATGCACGCACAAATATAATAGACACCAAAGGATTGTACCATATCAACATACAACTCTAATGAACCAAACACGTTCAACCATTCAATCTAAGAACAAAGAAACTACGCAAACATGACATAGATCATAGGATTGTAACTTATAGCATCAAACACCATGTTTACATAGGACGGTACGGAGGTGTGTGGGAGGATGAACCACTGCATACTAGGAGGATTAGGTGATGGAGATGACGGTGAAGATGGTGAAGAGGGCGCCGGCGGCGGCACGGGGGACTCCTTCCCCGCCGCCGGTATCATGGGGGAGCACCGCCCCTTAGCCCACTTCCTTCATGGCTTCTTGGGAGCACTCACCCATGGAGATGGAATCCATGGGGGAGGCAAAAACGTGGCTTTGATGGCTGCAAATTCGTGGGTGGAGATGCCCTGAGCGAATTAGGTTTCCTCCCTTTATATAGCTTCTCGGATTTCTGTTACCCCATCTTGGGCTACAGTAAATCGGGCCTACCGGGCCCGTCCGAACTCGGAATTAGCTAAATTTTATGTCCAAAACGTTTTTCGTGAAATTTCCAACAACTTTGTAGTTGAAGAGTTTTCTGTTTGACGCCGTCTTCGACCCGAAACATGACCATCTTCAAAACGAGTTATAAGACAGATTTCTAGAAAAATTCCAATTTTACTCCAACAAGGTTTCCACTGATATTCTTGGTAATTCCTACACATAAAAGTGTAAAACAAGAACATTGTGTACTTTTGGAACTATTAGTAGGTTAGTCCAAATAAATCATAAACTTTATACAAAAAGGAGTGTCAAACGCATATTATTAGCATAAAACCATCAAAAATTATAGATACGTTATGGACGTATGAACATCCCCAAGCTTAGTTCTTGCTCGTCCTCGAGTAGGTAAACGATAAAAAAAATATAATTTTTGAGCTGACATACAAACAACACAATCTTGATCATCATTATTGTAAAAGCGTTGATAGTTGGGATCAAGATACTCTAAACATGAAAATGAAAGATAGAGTACTAACAATAAGTCATAGCAACTATGTTGTAACATGAAAAGGTACAAACAAAAGATCAGGAATAACAATGCTTTAAAAGACGTTTGTTTGTTTCACATTAAAAAAACATAATGAGAGTGGTATTCAACTTGTCCCTCATAGTGTAGCAAAACATAAATGCATAGGCACCTTCAAAGTTCATAAGGGTGACTAGATACAAATAGTTTAAGAACAAGCAATATCAAAGTTATGCATCAATCAACAAGTCTTGGAACAATGCACATTAAACTAAGAATGGCCACTATGCTCTCTTAATAGGTGCATAAAGATAGAAGACGGAGACTTAATATAAAAGTAAAAGAAAGACCTTCATAGAAGGAAGCAAAGATTCAAGTCTCATAAAGAGCTTCCAAAAATTATGGTACTTATTAGCTTTCAGCTCTCATTGCCCCTATCATAAGCATCTTGAAGTGATTAAGGTTAAAGTGAACAAACTATGGAGTATATGCTTGACAAAGTATAAGTTGGCAATCTCATGTCCCTTGGATACGAGGGCCACTCCTTATGCTACTCAAGTTTAGTTACTGGTAAGTTCTTGTTATAGTAAGTACATGTGTATCATAGAGAACCGCCAATGGGGTACCCCTTGCTCGATAATACGGAAGAATTCCCATCTCAAAATGACAAGGCAAGTAGACAACGAGCATCTCAGCAATCTTCTTATTTACCATAGGAAAATGGTGCTTTTTTCTCTCTTTCCTCTTTCCTCTTTTCTCATCTTTTTTTTTATTTTTTTTCTCAATCTATATCTCTTTTTTTATAAGAAGAATGCTTCATAGATTGCTCATTATGGTTACGATGCAGGTTTTCACCATGATTAGGCATGGATTAGACCAGCGACCCAGGTGTTTCTCGAACACACATACATAACTCTATGGACTTACAAGCTACCCTTTCATTTCACACTGACAACATCCATAAACAAAAGATCATGATATCAACTGAGTACAATGTACAAGTGCAATGTTGAAAGCGTTACCGATGACAGCATGGTTCTGCTAATCCCCAACATATAAGTGCAAGCATATACAACATAGACGACACAATGGTTCAAGTTTATTAGGGGCAAGAAAAGTAAAGTGTGCCATCAAGTTCGTGAGAGCTTTAATCACTTGTTTTCTCATAACAAGTTTAATTCGAAAGATAGATAAACACATGAATATACTTGGAATAGCAAATGCTAATAGGTAGGTATGGTGGACTCTTTGGAATAACTTGGTTTTATTTGGAGTTGGATGCATTAGTGGAACTCATACTTAGTTATGAACGCTAGCAAAAGACTGAGAGCGGCCAACTAAGAGAGCAATAATGGCCATAATCATGCAAAACGACAAAACATCATTAATTAAAGCATAAAGTGATATTACAAGTCAAAAACTAAAGGATCATAAAGTCTATTGTGACTTGGGATAGTCTTAACATGGTGTGAGGATGCGCCAAGTCAACCCAAATAAAGCATCAAAGGAGAATACCACAATAATATGCTTTAATATGCTAAAACAACACATGATTCTTTCAAGGCACATTAAGCAATCTCAATTGTTTATAACATGTCATGCTACAGAAAAAATCAATAAGCATAAAGCCAAAATAATATCAAGCATAGGCCACAGTCAAAAACAAGCTCCTTTTCCCACTTAAGCATGAGTTTTCCTAGTCTTTTCCAATCCAAACCAATCTTATTTGAAAACTAGTGTATGAATGAGGGGGTCCAACCATTTTATTTAAGAAAATTAAGAAAACCAAGAAAACAAAAACCAAAAAAAACGAAGATGCTCCAAGAACAACACAACTGTGCATAAAACAATAAAAATGAAGTGTCTGAAAGAACGTGAGATTTTTATTGATGAAGAAGGGGATGCCTTGGGCATCCCCAAGATTTGACTCTTGTAATTCTTGGATATTTATTGGGATGACATGGGGTGGCATCCCAAGCTTTAGGTTTAGTCCATTCTTCATCTCATTACATCATTTTTTACTTAACACCTAAAATTTTTCCTTCATACAAAACTTCACATGATCTTCATTAGCAACATTAGTGTACTCAAGATAATAAGTCTTTGGGTTCAGTTCCAACACAAGTAAAACCTCCAATTAAACACAAGCTACTGTAGCACTTCCCTCAAAAAGCTCAATTCCCCAAAG
Source organism: Avena eriantha (assembly GCA_910589775.1). NCBI lineage: Eukaryota > Viridiplantae > Streptophyta > Magnoliopsida > Poales > Poaceae > Avena > Avena eriantha. The sequence continues at coordinate 13,918,093 of OU342742.1, read as the reverse complement.
AGAACCTAAAAAGGAATCAACAAGAAGCAAATGCAAATAACGGCAGAAATCTGTCAAAACAGACTAGCAGATAGAAACAATTTTTTCCCAAGACCTTCTGTTGCTCAAACTCGAAAAGTATTGAACTAATGAAAGTTGGATAACAACCTGGGTCAGAAGCACAAAAAATTACAGCTCAAACCGACATACAGAGATTTTACACGAATTTTTAAAGTGAAGCACAAAAATCCGTTTCGGTACAGCAACTTTCCCAAGCATTACTTCTCTCTCATTAGAGGTTATACTTGGCACAAAAATTGGAAATAAAAGGATAAGAAGCGGTTGCTACAGAGGTAACAACTTCCAAGACTCAAAGAAAACAAATGTAACTGGTGTTTGATGCTAAGACAAATAAATAAAAAGATACAAATGCTCCAAATTTATTCAAGTTTCTATGCTGCTCAAAAAAAAAAGTTTAAAGGTTTGCAAACCGAGGGGTTGTTGAAGAAAATTTTGGCCATTCTTCATTTTCTCTGTTTGGTGTTCCTTATTTTGTGTGAAAGAACTTCAACACAAAAACTTTCCCATTCTTTTCTACGTTTTTTAACTGAAAAGCTTCCATGGGAAGATTTGTTTTGGTTTCATAGGCATGAATGTTCAAGGTCGACCCCTACTTAACCATTACTCATCTTTCCAATCACTTTCCTTGTTGAAAACGTTTTTAGGTAACAAGTACAACTATTTTTTTTGTAATTCGCATTCCCTATCCGTACTAAGATATACAACAACTTAAAACTGAAAGTAAAAACTACTTAGAGATAAAGCAAACAAGTGCACACAAGAATATTCACCCACACGCTATTGCTCCCCGACAATGGCGACAGAAAAGGTCTTGATAACCCACAAGTATAGGGGATCGTGTGTAGCCTTTTCGATAAGTAAGAGTGTCGAACCCAATGAGGAGCTAAAGGTAGTATAAATATTCTCTCAAGTTCTATCACCACTGATACAAGTCTACGCACACTAAATATTTGCATTATCTAGGAAATAAAACTAGAGCAACAATACGAGTAATAGAGATAGCTTTGCATGATAATAGATAACAAGAAAGTAAAGCTAGTTACTATAGCAATAAAATACACTAAACTAATAGAAGCATGAGTGTGGAATAGTGGTGGTAATTGTGGTGGCTTTGTCCAAGTTTAAATAGCGAATAGATCAGGTCATTGTCTTCGATGCAGTTTTCTATGTGGGAGAGGATAAATATACATGCGCTTCACTACTTGCAATTACATGTACCATATAATTGGATTGTTAGCAAACATCCGTAAGTACTAATCAATGCATTAAGGTTTCCCCAACCATAGCCTTAAGTTTAATGGTCCTCTTACTCCCATACGTGCAACGTTCCGGTTCACGTCCTCAGGTTTCCCCAACCATAGCCTTAAGTTTAATGGTCCTCTTACTCCCATACGTGCAACGTTCCGGTTCGCGTCCTCAGTTTAATGGTCCTCTTACTCCCCCTTCCTTTTACACATACTACAAACCCTATGATGTTTAATCCATGCTCGCACAAATATAATGGACACTAAAGAATTGTACCATATCAACATACAACTCTAATGAACCAAAGACGTTCAACCATTCAATCTAAGAACAAAGAAACTACGCAAACATGACATAGATTATCAGATTGTAACTTATAGCATCAAACACCATGTTTACATTTGACGGTACAGAGGTGTGTGGGAGGATGAATGTAGCATCCCAATTGTCTAACAATGGTAATGCTACTTGGTCTAGTAATATAATGGCTACTTTCTATATATAATTGTTGCATCATAATTATATCATGCTCATGTCATCATGCCACCTTGCATTTGAGCATCATATAAAACCCTTTTTCTTTGGTTCTTCTCTTATATGCATTATTAATTGTATTTGCCTCTTGATATTGTATTTGGTTATTGATATATTATTTAATGCCCAAGTTGAGTTTGGGGCATATCTTTTATTCCACTCCACCATATCTTTTATTCCACTCCACCATTTTTCTTTGTCACCACCTTATAATTCCACCACCCTAATTAACCATGGGCTTTTATCTTATTTTGGCATTTACTCTAGCTCATGTGCGTTGGGATGGATTCATCTATAATTTATTTTGCTTGGCCTTTATTCCACTTCTTGGGAATGCATAATAATAATTCCATGTTATTATTTTGTTTTCACAAGAATTTAAACATGGCATTTAATGTTTTGCATGGGCCATGCAACCATCATCATCACCATTTCCTTCCTTTTGGTTTTTCCTTGCTTTGAGTGGAACCTTTCTCTTGTGAGATCTTATCTTTTCTCTCTTCATCTCTACCTCATCAACCTCACATGTGTAGTGCCATGCATGAGCTTGTAAAATCATCCCCATGTCCATCATTCTCTCACTTGATCATGCATACCAAAACCCCTCACCACCTTACCAACCCCTCATGCTTGATCATGCTTATGCTCATGTGGTTTAAACCCTACACCTTACCCTCTCTCCAACACCATCATGTCACCCTCTTTTAAACCCTAATCCTCTAAACCTAATCACCCTCACCATGTCCCCTCTTTCTAACCCTACCACCCCATGCTCTACCAACCCCACCATGCCGAGGCTTCTACCTCCCCTTTCTCTCTACCATGCTGGCCCCACACCCTAGCTACCCCATCTACCTCAGCCCTAACCCGAGCCTTCCCCTGTAACCTAACCCTAGCCGAGGCTAGCTACCCGAGCCTCCCCTCTCCTTCTCCCTCTTCCTTTCTCCCTCCCTGCCAGCAGGTCCCACCGCCACGCCGTCCCCACCTGCCAGGCACCCTATCTGCCCCTGCCCTGGCTGCTCACGTCGAGCACGTGAACGAGGAGGAGAAAAAGTGGCCGAAGCCACTTTATCTCTACCCCGAGCCCCACGGCCTCTCCTCCCTCCCTCTCGCTTTTGCCTCCTTTCTCACGTCTCCTCTGCCTCTCCCAGATTCCCCAGGGCCTTGCCTCTTCCCCTGCCTCTCCACCGATGCCATCTCCCCTCTCTCCGGTCCTCGCCAGTACCGCCGCCGCTCCCTCGTTCCAGCGATCGTGGTTGTATTGTAACTACCTCGGTGAATTACGCTCTTAGTTACATGCTTGGATGAACGGAAGTGGTTAAAATAGTACGGTGGGGCCCGGGGCCACTCATGGTAGACCTTTCGGCCGTCCTAACCACTTTCAGAGCATCGGGACAAGAACGAGCGGCGTAATCGGCAGGCTTTACGGCTGAAAGGTCTACCGTGAGTGGCCCTGGGCCCCACCGTACTATTTTAACCATTTTCGTTCATCCAGGCATGTAACTAAGAGCATAATTCACCGAGGTAGTTACAATTGGTATCAGAGCCATCCCGCCCTTCGGGGTCTCAGCCAAAATGGTCGTTGCCAGTCTAGCAAATATTTTTGGTAGTTATGTATATTAGGGAAAAACAAACATGAGAGTAGGACTGCTTCAATTTTTCTTCTTACCCACCCACCCAGCCTTTTCTGGTAAGGAAGTGTAACGTTTTCAATCCTCTTCTAAAATTCAAACTAGGATTCACGTGTTCCGGGTTCCGTAGTACCATAGGTTGTGTGTGTGTGTGTGTCTGTGTGAATTGTTTGTCTATCCGTTGCATCCAAATGTTATCTCTATCTGCCTTTTCGTTATCAACTGTTGGTACATTCCATACCGACAGGCCTTTGTAAACCGACGTGATCTATCTGATTCGTTATATACCGATGTGATCTATCTTACTCTTTGTTATCCGACGTTATCTTATTGGGGTGTTATTTTCGTAGTTACCAATCTTTAGGTTCATCTTAAGAAGAAGGTGTTGGGATATGTGTTTATAGATTCATGTGCGGAGTAATGATTTGAGTGCGGGATGGAGTCGCGACCATACCACTACTTTTATCATTGCTCTTGTATATTGAACTAGTAGAGTTACTAATCTTGATTCGTGAAGTGGTTTTGCGCATATAGTGGTATTTTAATGCCGAAATTTCCGGAAATTTTTTCTTTGTTAGTTGTGTACCACACTCCTTGTTCAGTCGTGTGCGTTATGCTTAATATCTTCTAGGTACCTTGAACTTTGTTGATATTTTAATATCATCTCTGTGAATTGTATCTTTTAATCTTGATTAATTCCATTTTGGTAGCGCTTCGAGGAAAGCGTGAGGAGGAATGAGTTTGTTCCGCTACCTCCACCTCCCAAGCGAGGAGACATCAAGAGTTTTCTCAAGTTCAACCCACGCCAATTTGAGGTGTCTGATCAGCCACTTGATGCTGATGACTGGCTGCGTGAAGTGTTAAGGTTGCTGATGACTGCGGATGTTCCCGAGCAAGAATGGGTCAAATGTGCCACTCACCTTCTGAAGGGAGATGCAGCTCTGTGGTGGGAAAATTACCTCAAGGCAGATCTCTCTGGTTTTCAGCCTACTTGGGAGCAATTCACTGGGGCTTTCAAAGAGCAATATCTGTCATAAATTGTCATGGAAAGGATGAAGGAAGTGTTTCTCAACCTCAAGCAGAGCACTGACAATGTCAATACCTACATCAGAAACTTCATGAACCTTTCTCGGTATGGTGGCGATGAGATCTCTGATGACAAAAAGAAGCAAAAGAGGTTTAGGCAAGGCCTCAATGCATCCATAAAAAATGCAATCACTCATGCAAGGCCGGCGTCTTTCCTGGAACTCCAACACACAGCTCTGCAGGAAGAAGCAAGTAGGAAAGTGTTTGAGGAGTCAAAGAAACACAGCCGTGATACAGCAAGTTCTTCTGCTATGACAGCTCCTTCTAAGCGTCGTGTCTGGGTTCCTAACACCCCACCGTCGCTCCCTGCTCCACCAAGACCGTCAAGCTACGCAGCAAGGCCACCAAACTCCTTCACTGCGGCTCCCAGGGGCTACAACCACAACTACCCTGGAGCGCCTGGCGGAGTCCCTGGCTACGTTGCTCCACGTCCACCTGGTGCTTGCTATACTTGTGGAAACACTCGGCATCAGCACTGGAATTGTCCAATGAACAACAAAGCTCTTCCACCACCACCTCCAAGACCTGCGGCAAGTTCTCCTATGATTCGTGCACCTCCACCTCGGGCTCTCAACATTAACACCAAGTTTGGGTCTACGGTTGCTCGTGCCAACTATGTCAACGTCGCTCAAGCTGAGCATGCTCCTGGAGTTGTGATGGGTACGCTTCCTGTTAACTCAGTTCCTGCACGAGTTTTGTTTGATTCTGGTGCTTCACATTCTTTTGTTTCTCACAAGTTTGTAAATGAGAATGAGTTAGCAATGGATCCTCTCCCCAAGCGTTTAATGGTCCTTTCTCCTGGAGCAACAATGGCATCTTCTAAAATCAGCCATAACAATCAAATTGAGATTGGTGGTTCTTTGTTTCTGGCTTCCTTAATTATTCTGGGCAATTCTGATATTGATGTTATCTTGGGCATGGATTGGTTAACAGCAAATGCAGCTGTGATTGATTGTGCTGAACGTTCGGTTTTTCTGAAAATTCCTGAAGGCCATATAGTCTATTCTCCAAGTCTGACTCCTGCAATTCAGCTTTACTCTTTGGCAGCTCTGAATGATGATGCTATGGAAGGTATTCAGAGTGTTCCTGTAGTCTGTGAGTTCCCAGATGTCTTTCCTGAAGAGTTGCCAGGTATGCCTCCAGATCGTGAGGTTGAGTTTGTCATTGAACTTGAACCTGGTACCGCTCCTATCTCCAAGCGGCCTTATAAAATGGGTCCTGCTGAGTTAGCTGAACTCAAACGTCAGTTGGATGAACAAGAGAAGTTGGGTTTCATTCAGCACAATACTTCTTCTTGGGGTAGTCCAACCATCTTTCTGAAGAAGCGAGACAAGACTGATAGACTTTGTGTTGACTATCGGGCACTCAATGCTAAAACAATCAAGAATAAATATCCCCTTCCGCGGATTAATGATCTCTTCGATCAGCTAGCTGGAGCTGTGGTATTCTCTAAGCTTGATTTGAGAAGTGGTTATCATCAAATCAAGATTCGCAAGGAAGATGTTCCTAAAACAGCTTTCACCACTCGTTATGGCCTGTATGAGTACACGGTCATGTCTTTCGGTCTCACCAATTCACCTGCCACCTTCTCGAGGCTTATGAACTCGGTTTTCATGGAGTATCTTGATAAGTTCGTTGTGGTCTATCTGGATGACATTCTAGTCTATTCTAAGTCAAAAGAAGAACACGAAGAACACCTTCGGTGTGTCCTAAACAAGCTTCGTGAGAACCGCCTGTATGCAAAGTTCTCCAAGTGTGAGTTTTGGCTGCCTCAAGTCACATACCTTGGTCACGTCATCTCTGACAAGGGCATTGCCGTCAACCTAGAAACTATTAAGACAATTATGGACTGGCTTCCACCCATAAATGTCAAAGAAGTCCGGAGGTTCCTTGGTTTGGCCAGTTACTGTCGTCGCTTCGTTCAAAACTTCTCGAAGATCACGAAGCCTCTTACCGATCTCCTCAAGAAAGGCAAGAAATATCTTTGGACTCCTGCATGTCAAGCAAGCTTTGAAACACTCAAAGAGAAGCTCACTTCCACAACAGTCTTGGTTCCTCCAAATACATCAAAGCCTTTCCAGATATTCTGTTATGCCTCATTGCAAGGATTGGGTGCGGTTCTTATGCAAGAAAAACAAGTTGTTGCTTATGCCTCTCGACAGTCGAAGACGCATGAGGTCAACTATCCTACACATGACCTTGAACTCGCAGCAGTTGTCTTCGCTTTGTAAGTATGGAGACATTCCTTGCTTGGCAACGGTTGTGAGATCTTTTCTGATCACAAGAGTCTGAAGTATATCTTCACACAGCCGGATCTCAACCTTCGTCAGAGGAGGTGGATTGAAACAATCAATGATTTCGATTTGACCATCAACAACACTCTGGGCAAAGCTAATGTCATGGCCGATGCTCTCAGCCGAAAAGCTTATGTCAACAATCTCATGGTGGAAGAACAACAGCCTCTCTTGTGCGAGGAATTCCGCAAGCTCAACCTTGAAATTGTGGATCAAGGGTATCTTCTGAACCTTCTAGCAACACCGCTCTTGGAAGAAAAAGTTCGTTCCATTCAACTTGGTGATCCTTACACTAAAAAGATCATCTCCAACATTCAACTTCCAAAGTATGAGTCCTTCCACGTCGACGACCAAGGCACTCTTTTCTTTGAACACCGGATGTTTGTTTTGAACTACCCGGGTTTAAGAGAGCAAGTTCTCAAGGAGGCGCATGATTCTGTTCTTTCTATCCACCCTGGCAGCACTAAGATGTACATGGACTTGATAACACAATATTGGTGGCCTGGGTTGAAACGATATTGTGCCAAGTATGTCTCGGAGTGTGATGTCTGTCGCAGAGTTAAAGCTGTCCATCAGAAACCTTCCGGTCTTCTACAGCCATTGAAGCCTCCGGAATGGAAATGGGAGAAAGTAGAGATGGACTTCATCACTGGTTTTCCAAGGTCGCAGAAGGGCAACAATGCAATCTTTGTTGTCATCGACAGGCTTTCTAAAGTAGCTCACTTCTTTCCCGTCAAGGAAACAATTTTGGCAATTTAGTTGGCTGAGCTCTATATCAGCAGAATTGTCTCTCTGTATGGGGTTCCTCTTGAGATCAGTTCAGACCGTGGAAGCATCTTCACTTCCAAGTTCTGGGGAAGTTTCCAAAATGCTTTGGGAACAAAATTGAACTTCGGCACAACTTACCACCCTCAGTCGCAAGGACAAGTTGAAAGGATCAATCAGATTCTAGAAGATATGCTTCGTGCTTGCGTTATCTCTTTCGGCATGAAGTGGGAAGAATGTCTTCCTTATGCTGAATTCTCTTACAACAACAGCTTCCAGAAAAGTCTAAAGATGGCACCATTTGAGGCTCTCTATGGTCGCAAATGCAGAACTCCGATTGGTTGGTCGGGCGCAGGTGAAAGAATATTGTTTGGCCCCGACATTGTAACTCAAGCGGAGGAGAAAGTTCACATCATTCTTGAAAACCTGAAGATTGCTCAAAGTCGCCAGAAGAGCAATTATGACAGAAAGCACACGGACATGAAGTATGTCCCTGGTGATCTCGTTTACCTTCGTGTCACTCCCATGAGAGGCACGCACCGCTTTGGTATCAAAGGAAAGCTGGCTCCTAGATACATCGGTCCTTTCAAAATTCGTGGAAGAAGAGGAGAAGTTGCTTATGCTCTTGAGCTCCCTGAACAACTCAAAGTCCATGATGTTTTCCACATCTCTCAACTCAAGAAGTGTTTCAAGGATCCCGGCAGGACCGTGGACCATGAACTCATTAATCTCCAAGAAGATCTGTCTTATCAGGAACACCCCATAAAAATTCTTGAAGTCGCAGAAAGAAGGACTCGCAACAAGTCCATCAAGTTCTCCAAGGTGCAGTGGTCGCACCATTCTATTGATGAAGCTACTTGGGAACGTGAGGATGAGCTCCGTGCCAAGTATCCTACCCTCTTTGAGTCTTCTTCTTCTTCCTATAATCTCGGGGCGAGATTCCTGTTTAGTGGGGGAGAGTTGTAGCATCCCAATTGTCTAACAATGGTAATGCTACTTGGTCTAGTAAGATATTGGTAACAGGAAGCAACCGTAGAGCATCCTCCGCTCGCCGTAATTATATCAACCGGAAGATATTGGTAACATCCTCCGCTCGCCGTAAAACCCTAGCCGCGGCAAGCGTTACGCCGAGCACTCTCAGTGCGCCATCGGCCGCGGGTGTCTGCGCGCCTCCGCGACGCAAACCACTCTCCTAGCTGCTCTACTCCCTCCTAACAGCAACCCCAACCTACCACAGCGGCTTCGCCCTCCGCGCGCACGCCCAGATCCCCGGTTCGAGTCCCCGTCCCGCGCAGCACGCGCTGTCGCCGTCAGTTTCGTCAGAACACCGAGAAGAACAACAGTAGCCGTCGCCTTTTTGCGCATACACCCCTACCTCTTTTGCCGGCTCAACCCGCGGTCCAGCCCGACCCCATCTGTCGGTGTCTGTGGTTTCTTTACAAAAAGGCACCCGCCTTTCTGCACACTTAACCCGCGGTCCAGCGCATTGCCACCTGTCAGCCTCTGCGGGCTTAGCCGCTGTCACGTGGGCCCGTAACCGCTGGCCCCGCCTGTCAATCGCTGTGGCTAAGTAACGCCGCGGTGAGAAAACCCTTTCTGAGCGCGCGTGTCCTAGTCAGCAGCTGGCCCACCGTTAGCGACTGTGGCTGGGTCTGACTGAGTAATAAAAGTATTTTTCCGTTTATCTGTTTAACAAAACAAATTCAAATTGTTTAAATTCAAATTCAAATTTGTTTTTAAAATAACTTTTAAATTATAAATGCAAATGATATATGTTTTTGAATTAGAAAAATGTGAGGAATTCAAATATGCTATTCAAAATAATGTTTGACCACTTTAAAATTTCGAGATAATTAAAATTACAATAAAATGCCTTTTCTTAATAAATTAATAACTTTAAATCTATAACTCCAAATTTGACAAATAATATGTCTAAATCAATCAGCGCGGCGAGCCCGTTCTATCTATGCATTCCTTGTTATGATTTGAAGCATGCATCATGTCATTATTACAAATCAGAACTGTTTATGACAAATAAAACTTGGTTAAATAATTAATAAAATGCTCTATTCTTGTACCCACACCTCACCCTTGCCATGCTACTTTAATTCCATGTAAATTGTGCATCATTCATCAGGGCATGCTTGTTTGCTTGTCGCATTTTAATTCATATGTTTGTGCACCTTATTTATGTTGGCCCTTGTTTGTTTGGTTCTTCTTCGAATAGACGCCCAGCAGGAGAATTACCAGGAATCACAGGAGTACTACCCAGATCCATCTCTCGCTTCAACTGAGCTGCCAGGCAAGCACTACCACAGGCTTGCATACATATAGTACCTATTGCTTCTATCTTATTCTTGCATCATTGAGTTGCGATTGCATTAAATTGAATCCCAAGTACTGCATCGCCTTTATTTTTAAACCCCACCGAAGCTTGTTCCTCCATCCCATGAGCCATTACTACAGGAGTTGTTTGAGCCATGCGAGTCGTAGAAAAGAATGTGTAGGGTATGTGAGTGTCTGATGGATAATGAGGTACCTAAACAACTTAACCTGTGTAGTAATGGGATAACTAATGAAAGAGGCACCGATGAGCAATATCTGCTATTTGGTTTTTCATGCTCACTTGTGTCCCGTAGGACCCCGAGTACTTGATTCATGTTCCTTGACTATTCGCACTATCCACATCCAGGAGGCCTTATGGACCCCCCCTGAGCCAGAGCTTGATTCATTCTTATTTCTTGGAGCCACAAAGTAGTTTGGAGCTTTGTTACTATCCTGTACTTAGGCCATGCTTTACTGTTTTATTTAAGATTGTGCATGGAGCACCTGTACTGTTTTGGATGCGGAGTGTTTTCGCGGTATCGACAAGCCCAATCACACTTTTGGGTTCCCAGTCGTTTACAGCCATTGACGCAAACCTTGGGTCCGTCTCGGAGCCGGCCAACTTCGTTGCGAGTAGCTTAATGGGGTGGCCCCCTGAAATATTTCTGAATCATTTGATCGCTTTGTCGTGAATGCCTCGTTGGGTTTTGAGTTGGTTTTTCCGAGGTTGATCGAGTGTGTGTTGCTATTCGTGCACCCCTGCAGGGTAAATCTTTCCGAAAGCCGTGTCCGCGGTTATGGACGACTTTGAGCACAGTTTCTCGATCATAGACAAGTATAACTAAAGTACCACTTTTAATTTGACTAAGTACTTGACTAGTAAATAGTGCAATACTCATGGAATGGTTAATAAAACTGCCAACGGATGATGGGGGTTGTTCGTCCTCTTCCTCGTTAGTAAGGGAGGAGGAGGATGAATCTGTTAATTATACTGTTATAACTGTGGTTCCTAATTAGCGGACATCCATCTATCATTGGTTGGGCGGATGGTTAGCGAGTATCTATAGACTTGTTAGATATTATCTTTTGCTGCAATTGCGTCACCCCAGGTTGTGTCCCCTTTAGTGGCATAAAGACTTGCTGAGTACCCCTAGGGTCTCACACGATAAATTGTTTGATTCAGATGAACAGGTGTATTCGCAAGATGGATACTGGGTGGAGGAGACAGATGATGTTGGCAACGATCACTCGGTATAGAGATTCCGGGAACGGGGATCCGTGAGATCTGTGGGCGGGATGTGTTTATTTATGTGGCATCTTATGCCGATTTGCTTCTTATCCGTGCTCGAATCTTGTTTTCCGCTTCCGCCTGATACTCTGATGTTTGTTGTATGAGGAGCTATCCTAAAATATTATCTCTATCTAGGGTATTTGAATCTTGTTATACGGCGTTGCAATATTTCTATTTCTTTTAGATGGAATGGCTCTAAAACTGTTGTATGTGGCTTGCATACATACTCACTTGTGTATGTAGTTGATCCCTTCGCTTGCCGATTACGCCGCTCGTTCTTGTCCCGATGCTCTGAAAGTGGTTAGGACGGCCAAAAGGTCTACCGTGAGTGGCCCCGGGCCCCACCGTACTATTTTAACCACTTTCGTTCATCCAGGCATGTAACTAAGAGCGTAATTCACCGAGGTAGTTACAATGAACCACTGCATACTAGGAGGATTAGGTGATGGAGATGGCGGTGCAGATTGTGAAGAGGGCGGCGGCAGCGGTGACGGCGCGGGGGACTCCTTCCCCACCGCCGGTATCATGGCGTAGCACCACCCCTTAGCCCCTTCCTTCATGGCTTCTTGGGAGCACTCCCCCATAGAGATGGAATCCATGGGGGAGGCAAAACATGGCTTTGGTGGCTGCAAATTCGTGAGTGGAGATGCCCTGGGCGAATTAGGTTTCCTCCCTTTATATAGCTTCTCGGATTTCCGTCACCCCATCTTGGGCTGCAGTAAATCGGGTCTAGCGGGCCCGTCCGGACTCGAAATCAGCTAAACTTTATGTCTAGAACGTTTTTCGCGAAATTCGCAACAACTTTATAGTTGAAGAGTTTTTCGTTTGACGCCGTCTTCGACCCGAAACGTGACCATCTTCAAAAAGAGTTCTGAGCTAGATTTCTAGAAAAAATCCAATTTGACTCCAACAAGGTTTCCACTTGTATTCTTGGTAATTCCTACACATCAAAGTGTAAAACAAGAACATTGTGCACTTTTGTAACTATTAGTAGGGTAGTCCAAATAAATCATAAACTTTATACAAAAAGGAGTGTCAAAAGCATATTATTAACATAAAACCATCAAAAATTATAGATACGTTATGGACGTATCACAAAGTTATTAACTTCAGTATATAATTATTTTTATCAAATCGTAGAGACTTTGATATTCTTATTAATTTTATATCCACCTTGATTCTAAAGGTCTTTGAACAATTCAAATAGTTCACTTATGTTTTATTAAGTGAATACCCATATTCTCTTAAGTCCACAATAAATCTTTTGAAATAATGATATCCACTAGATGTTGAAGCATAGTCACTATGCCTAACATTCAACTTTTTAATCAACAATTTGTTTTATCAGAGTGCGGAGTTTTAGTCATCTCATCCAATGAGGCATTGTTTGCATAAGTCATAAGATCAAGTATCTAGTAGACTTCTTGTTTCATCAAGATGAATCAACCCATTTGACTTAAGCATTAGTGTCATTGAAAATGGTGTCATTATTAAGTTTGCATATCTTTTGGCAATTTTCATATGTTTCATAAATGCTTAAATATTATCATACAAATACATACAAGAATAACTTGTTCAACAATGTGAACATAAGAGAAATCATTCATAGAAAAAGAACAAATAATCTGTATCTCATTTATATGAATAACCGTCTCGCAATAAGCAAGACACACTAATAAGATTCACACACTCGACTACAAAGATTTTATTCAAATCCTCTAATCCAAATGATAAACGTTGAGGGAAGGATCCGTCAGCCATCAACTAGATTGCTTGCCGCCATCACGCCATCGACGCCTCATCCCATCCAGAAAATATCAAGTATAAGGTCTTGTTTTCACAAAACAGAGCAAGCATCAAATACTTAGAACACTCGATTAAGTGTTTGAGGGATACAATTATAACATGTATATTGAATATACCTTCTCCGTTGACGATATCTCCTGCAATGGGCTTGACTTTAGCAGTCCTCAACTTGTCCATGAATTCATGAACAGTGTACGATATTTATTTAACCACATAGCTATTAATGACATCTTTATAGTTGGGAGGAAGCGAGCACAACACCCCATCTATCACAAAGTCGTCAGGCAAGCAGTTGCCCATGGCATCCACAAGATGCTCATGGATCTCTTCCATGATGTCAAGGTGGGTCTCGAAGCAGGAGTTTTCTTCCATCGTAGTTGAAATAAATTCGTCCATGTACTCATATCTTATGAGTTCGATTTGAGCTACGAATTGACTCTTCAATCCATCAAGCATAACATAGGTGTCGATTTCATGAAAGCGTACCCGCAGTCCAGATTCCATGGCATGAATTATGACACACTTGATCATCGTGAAGGTGTCATGGCAACCAGGAAGAATCGTATCTTCTTCACCATCGGATTAGTCGTGGAAATCTTCTAATTGTTCATGTAGGACACAGAGAAGATGGTTTTCTATGATGATGTCCCTGAGGCGTTGGTACCGGTCGATGAAGTTCGACCCATCTAGCTTAAGTTTCTCACTATTTAGGAATGGACCAAAGATGTCCTGAACTTTAGGAATAACCATGATCTACAATGATATTTGCAAAGACTTAGACTGAGTTCATAATACGAGTTCAAATTTACAACTATATTATCAAATGAGCTCCCAATAAAACTATCATCCCGAAGAAGTTTAGTGTTTACACAATCCTAATTCACTATATCATCCCCGATCGACATGGGCTTTCATACATCTGCAAGGGTGGACAACACAGTGTCGATCACAACATTCATATGACTCATGCTCGATCTTTTGATCTTCTCGTATTCCGATGCTATGTATGTACATTCTAGGCACGCCAATTTAATCTTAGTGTATTCGTAGTGCATACATGGCTTGCACCCACCGTATACAAACATCGATATATCTAGCACCCGATCATCACGACCTTCTTCATAATGACGAACTTTCTTGATGGTGCACACTAACGGAAGAAAACTACGACTGGTATTAATTAGGGATTGTATTATTTAATGTTACCGTTGTGTATCTAATACTAGCAAACAATAAGATGCACACAAGGAATTAACATCATATGCAATTTACATGTGACATGATATGGTATTTCTTTGCACACCTTGATCTCCATCAAGTGCTCCGACATGATCACCATCTTGCCATGGGCGGACCCAGGTTCAGCCGAGTGGGGGCCAAGGCCCGCACTCAAAATTTGGAATTCCCTTAGTACTTATAAATACTTTCAATGAAAATTATTCAAATCCTCCAACTTCATACAAGGAATGCCCCCAGTCACATGATGTGCCCCCAGTCAAAAAACTTATGGGTCTGCCCTTGCATCCTACCACTGATTTGACACCACCAGTTAGTCATCCATCGATACAATGACTATTACCATACTACTTAGTAACAGAAAACTAAGCTACTTTACCTTGATCGCGACCATCACCATATCAAATCATATGCCTCCTGCAAAATAAAGTTAGACACCTCTACTTTATCTATACAAGTTTTTTTTTGTGCTTGTTAGGCTTTTGAGATAGAACCGCGTCTACCTACGAACTTCCAAACATAACATGGATCCAACAGTTGTCTCTACTACACCCCTTTCGAGGACCTCCGTTCCAAATGTCATATCAACTACCAAAAGAGACACGAACACCCGCTAGCCACTTATACGTACAGCCGTATGTCGAGAGTGGAACCAGTCTCGTGTAAGCTTACACGTAAGGTTGGTCTGAGCCGCTTCTTCAAACAGTGCTGCAATATAAACAAGTGCACACGAGGGGGTCACAACTAGAGGATCAATGCCCACATTCTTCATATGTTCTAATCGTACAAAAAATACTACGCATAGATCGACTCTGATACCACTGAAGGGGTTCGTAGAAAAAATCCTTACTAGCGTAACACTAATATACCCAAGATCTATCTAGGAGTAATGCTGTAATGGAGAGAGGGTTTGGTAGCATACACTTGAAGACCGAAAGCGCTTAACGTTCATGCGGAACATGTACGATGTAATCGTACTCGCACCGACCTTAAGTTCACGAAGCTCCTCGCAAGTCACCCCTGGTCCTTGCACTACGATCCCGGTGCCGCTAGTGGAAGCACCCCTGAGGTCTCGCACATGTCCAGTGTTCGACGATGACTCCCTTCTCCTTGATATAGCCATGATGCGAAAGTAGATCTTCTGGCCTGAATCACGGCAACACAACGTTGTGTCGTAGCGAAGCAGTCTCCTGCTCATGCAGCCCTTACTTGGGGCCACATTCGTAAGATAAGAGAGAGAGAAACCCCTAAGTAAATTGCCTTAGAGATTATTGTGTGTATTTTCCCTCCCTTATATATAGACCTTCTTATATAGGGAAAAAAGGGCACCCCAACTACTAAAGTCCCGGGGTGGGTCTAAAGGGAGGAGGGATGGAGGCACATGTGCAAGACAAAGGAGGCTGAGCTGGCTAGGGTAGGCCCCGCGCATGCTTCCCAAGGCAGGCCCATAGTCGTGCGGGCCTCAACCCGCGCACCCTTCAAGGCGGCGGCTGCTGCCCCTTTTGGCCTTCCCACTTGAGCCTTGTTCCTTCCGGGAACTTGGCCCATTAGGGAAGTTGCCCCATTAAATTTAATTTAAATATTATTTTATTATTAATTCCAATAATTAATATAAAAATACATATCTTTAAATCATGTTTGATCTTAAACACCTTTCAGTTCATTCCAATCTCCTTCAAATTCCTATGATTCCATCAATTCCAGAACGATCTATAAGCGTTGTAAAACCCTTAAGTGTGTTAACCTTATGGTTCGAGAACATCACAAACATGATCGAGATGACTCTTGGATAAATGATCAATAGCGGGACCGGGATGCCCATAATGACCCCTATGCATTCCACAATTTCAACATTGTTTATAAACATCGAGTCAAATTCCCTTTGTTTCTTTGATACCTGACTTATCCGAGATCTGATCATCGGTATCATGATATCTTGTTCAATCTCATTACCGATAAGTGTTGTTTTACTCGCTCCCGTGATATTCCATCCTTGTAACCTAGTCACATGATACGCATCTTATGGATGTAATCTCACCGAGTGGGCCTAGTGTATCTTCCGGTCACTCAAGAGAACAAATCCCGATCTCGATGCAAATGCATCAACATGCCCCTTTGGAATACCCAACATACACCTTTATAATTATCCTGTTACGATGTGACGGTTGATCTAGTCAAAGCATCCACGGGTGATAGTGATTAATATGATCTCATGGTCTAAGAATTAGGATACTTCGGTTCTAACTATTGCAACTATAAACTTTGTGACTTGATTGCGTTGCAATACTTATATGGGTAATGTCGATCAGATCATTTTACCAATGATATGATTTCATTGTCAATTGCCATAAATGCTCCATTATCAGGAAACCTTGGTCATTGGTTACCCAATGAACTAGTTGTATAGAGGCTACTAGAGACCTTTTGTTTGTTTATATACCACACTCGTATCAATGTTTCTGATGGATATAGTTATAGCATGATATAGAACTATTATGAACTAATGAGATATGATAATAAACATCTTTATTATTTTGCTCTAGGGCATATCTCCTTCAGGATCTTCCTTGTTTTCTGTGTCCAAATATATTATTTGCCGTGTACTTTTTTTGAAGGAGTTTGAACACTATTTGATCCAAATCTTCAACATTATTCTCCAAATTATCACTTGGTTGCTATGAAATCTCACAAATAGATTTAGTAGAACAATTATTAGGATTAGACAATGAATAATCATCAATAAATGCTCCCCTTGTCCAGAATTGGAAAGAGAATGATCGAGCAAAATACGTTATTTGCTTAGGAGATCTCCCACATTTGGATGAAGAGACTCAAAAGGGTAAAAAACCTCATCACAAGAGGTTTGTCTAGTGTTACATCAATACACTTAGCTCGCTTGTGAATATGATTATCGCTTGAAAATACACAAGGCTTGGAATAAACGCAAGCTTACATTTATTATAAGGACAAAGATTAGGCCAACAAGCACAATTAAAAACACGAAGGAAGGAATTACCAGATGTATAATTGAGAAGTCGATGGATGGAAGTATCATTTTTCAATTTGGGGTTTTTGTTGCAGCTACGGTATGTTCTTCGACTGTTTTTTAGTGCTCTGCACTTAAGAGTAGGACTTTCGATAATGTCCACTATTACATTCGTAGTCTGCCTATGATTAAATTGACAGTAGTCCGTGGATGAATATTTGTCGATGATTTAACTAACAACATGTAGTTTGAGGGAGGGGTTAGTGAACCCAACGATGTGTACACGGTTTGTGTATTGGACTTAGTTCACTAACTTCGTCTCTGAAATGATGTGTGTTCATTGCCTTCAAGACTGCAAAATAAGTACTATATGATGCGGATACTTTCATCCTCCCAATGATTAGGACAATGTCACATGCACTAAACTTCCAGAGATGTGCTTTATTACATTGTAGTGTGCCCTGGATGAAAATTGTGCATGATCCCTGGTACTAAGAGATCATCTCTTGATTTATTTATGCTTGTTATGTTAAAAATTTATACGAGGCATATGATCTGCGTGTTACTATATTATTTGATGCTTTCATGATTTTTGCTTCCTATGCTCGTGATTAAAATGGGGCACAATGTAATTTCACGGTAGGGTTGTCGAACCTAGTTCACTGTACAAAATACATTGCATGTGCATGCGACTTGATTCACTCACTTTATCCCTCAAAATATTGTGTGTCCATTTCTACATGCAGTAAATTTTTGACACTATAAAAGAGGCATGTATGAGGCAATGTGTCTATTTATTGAACTGCCTTCTTTTGTGCCACCGACAGTGTACTGTTTCCATGATCATGTGCAAAGTAGTACAATGTGCATGATCAGCATTTACCTTGTATTTGTGTTCTTTGTTTGTATTGCTAACTATGCATCTTTGTGCAAGTTTGAGGATTGCTTCCGTTGAGAAGGAAGCTGGGCAGGGCTCCAACAATAGGTTTAGAAGAACAAGAATGTCGCCCAATGTTGGCCATTGGGATGAGGTAGTGACTCCAACTCAGTTCTGCAAGGTGGTGATAGCACCTGGGTTGGGAATCCTTTATATCCCAGATGCTTCTACGCCTTATTTGGACAACATCCCATACAAGATCAGCCTTAAGATGACTACTGGATGCATATGCACTAGTAGAAAATGGGCCTTTGGTTCGGGCCACTAGTCCTGGCCGTGGCTGGGCCGGGACTAATGGTCCGAACCAGATGGCCCGAGGAGGCCGAGGCACTTTGTCCCGGTCTGTAAGGAACCATTAGTCCCGGTTTGAGATACAAACCGGGACAAATGGGTCTGGGCCAGCGCGCGTGCTCCTGACAGAACCTTTAGTCCCGGTTTGTATCTCAAACCGGGACTAATGGCTTGGCCCTATATATATGCACCCAACCCTCCACTCTCTCCTATTTTTTTCCTATGTGAGAGGTGGGTATAAATTTGTGCTAACTTTTTTTCTTCATATGCACTAGAGGTGTTCGGTGAAATGCCTGTTAGAGCGATGCCACTTGAGTTCACACAAGACAAAATATGATATGAGGTGCCAGAGCGACACTTAAGGTTTCTCCTCTTTGTTTGGAAGTGTCCTAAAAGGTTAGCAACTATTTTCTCGTTTTGACTGCGCGGTACTAATTTAAGCACCGTGATTGCGTTTGATATATATGCATGGTTGTATGATGCAGATGAGCCACCCATGGATGTACGGTGACCGACGCTCTGACGCTTACAGAGAAGGCGTACGTTCTTTTTGCCTTGTGGCCGAGGCGAACAAGCGGCGTGATGGTTTTATGTGTTGTCCATGTGTTGAATGTCGGAATGAGAAGGCTCACACTTCCTCAAGAGTCATTCAGAGCCACCTGCTTTGGTCCGGTTTCATGTCCGGCTATAATGTTTGGACCACGCACGGAGAAAGAGGGGTTATGATGGAAGACGGCGATGAAGAAGAGAACGATGATGACAACTACTGATCTATGTTCCCTGAATACGATGATACCACAGTTGAAGATAATGAAGAAGAAGGGGGTGAAGAACGGGAACCAGATGACCCCGTTGATGATTTTGGTCGGGTCATTAGTGATGCAAGGCGAGACTGCGACACAAAAAAGGAGAGGTTGTAGTTCGAGCAGATGTTACAGGACCACAACACATTGCTGTATCCAACTTGTGAAGATGGCCAGAAGAAGCTGGGTAACACACTGGAATTGTTGAAGTGGAAGGCAGAGACCGGTATGACTGACTCGGGATTTCAAAAGTTGCTGGTAATAATGAAGAAGCTGCTTCCAAGAAATAACCAATTGCCCTCCAGTACGTACGAAGCAAAGAAACTTGTCTGCCCTCTAGGATTAGACGTGCAGAAGATACATGCATGCCCTAATGACTGCATCCTCTACCGCGGTGAGAAGTACGAGAATATGGATAAATGCCCGGTATGCACTGCATTGTGGTATATAAGATCAGAAAAGATGACCCTGGTGATGTTGAGGGCGAGCAACCCATGAAGAGGGTTCCTGCCAAGGTGATGTGGTATGCTCCTATAATACCACGGTTGAAACGTTTGTTCAGAAATAAAGAGCATGCCAAGTTGTTGCGATGGCACATGGAAGACCGTAAGAAAGACGGGATGTTGAGGCACCCTGTTGATGGTCGGCAGTGGAGAAAAATCGAGAGAGACTTCCCGGACTTTGCTGGTGACGCAAGGAACTTATGGTTTGTTCTAAGTATCGATGGCATGAATCCTTTTGGGGAGCAGAACTGTAGTCACATCACTTGGCCCGTGACTCTATGTATCTACAACCTTCCTCCTTGGTTGTGCATGAAGCGGAAGTTCATTATGATGCCAGTGCTCATCCAAGGCCCGAAGTAACCCGGCAACGACATTGATGTGTACCTAAGGCCATTAGTTGATGAACTTCTATAGTTGTGGGCCAAACCAGGTGTACGTGTGTGGGATGAGAACAAACAGCAGGAATTTGACCTACAAGCGTTGCTGTTCGTAACCATCAATGATTGGCCTGCTCTTAGTAACATTTCAGGCCAGACGAACAAAGGAAACAATGCATGCACGCACTGTTTAGATGAGACTGAAAGTATATATCTGGATAAATGTAGAAAGAATGTGTACCCGTACAATCGTCGTTTTCTTCCGCCCAGTCATCCCTTAAAGAAGAAAGGCAAGCATTTCAATGGCAAGGCAGAAACCCGGACGAAGCCTGTCCCCCGTAGTGGTGCTGATGTATTTGGTATGGTCAAGGATTTGGATGTAATCTTTGGAAAGGGTCCTGGAGGACAACCTGTTCCGAAAGACCCCATTACCGGACACGCACCCATGTGGAAGAAGAAATCTATATTTTGGGAGCTACCCTATTGGAAAGTGCATGAGGTCCGCTCTGCAATCGACGTGATGCACATGACGAAGAATCTTTGCGTGAATATTCTAGGCTTCCTGGGCTTGTATGGGAAGTCAAAAGATACCCCGGCAGCACGGGAGGACCAGCAACATCATAAAGGACGAGACGGCAAGCATCCAGGGCAGTTTCAAGGGCTTGCCAGCTACGCTCTTACCAAAGAAGAGAAGGAAATCTTTTTTGAAGTCCTTTTAAGTATCAAGGTCCCGTCTGGCTTCTCGTCGAATATAAAGCGAATAGTAAATATGAAAGAGAAAAAATTTCAAAACCTAAAGTCTTATGACTGCCATGTGCTTATGACGCAATTGCTTCCGGTTGCATTGAGGGATATTCTACCAGAAAATGTTCGACTAGCCATTGTGAAAGTATGTGCATTCCTCAATGCAATTTCTCAGAAGGTAATCGATCGAGAAAGTCTATCAGGGTTACATATTAATGTGGTCCAATGTCTGGTCAGTTTCGAGTTGTTGTTCCCGCCATCCTTCTTCAATATTATGACGCACCTCCTAGTTCACCTAGTCGAAGAGATTAGAATTCTCGGTCCTGTGTTTCTACACAATATGTTCCCCTTCGAGAGGTTCATGGGAGTCTTAAAGAAATATGTTCATAACCGTGCTAGGCCAGAAGGAAGCATCTCCAAGGGCTATGGAACAGAGGAGGTCATTGAGTTTTGTGTTGACTTTCTTCCTGACCTTAAGCCGATTGGTGTTCCTGAATCTCGGTATGAGGGGAGGATGACTGGAAAAGGCACACTAGGAAGGAAATCAATGGTATGTAGGGACGGGCATTCTTTCACTCAAGCACACTACACAGTTCTACACAATTCCACCGTGGTGGCTCCGTATATTGAGAAACACAAGAATATTCTACGCTCCGAAAACCCGGGGAAGCCTGAAACCTTAATTAAAGGGAAACACGAGAAGAATTTTGGCAATTGGTTGCAGACACATCTCATGAATAACACCACTGTTGGAGATGAGTTGTACTCGTTGGCCAGGTACGAGATAAATGGGAATATATTTTACACGATCGCCCAAGATAAAAAGAGCACCAACCAAAATAGTGGTGTCTGCTTTGATGCAACAGATGACAATGGGCAGATTGACACATATTATGGGTACATAGAGGAGATATGGGAACTTGACTATGGACCTACTTTTAAGGTCCCTTTGTTTCGGTGCAAATGGGTCAAGCTGATAGGAGGCGGGGTACATGTAGACGAAAAGTACGGCATGACAACAGTGGATCTCAACAATCTTGCGTACATGGATGAACCATTCATCCTAGCCAACGATGTGGCTCAGGTTTTCTATGTGAAGGACATGTCTACCAAACCGAGAAAAAGGAAAGATAAGCAAAAGAGTACAGAATACGATGAGCCAAAGCGCCACATAGTTCTTTCAGGGAAAAGAAACATCGTGGGAGTGGATGACAAGACAGACATGTTAGAAGATTACAATAAATTTCATGAAATTCCGCCCTTCAAAGTGAAAACTGACCCAAGCATCCTGTTAAATGATGAAGATTCTCCATGGCTACGGTGTAGAAGAAAACCACAACACTAGATGTTGGTGATGTGTAATAATGTATTAAACCTTTTATTTGAGACATAAATCTATGTAATGTATTAAACCTTTTATTTGAGACATAAATCTATGTAATGTATTAAACCTTTTATTTGAGACATAAAGGTCCCCTTTAATGTAATACATCTTGCTCAATCAAACTAGACGTTGACGACCGGGTTTTGAGCCGCGGTAGGTGATCACACAAAGAGAAGGAACCATCACAAGAGAAGGAACCCACAAACACTAAGGATACATAGCACAACTAAAAATTAAGATACATAGCACAACTGAGTCGTGGTTCGTGATGGCCATCCGTCGCTCCACACCTAGAGGGACAGGAGGGACCGGCACGCCTCCGGTGCTCAGCATCCAGCTGGTGGGGACGCGGTAGCCTGGTGGGCAGGGGTAGTTCAAGGCGCAAAGCGCCTCCGCCTCCCGGGTGGTTAGAGATACGATGGAAGCCATGGGAAGAGAATGATGAGTCTAGATGTGATATATAAATGGAGGCCAAGCGTACATATATATACTGAAAAAATGGCGGGAAGACAGAGGTGGGAACCGGTGGAAAGCGCGGGAACGCAGTGGCGCGGGAAACTTTCATCCCAGGTGGGGGCTCAAACCGGGACAAAAGATGGGGGGGCCTTATCTGGGGGAGGCTTATCTGGGAGGGCCTTATCTGGGGGGTGGCTAACCTTTAGTACCGGCTGGTGGGTGCAATCGGGACTAAAGGTGGTTTTTGTGTCATCTAACAAAACTGTCGGTGGGATAAGGACGCGTGGGTAACCTTTAGTACCGGGTGGGGGCTCAAACCGGGAGTAAAGCTGTCAGTAGGATAAGGACGCGTGGGTGGACGCACTGCTCGATGAGATAAAGCATGTAGCGCACGACGCCCTGTCGGAGGAAGAAGACAAAGTAGAAGCGGCGTCGTGCCTATAAAAGGAGCATCGATTCGCCATGGCAAGCAACTCAACAAGCCAACATGGATGGAGAGTTTCATCCCCAAGGATGGAGGAAAGGGTTGGGAAATCTTCCATGGCGGAACTTCTCGAAGATGCCCTTGGTGCACACGCCCTATGGCATCTTCGGAAGTTCCGCCTCGGAAAATATTTTCCTGCTAGCCCGTGAAAGACTCCATCTCCGTCTCCCTGGGGTTAGAGGTATGGTGGAAGCCATGGGATAGAGTGGAGAGAGGCAGCAGATATGAGTCTAGATGTGCTATGGCAACGACCAAGCCAACATGGATGGAGTGTTTCATCCCCATGGATGGAGGAAAGGGTTGGGAAATCTCCCTTGGCGGAACTTCTCGAAGATGCCCTTGGTGCACACGCCCTATGGCATCTTCGGAAGTTCTGCCTCGGAAAATATTTTCCTGCTAGCCCGTGAAAGACTCCATCTCCGCCTCCCTAGGTTAGAGGTATGGTGGAAGCCATGGGATAGAGTGGAGAGAGGCGGCAGATATGAGTCTAAACCCTAAACCCTAAACCCTAAGTCAGAGGAAGGAACCCTAAACCCTAAGTCAGAGGAGGGAACCCTAAATCCTAAACCCTAAACCAAAAACCCTAAACCCTAAACCAAAAACCCTAAACCCTAAACCAAAAACCCTAAACCCTAAGTCAGAGGAGGGAACCCTAAACCCTAAGTCAGAGGAGGGAACCCTAAACCCTAAATCAAAAACCCTAAACCAAAAACCCTAAACCCTAAACCCTAAACAAAAAACCCTAAACCCTAAACCAAAAACCCTAAACCAAAAACCCTAAACCCTAAAGCCTAAAGGGGCTAGGATCCGGAAGAGAACGGGCGGGAAGAAAACGGGCTGAAAAAAATAAGGCGGGGTAGACGATCCGGGGCCCCGGGTCTAGGGTTTGGCCGGAGGAAGACCACCGGAGCGTCGGAATCACATGAAAATGGCAAAATGGTTAATAGTTTGACTAGTTAGAATAATTATTTTATAAAACAGAAAATTGATTTGAATCACTTATTCAAAAATATGCAAAATATAATAGTTAATGCATTTTTAAATTGAAAATGGCAAAATGGTTATTAGTTTCACTAGTTAGAATAATTATTTTACAAAACAGAAAATAGATTTGGATTACTTATTCAAATTCAAGAACTTTTCATGTTGAAATTTTTCTCAAATTCATAAGTATGCAAAAACTGTAAAATTCAAATGTTTAAAAACTATGCTAATTGAATTTTTTTTAAACAGGCGCACCCCTGGGGTGAAAATTTTGAAAAAGGGACCTTTAGTCCCGGTGCGTGCTACACACCGGGACTAAAGGTGTGGCGTTGGCGCGCACCTGTTGGGCTGGGCCGAAAACCCTTTATTCCCGGTGGGTGGCACGCACCGGGACTAAAGGTCCCCCACTATACATTTGGCGCGCCCCTTCTTCTCCCCACGCAGAGCACCCCCCACGCGCGAGGACGACCTGACGCCGGAAGGCTGCCCGATTCTCCGGCCGCCACCACCCCAACCGCCGCCGCCACCGCCCCCAACCGCATCCGCCACTCCAGCCGCCGCACGCGCGCCCCCGCCAGAGGTACCCCGCGCCCCCTCCCCTTCGCTCCCCCATCCGGCTACGCGATCTCGCGGTGGCGCAGGCACGGTAGGCGAGCAGGCCGGGCCGCCCCCTCCCCTTCGCTCCCCCCGCGCGCGCTGGCCGGCTGGCGGACGGCTTTTTTATTTTTAGAATTGTAATATTATTACTATTGTAATATAGGAATTATTACTAGTGTAATATAGGAATTTGTAGTAGTGTATATTAGGAATTATTAGTATTGTAATATAGGAATTATTAGTAGTAGTGTATATTAGGAATTATTAGTAGTGTAATATAGGAATTATTATTAGTAGTGTATATTATTAGTAGTGTATATTAGGAATTATTAGTAGTGTAATATAGGAATTATTATTAGTAGTGTATATTAGTAGTAGTGTATATTAGTAGTAGTGTATATTAGGAATTATTAGTAGTGTAATATAGGAATTATTATTAGTAGTGTATATTAGTAATAGTGTATATTAGTAGTGTAGTATTAGTAGTGTATATAGGAATTATTATTAGTAGTGTATATTATAGAATTGTAATATTATTATTAGTGTATATTAGTAGTGTAGTATTAGTAGTGTATATAGGAATTATTATTAGTAGTGTAGCCGGACTTAGGGTTAGGGTGGTAGTGCTCGCGGGCAGCCAGACTTAGGGTTAGGGTGGTGGTGCTCGCGGGCCACCGGACTTAGGGTTAGGGTGGTAGTGCTCGCGGGCCCCCGGACTTAGGGTTAATGTGGTAGTGTTCGCGGGCCCCAGACTTAGGGTTAAGGTGGTGGTGCTCGCGGGCAGCCAGACTTAGGGTTAGGGTGGTGGTGCTCGCGGACCACCGGACTTAGGGTTAGGGTGGTAGTGCTCGTGGGCCACCGGACTTAGGGTTAATGTGGTAGTGCCGCGGGCCCCTGGACTTAGGGTTAAGGTGGTGGTGCTCGCGGGCACCCGGACTTAGGCTTAGGGTGGCGGTGCTCGCGGGCAGCCGGATTTAGGGTTAGGGTGGTGGTGCTCGCGGGCCACCGGACTTAGGGTTAGGGTGGTAGTGCTCGCGGGCCCCCGGACTTAGTATTATTGTAGCAAATTGCGTGTTCATATTATTGTTTAGTATTATTTTATGCAGCAATATTGAATGAAAAATGTTATTGTGTGCATTTTGTAGAAAACTATGGATCCAATCTAGAGAGACCTAGCACAGGAAGAAATTCTCGAGGATATGATCAACGACACCCCCCATGTTGATCCACCCGAATCTCCGTCGAATTATCTAAACCCCTCCGGTGAGGGAGAGGAGGTCGACCGAAATGATCAAGGAGAAGTCGACGGCTCCGCTGGTGGAGAAGCCGACGGCGAGGTATATATATGAAGTCTGGTGATCAGTAGATGCATTAACTGAGTTGTATATATATATAAATTGACGAATGTTTCTTCTCTTAGGCCTCCACATCGAGCAAAAAATATTCCAAACAAGGCCCGGCCAAAAAGTTGGACGCATCTACGCGTTATATAATTACGCGGGTATCACCACGGGTGAACCGGTGGAACCTGAAAAGGCTAAAAGTGTATTTAAACAACAATGTGGGGTTATGGTTAGGGATCGCATCCCGATCACCGTTCGAGAGTGGAATAAGACCAAAGGGGTGAAAGAGGGTGAGTATGTCGCCGACAGGTGCAAAGAGGGTCTTTGGAATGACCTCATGACACATTTCACCCTGCCAGAATGTGAGGATGATGCCGACATGGCTGCATTGAGGAAGAAAGTCAAGCAGTGGACTCTTACGAAGATGGCCGAACTATTCAAGAACTGGAAGAAAGCATTATGGCAAAAGTATCAGAAGACGAAGAAGACTCCTAAATTTGAATGCTATCTAACGAAGCAGCAGGCTAACTGGGATGCATTTGTGAAGTACAAGGAGTCACAACCTGCTATGGAAATGTCGGAAAAAACAAGAAAAATGCCGCGATGAAGAAATATCACCATCACCTGGGGCCAGGGGGCTACGCGGCTGCCATGCCAAAGTGGGATGCTAAAGAGAATGAGCTGCTTGCTAAAGGGATCACTCCAGAACCAATACGCGAAGAATGGGATCCGAGGGCAAGGAATTGGTTCCTTGGGCATGGGAGTGAGTATGACGAAAGTACAGGGGAACTTATTTGCAGTGATGGGATTAGGATACCCCGGGATACATGGCAGAAAGTGGTGAAGGAGATTAAAGCGAGGACAACAAAGTTTCGTCCCGATAGAGAGAAAGACTTGCTGACAAAGGTCCTCGGGAATGACGAACGCGGAGGACGTGTACGAGGCCTTGGCCCTAGTTATACGTGGGAGATGGGGTTTCCCAAAGACAGAGATACTTATAGGAGCCGAGAGATAGCAAAGAGGCTACGGTAGGAGGAGGAGGGAGACAGGTTCACCGAGTTGCTAGTAACACTTCGAATGCATCAGCAACAGATTGACGAACTTCGAGGAGCAGCGCGCCTGCAAGATCATGTACTCGATATTACCGCCGTCCCATCTCAGCGGAAAAGCAGCGTGGCTGAATCGGAGGTCCCTTCTGACGATGCACGTATGGTAGATGGCGGTCCCGGCTACCCCGTGGATGGAATCAAAGAGCAGGCATCTTGTGAGCTCCATCAGAAGCTGAAGAACCTATCCATCAAGGTGGCGGTCGGATGTGCTTTACCTTGTCCACCTGGCGCACACTGGCATGGCCGTGAGATTCCAGCTGGCTATGCTAAAGTTGGTGTGGATGAAATCGCAATGGGGTGGGACTCAATGGAGCTTGACATCCCTGGACCTGAAGGTGAGAGGACACTCGGAGAAGTACTGGGTGGTATCGTTCTATGGGACAAGAACAGCATCAAGCTTTTAGGCTGGACGCCAAAGCCAACACCGCCTGCGAGTGGTCGCATGTCACCTTCACCTCCATCACCTCCAAAAAGCCCACCCCATGACTACGACCACCACAGCCCGAGTCCATCTCGATCTCCGCCGTAGCCTCCGATTAGTACTAAACGACGGAGGAGCCCAAAACGACAAATGTCGCCCCTCCCAAGAGTACCTCATAAGAATCTTCCTATCATACCTTACGATCGTACTGACGAGGAAACCGACATGATCGTAAAGGCCGAATGTGTTGCACAGCTTCAAAAGAAGAAACCCGAGCCCGCCCCGGTATACATCGAGAGGCAAAAAGCGTATGCACTTTCTTTTCTGAACACAAAATCGCAATATGAATTGCACCATAAGCCAGATGACTATCAACGCACACTTCAGAAGGTAGTGAAGAAGAGCAAATCAAGTAGAAGTGCAAGCGGGAGCAAATCATCAGGTCAAAGTGCAACCGGGAAAAGTAAGGACGTCCCCCAGCTCGGGGAACAGGCCAAAACATCGATCCCACCCCTCCAAGTGTTATCCTATGACACTCCCCAGCAGGATATGGAAGAAGCTAAGAAGCTTGCGGCCGCTATGAATGTGACTGTTGAGGAATTGCTAGGTTCCCACGATGACAAGTTACCCAAGGCTCAGGTAGTCCCTACATATGTCCCAGGGAAGCCTCTGGTCAGCTTTGAGCAGTTCCAACAACTGCCAACACAAATGCGGAGTTTACATAAAAGGTACTTGAAAGCCGTAAATGAGGAGAGAATAATGATCGTGGCGAAAGTCCCACATGACTAATACTTCCGAGAAGAAGAGGTCCATGTTGAGTTTCCAGAACTCTTCCAGTTATAGACTTTCGACGCCCTCGACAAAAGTCTCATGAGTTGCAATTGTCTGTAAGTTGTTGAATTCATTGTCTATATATAAGTTGTTCATTTTTTTTCAGTTGTTCAGTTCATTGCATGTAATTATCCTAATTATCCTTTTGTACTCTATTATTATGCAGAATGAAGATCATGAAATGTAAAAGAAGGTCAATCTTCAGTGTTGGGTTCATTGACCCAGATAAAATACATTGTCCGATGCTAAAGGATAAACCCGAGGACACACAGGAAAACCTTCTAAGGTTTGTAACGGAGCAAAATTTATGTGACCACATACTGTTTCCTTACAATTTCTCGTGAGTGTCTTACTCTATTGTACAAATTCTCTTTTGCTTACTCGATGTTAAGTGTAATTGATGAGTTACTGATGTATATATAAACGTGTACAGTTTCCACTGGATTCTCATGGACATTCAACTTGATAAGGGAAGAGTTGAAGTCATGGACCCATTAAAGAGACCCCTAGAACAGTTTAGGGACATGTAGGACATGCTCCAGAGGTAATTTTCGCGCTACATCGGTCTCTTTCGTTGATTTCCTGAGATATCACGTAATAAATAACTCATTCATTTTCTTTACCGGGTAGGGTTTGGAACCAGTTCAAGAGTGCGGTTACGGGTGACTTTAGTGAGAAGCTGACGTTTAAGCCGGTCTCGGTAAGTGGTAAGCTCATCTCTTTACTTCTAGTTTCAATACAATTATGATGCTGGATTATTATTTTGATTGAATTATATTCTCGTAAAGTGCGCGAGGCAGCCACAGGGGACGAATCTATGTGGATTCTACGTTTGCGAGTTCATTCGCACGTTTACCAGTGAGCTGAATGATTATAGAGTAGAGTCGATGTAAGCAATACATTCATAACATTATTTTTATTACCGTCACTTTTTGTTATCATGATTGATATTCATATTGATCTCCTTTTCTTATATAGTTCGAGAAAATGCGGGATCAGCTCCTACCACAGCAACGCGTAGTAGCAATTGCTGAAGAACTGGCAGGATTCTTGATGAACGAGATGATAGATGACGACGGAGAATTTAGTGTGAATAGGCGCCGATGATCCCCGACCGTGTAATTGAATAGACGGGCTCTAGTCCCGATAATTGTGATCTCCATGTGTAACTATCATGTATATATTTGTATGCTCGATCTTAAGTATCTTATGTATGCACGAACATGTACGGTATGTGGTAGCGTAGAAAACTATTTTGAAATGAAAAAAAAGATACAAATTCAATTCTCTGCCGCGGTAGAGAAAGTGCCTAAAATTCTGCCGCGACAGAGAACCATTTGTCCCGGTTCGTAATACGAACCGGGACTAATGGGGGGGGCATCCAATGCCCGCAGAGACAGCCACATGGATACCCATTGGTCCCGGCTGGTAAGAGGGCCGGAACTAATGGGTGGTCCTTTAGTCCCGCCCCTCCAGTCCCGGTTACCAGGACCGGGACTAATGCCTCTTACGGGCCGGGACTGGAGGCCCGTTTTCCACTAGTGATGGGACATCATGATCAAGTATGTCAATGTGAAAGCTTGCCTAGGTCAGGGGTGTCCAGCATTTTCTGTGGCCAAGTGATACTACATGCACCAACTTCTAGTACCATCGTGCAACATAAAGACCCATCCAGGAGTCCAAGTCCAACACAAACATCAGATCTCTTCCTCACAGCACTTCCTTGGACCCATGCATGAGTCCAGGTCTAACATTTCTTCTCCCCGGCACTCCCTCACACCCTATCGCACGGTGGTCATCGGGCCGATGAACAACCTCGGTGGCGAGGAGACCACCATGCATAGGCGGGCTCAAGATTTCGAGACTGTATTGAAAAACATTCAAAGGGTCCAATTTTTTTAGGAAGTAAAAAAACTAGTTTTTAGCATGCATAATTTATTGCCGGGGCAGCATAAAGTTCTAACTAGACCATAGATTCATATAACCATCACAACTTGAAACTATTTAATATAGATAAAAACCAATTGTTGTGACTGTGTGCATCCTAGTTATATAGAAACGGGATATAATGCTTACCATTTAAGTAATAAAACACCCCTTATAAAAGATAAATAACAATTGTTCAATCTATAAAAGGGGCAACTTCTCTTATAAACCTTCTAGCTTATTTAGTTGGGACATCCAAAATAGTTACCGTATAACTAATCTAGAAGTCCCAAGTAATAAGATCCCTGGCTTACCAGAGAAGCTGGAAGGGTGCGGATTAATATTAAGTCGCCAAAAGTACTATGTTTAATCAAATAAAACACGCCTGGCTGTTACGTAGACTTTCTTGTACAACTCTATCCACCATATATTAAACCCGACTGATACAGCCACGTGATACTACATGCATCGACTTCTAGTCCCATCTCGTGCAACGTGCTGACCCACCCGGGAGTCCAGGCCCAACACAAACTTCACATTTCTTCTCAACTGCACTTTCTCGGAGCCGTACATAGATCACGTCTTTTACTCCCTCCGTCTATAAATAATTGATTTGGATTTGTCTAGATTTGTATATATCTATTACTAAAACATGGTTAGATACGTGCGAATTTAAACAAATGGAAGTCAGATATTTCTGGACGGAGGGAGTACAAACTTCACATTCTTTTTCTCCTGCACTCCCTCATACCCCTCTCGCACGATGGTCATCGCGTCGATGAACAACCTCGGTGGTGAGGAGACCACCATGTAGAGGAGTGCCAAGAATGTTTTCCACAGTTAAACCCTAGTTCTCAGCATGCATAATTTATTGTCGGAGCATCATAGAGTTCTAACTAGATCACGGATTCATAGAACGATCATAGCTTAGAAACTATTCAACATAGATAAATACCAATTGTTCAATCTATCAAAGAGGCAAGATGTAATATATATAGATGACATAAAATAGCAAAATGATAAGAGTGCTTACAAATTAGTAAGCGAACTTCTTTGTCGATAGTCGCAAGCGACTGGTCGAGGAGGACGAAACTAGGGAGTCAGGATGAGGAGAATCGATGAGGTTTGGAGAATCGTATAGCCTTGTCGCGCTGCCATCATGGACTGACGAGGAGTCGAGGACGAGTGTGGCATGCTGCTTCGGCGCTAGGATTCCATCGCCAGGCATCATCATCATCGTCTGTTTATGTCTCGTTTCCTTATTCAATTCAGAACATCGGTCTGGATTTTGGAGGGATGGGAATGAACCGACAATTGGGTTTGTTGGGTAGCTGGGCCACGAGAAGGGGAGGATAAAGCATGGATAAATACATTAACGTTTATTTTTCTATTTGTTTTATATATACCGAATTACATACTCTATACATCTAGTTTTTTACCAAACAATTTAGGTGTGTCTTTGAATACCCTTAAATTGAAGTGGTTACCACCCCTGCCACCATGGTTTGTAGACCCGGAGGTGGCATCCCGACAATGCCGCAAGCAACGTCAGGCTGATAATAAGAAATTTTATATCTCAGCCAATTGCAATAATCATACTTTGTACTAAACTTTAGTATTTATTTGAACTTGGTTTTATCACAATATAGGCTTAAGTTTTTATTATTTATATGACATAATTAACAGGATTCGGGACATGTTACAATATAGTTTGTTATACATTTGTAATGTATATCACCGGAGAGTTTGTTTACGCAAAATGTAAATTGTAAGTTGTAATAAATGTTCTCCTTCAACTAATCTTCACATGGTATAGTGTATGCATATTTTGTTTTGTGATTGTATAAGTGTTGGTGCTGGTGCATTTATATTGATGTCTCTAAAATCACGGCGGAGATAAAGTGCATAGTGGGAAAAAAATATCTCTGCAGTTAGTAGTTCTAGTGTATTAGTAGGTAAGTATAACTATCAAGTAAAAAAAAGGTAAGTATAACTATATAAACTCATTCGCAAAAAAAGTATAACTCAGACACGCGCAAGTAGTTTTTACTACTCCTACGCTCTGAAACTGCTTAGAAATGACGGAATGGTTGCTTTTGAAGCAGGACGGGTCAGCGAATCACGCTGGCATCAGGGAATCCGGACAACCCCGCGTGTGCGTGCGCCTGATCTGATTTGTCAAACCTTCGTGACGCCATCGCGGCTGTCTGCAGGCAGGGTTTTTATCCACGCCGGTACGGCGACGGAACGCGCGCACGGGCACGGCTCCCAGCTGTTTCCTTGGGTGATCTGCCTTGGTCCATCCTGCAGGGTGCAGGCCCAGGCTACAGCGCACAGCACCCCCCTCGACCTCTCCCAGCTCGATCGGCTCCTACCCGGAGCTCGCGGATACGGGAGAAACTCCGCTTCATGCACAACAGCTGCTCCGATCCAGTGCCAACACCAACAGCGTGTGTCTGTGCTTGTCCCCTGCCTCTCACCTGCACGCCAACAGCGCCGTGCACGATCGATCTTGCCCGATCTCCCCCTGCCGGCCGCCGCTCGAAATCCCTCGGGATCTTCATGTCTCGACGACGAGCTCAAGAGAGTATCGGGAGAACGACTCTAACGTGATCTTACCAGGTGCAGCGCAGGGGAGGCGTCCGACACGACTTGCGCGCTCGCGACCACTTGTCTGGGCGTAAAATTCGCGGATCACGCAAGCGAAAACCAGCAACTCGGCCGTGACCTTTCCGCAGGTGCTTTCAGCAAAAGAGATGAGGCTGTGACGGATCGTGCGACCTTTTCCCGGATGATGGAACTCCACCTTTTCCGTAGATCCAAGTGCCCCGTTTTTTATCTAGTAATAATCGTGGATCATCCATCCAGTGGGTGGGCGCCAGACGCGCGAGAGCGGGCCTGAGCTGACAGGATGCAAAGTGCGGTATCTCGAGCTTCTTATTTTATCATGTTGGTTGCTCCCGTTCCCCCGTCTTTCTAGAAGGACGAGGCTGTGACGTCATGTGAACACTAGATTTTGTTGACAGAACGCGTTTGTATCTACTACTTCCTACAGGCAGGTGGTAGCTCGCCGCAGTCGCTCGCTGTCGGGATGAAATCGTCGTTAACAAAACAAGCAAAGCACGGCCCCAAGGCCCAAGGGCGTGTTTTCAGAGAGCTCGAAGCGGAAGTCGACAGGAACTCCCTTGCATCAAAAGAAGCCTCACTTTAGACGACAGCTACTTTAAGGTTACTGGGGGGAAGGTAGCTGCTGCTCAGTGTTAATTAGCACTGTCCCCAAAATAATCACGGTTGGAGAACCGTGCAAGGGAGGAATCGACTAGACTAGGGCTTTCTTGTTGCTACTTGGAGGTCGATCAATTAACAGACAGCGGTTAGGTCAATCTTGCCCACCGGAGTATCGCTGCAGCGCACTTAATACGCTGCTAGTAATATTAGTACTAACAGCCTCCAACCAAAAGCGGCAGCACTAGTAAATTTTGAACAACCGTGGAGCAAGTAATCTGACCCGCGACGACACAGTAAATCCGTAGGTAAATAGAACGATATATGTATTTTTCACTTCCAAAATAAGTGACTTGAATTTGTATAAATTCGTATATATCTACATGCTAAAATACATCTAGATGTTAAATACGTGGTGTTGTTGTATACCGCCCTCCATATAGTTCCCTCCGCATGAGCGCTCGTATGGACCCCGACTGCAACCGTCCCCACCGGAGTTGCATCACCCACCATCCGCCTCAACGCCAGCAACTTTATGTTGTGGAAGGGCCTGACCCTCCTCAATGTTCCATGTCACCTCGACGGCACCGAGCCTGCCCCCGCGAAGACGATCTCTCAAGGGGAAGGCGCGGACAAGGTGGATATCGCCAACCCAGCGTAAGCTCGATGGTGGGTCGTCGACCAGCAAGCCCTTGGCCTTCTCCTTGGCTCGATGGAGCCCGACATTGCGTGCCAGATCATCGGCTACAAAATTATCGCGGAGGCATGGACGTCCGTGCACACCATGTTTGGTGCTCAGAGTAGCGCCAACATCTGTCACACATCCGCAGTCAACTCCTTCCGTTGCGAAAGGAGGATGCCACTGCACGTTGTCTCATTCAAGTCTCTTCAGACGCAACAACTTCAAGCCAAAGAGTGGACTTCCTCGGCCAACGCTGCATCGCGGCCAGGCTCCTTCATCAACACCACCCAGTTGCGTTGTCCTGCTTACTCCCTTGCTCCTTACGACAGGGGCTGTTCTGCAGCGCCACCAGCCCAACGCGACAACGACCGCCAGCAGCATTCTGGTGGATACGGTGGAGGCAACGACGGATAGTAGACCGGCGGTAATGGGGCAACAGCGGCAATGGTGGCCACCACAAGCAGTGCCCCCGCTGCCAGCAATGCAATTACTAGGGGCCATAAGGCCTACTAGTGTTGCAACCGCTTCAACCAGACTTTCGCGTCGATAACACCAATCAGCATGTCAGCAACCCTGCTTCCACGAGCTCCCACAACGCTCCCCACTGGTTGTTGGACACCAGTGCCACAAATCATTTTACTAATGATCTAGAGTTCCTTCACATACATGAGCGCTACGGCGGGAAGGACAATGTTCAAGTTTTCAATAGTAAAGGTTTGCCTATTTCGCATATTGGTCATTCGACTTTAACCGGTTCTAAACTACTATTGAACAACATCCTTCACGTTCCACACTTTCATCATCACCTCCTGACATGGGTATGATTACTCGGGTCATTATGATTAGTTACCCTAGTTATATAAAAGCTTACAGCCCGCAAAGCCCAAGAAGAATCAAGGAAGGCCTAGAAAGCATCCGACGGAAGGAAAGCATATCTTGCTAAACAAGGAAAGAGTAGAAACTGATATTATATTAGTGCACCACTTCCATGTGCCTCTCTCCTCTCTCCCTAATCACACCAACCTCCCCAGCACCTCTTTGGTCGAGTCCTGGAGCCCCGAGCACCCCACCTTCCCCCTTCTTCTCCCACCAGAAGGCCATAGCCACCTCCTAGCCAAAACCCTAGCCACCTCGGCCAAAACCGAGATCTGCGCGCCTGGTGTTCTCCAAGCCCAGCTAGGAGCA
The DNA here is from genome assembly GCA_910589775.1 of Avena eriantha. NCBI lineage: Eukaryota > Viridiplantae > Streptophyta > Magnoliopsida > Poales > Poaceae > Avena > Avena eriantha. Next base: position 13,882,552 of record OU342742.1, on the reverse strand, counting down.
TCGTCGGGGTCACCTGCTTCTCCTTCTTCTCCTCGTACCAGCCCGGGGCCAACGCCTCGCCGGAATAAGCCTGGCGCCGCCATGCACCGCCCCAGCCCGAGACCGCCGTCCGCGAGCCCGGCGCCAGATCCCCTCCACCTCCGCGCGAACTACCACGCCGGCGACACCGCGGTGAGCCCCTGCCCCTCCCAGACACGGTCCCCCTCTCCCTCATGCGCCGTAGCTCCGCCGCTTTCGGTCGAACGCTCTGCGCGCCGCCGCGTACCGTGCGCGGGCGGGCAGCCGCAGCCCCAGATCCCTCTGTTCCTCGTCGAAGCCCGGCTAGCACAGCCAACCCCCGTAGATGCCCCCTGCACGAAAAATGTAGCCCGATGTCCCCTCTTCGTTTTTCATTTTTGGGGCGACGCGATTCGTCCAGTGTATGCGACGCCACCGTCGTCGGAAGTCGACCAGATTCGCCGCCGGCAGCACCCTGTCCGTCAGCGCGCAGCAGCAGCGATGACATTTTGCACATGACCCCCTGCCCTTTTTCCCGCCTAAACCCGCAGTCCCAGGAGCCCACCTGTCAGCCCCGGTGTATTTTTGCACGGAAGCCCCCGCGGCCTGGAGATTCTTCGCCCGCGCTGCCCCGGATCCACCACGTGTCCAGCCCCGGCTGGCGCGCACACGTGTGGCCCTGTGAGCCCGTTAGCCCCACCTGTTAGTCACATGGGCTAGCTGAGCTCGCGGTGGGAAAAGCTTTCACGCGTCGTTTTCGCCCAGTCAGCATCGGCCCCACCTGCCTGCGACTGTGGCTGGGCGATGCTGAGTGTAAAAAGTCTTGGTGTTTTCTGTTTTATAAAAACAATTTCAGAAAATGTTTTAATATGAATTTAAATCTGTTTTTAATAACTTTTAATTTGTAAATCCAAATAATACAAATAATATATGTTTTTGGATCAGAAAAATGTGAGGAATTCAAATATGCTATTCAAAATACTGTTTGAACAATTTAAATTTTCGAGATGATTAAAATTACAATAAAATGCCCTTTTTCTTAATTAATTAATAACTTTAATTCTATAACTCCAAATTGGGCAAATAATATGTCTAAATCGATCAGCGCGACGAGCCCGTTCTATCTGTGCAGTCCTTTTTCTGAATTGAAGCATGCATCATGTCATTAATAAAAATCTGAACTGTTTATGACAATAAAACTTGGTTAAATAAATAACAAAATGCTTTATTTCTTGTATCCACACCTCACCTTTGCCATGCTACTTTAATGCCATGTAAATTGTGCACCATTTATCATGGCATGCTTGTTTGCTTGTCGCATTTTAATTCATATGCTTGTGCACTTTATTTATATTGGCCCTTGTTTGTTTGGTTCTTCTTCGAATAGACGCCCAGCAGGAGAATTACCAGGAATCACAGGAGTACTACCCAGATCCATCTCTCGCTTCAACTGAGCTGCCAGGCAAGCACTACCACATGCTTGCATACATACAGTACCTATTGCCTCTATCTTATTCTTGCATCATTGAGTCGCGATTGCATTAAATTGAATCCCAGGTACTGCATAGCCTTTACTTTTAAACCCCACCAAAGCTTGTTCCTCCATCCCATGAGCCATTACTACAGGAGTTGTTCGAGCCATGCGAGTCGTAGAAAAGCATGTGTAGGGTATGTGAGGGTCTGATGAATAACGAGGTACCTAAACAACTTAACCGGAGTAGTAATGGGATAACTAATGAAAGAGGCACCGGTGAGCAATATCTGCTATTTGGTTTTTCATGCTCACTTGTGTCCCGTAGGACCCCGAGTACTTGATTCCTGTTCCTTGACTATTCGCACCATCCACATCCGGGAGGCCTTATGGACCCCCCTGAGCCAGAGCTTGATTCATTCTTCTTTCTTGGGGCCACAAAGTAGTTTGGGGCTTTATTACTATCTTGTACTTATGCCATGCTACTGTTTTATTAAGATTGTGCGAGGAGCACTTGTACTGTTTAAGAATTGCGGAGTGTTTTCGCGGTATCGACAAGCCCAGTCACATTTTCGGGTTCCCAGTCGTTTACAGCCATTGGCGCAAACCTTGGGTCCGTCTCGGAGCCGGCCAACTTCGTTGCGGGTAGCTTAATGGGGTGGCCCCCTGAAATATTTCTGAATCCTGTGATTGCTTTGTCTTGAATGCCTCGTTGGGTTTTGATTTGGTTTTTTCTGAGGTTGATCGAGTGTGTGTTGCTATTCGTGCACCCCTGTAGGGTAAATCTTTCTAAAAGCCGTGTTCGCGGTTATGGACGACTTGGAGCACAGTTTCTCGATCATAGACAAGTATAACTAAAGTACCGCTCTTAATTTGACTAAGTACTTGACTAGTAAATAGTGCAATATTCATGGAATAGTTAATAAAACTGCCAACGGATGATGGGGTTGTTCGTCCGCTTCCTCGTTGGTAAGCGAGGAGGAGGATGGATCTGTTAATTATACTATTATAACTGTTGTTCTTAATTCACGAACATCCGTCTATCATTGGTTAGACGGATGGTTAGCGAGTATCTGTAGAATTGTTAGGTATTATCTTTTGCTGCAATTGCGTCACCCCAGGTTGTGTCCCCTTTAGCGGCATAAAGACTTGCTTAGTACCCCTAGGGTCTCACACGATAAATTGTTTGATTCAGATGAACAGGTGTACCCGCAAGATGGATACTGGGTGGAAGAGACAGATGATGTTGGCAACGAACGTTCGGTGTAGAGATTCCGGGAACGGGGATCCGTGAGATCTGTGGGCGGGATGTGTTTATTTATGGGGCATCTTATGCCGATTTGCTTCTTATCCGTACTCGGATCTTGTTTTCCGCTTCCGCCTGATACTCTGATGTGTGATGTATGAGGAGCTATCCTAAATTATTATATCTATCTAGGACATTTGAATCTTGCCGTATGGCGTTGCAATATTTCTATTTCTTTTAGATGGAATGGCTCTGAGGACTATTGTATGTGGCTTGCATACATACTCATTTGTGTATGTAGTTGATCCCTTCGCCTGCCGATTACGCCGCTCGTTCTTGTCCCGATGTCTGAAAGTGGTTAGGACGGCCGAAAGGTCTACCGTGAGTGGCCCTGGGCCCCACCGTACTATTTTAACCACTTTCGTTCATCCAGGCATGTAACTAAGAGCGTAATTCACCGAGGTAGTTACAAGCAATCTGTAATCACATTTTCCATAAACAATCAGATAACTTTGAATCCCTTGTTTGTTTGGTCAACCAATGAAATCTCCAGCGTTCTCTTTTCCACGAAACCCTAAGTCCATAACCATGGGCATTGTTGAGGTTACCCCTCGTCAATTGGCGTCGTATGTGGGAAATCTAAACGTTGGAGTCATAGAATTGGTGCCCCCTCTCACCAAGCAGCAATCTGATAGCAGCGGAACCACGCGTGCCCACCCCTGCTTCAGTTCCCATCGACTTCAACAGTGGATTCTAACTCATCGTCGAAAGTTTCCACTTCCGCGTGGAGGAACCGGAGAATCTTTGCCTATTAGCCCCGATCTCTTCGGGTGTGATACTTGCATCTTCTATCGGCTCATCTGAAGGAGACGCACCTCAGCCAGTCAATGGCGAAGAGAATTCTAAAAACACTACAGATCTAGGGGATCTGGCCGATCTATACGATGGTATCTTCTTCGGGTCAGACTCGTAGCTAATGCCAACATGTGGCTCAAGTACAAGAAACACTAAACCCAATGAAAGCATCGACTTCGGAATCAAGATGGCCGAAATCTACCCAGAACATAACCCGTGTGATTTCACTGATTTCTCAAACAGTGTCTCTAGCGGATCCGATGACGACAGCAGCATCTTGTACATGACGCATCACCAAGTGTGTGTGATTATCGGGGAACCATCAACAACACGCGACTCCAACGGTAACCCGATCCTTGATCCCAATGATATTTTATCGGGTGATGACGCAGGAAACCACGGAAACAAAGGAGATCCGCCCAACAATCGTGTCATAAAAGGAAGAGAAGGAACGTGTGATGGCGAACGGTTAACTCTTTGGCTATCAGTGGAAACATGGAAAACACAAGGGATGCAGTCTAGGGCGATGTCCCAATGACAACAGAAGCCACATGCAAGGATCTGATGGCATACAAGTACTTACTCTACCACACAAAGAGGGACTTGCTTAGGATGCAGAGGCAACTCGACGAAATAAAAAGGTAGCCGACGAATCCAGCATCAGATAGGCGCAGCTAACCTCCACCCATGGATTTGGTAGTGTAACTGGAGGTGCACCATGGAGAGGAAACTCACGACTATAGAATATTCCGGAAGCCAAGAGAAACGAGCTAACTCGAGATCTAGATTTGTCCTTCATGACAATGGATCCGACAGGACACATCAAAGCAAAAACAGTGCAAGCCACGATCGTTGCCACCCAGACCTACCTACTCACAACTCAACCTGCACCCGATGATCCCCGGGCAGCACTCTATCGCTCCGCCCTCATGAACCTCGGTATGGTGGGAGCATCCCTTGCACAAGGAGAACAAGGAATCACCCGGCAACCCGATAAATCACCGTGCTGTCGCATCAGCCCTCGGCATGTGGGACACTCCCGACGTTCTCAATCACCACATCGGGTACACTTCCCAAACTCCGAACCACGAGATGACGCAAGAAACGACATTACATAGGGCATGGGTCGGTAGATCCAGTGAGCAGCACAGAAGCCGAAGATACTACGACGGTGAAAGTGAGGATGAGTACGAATTATGCGGGGCCAGTTGCTTTACCCGACATGTTCGCAATACCCTAGTACCCAAAGATTTCAAACTTCCTCATGATCACCAAAAGTACGACGGTTTCCAAGAACCTGAAGCTTGGTTGACAGATTACCTGCAAATTGTCATACTCCAAGGTGGCTCCAAAGCTACCACGATGCAGAGCTTGCAATTACACCTAAGAGGCGCCGCTTGGTGATGACTCAAATAGCTACCCAAAGAATCCAACAATAGTTGGAACAACCTCGAAGATAAGTTCATCTGAAACTTCACATCCACGTTCAAACAACCCACATCCTTGGAGCAATTACATGTGTGCAAGTAGAAATTTGGAGAACCAATACGAGCATTTATGCAATGGTGGAACATCATTAAAAACTCAGCCGAAGCTATATCCGATGAAAGGGAGATTGATGCTTTCAATGATGGCCTTCGCCAAAGAGAATTCATTGAGGAGATGGGATGGGTCAAACCCAAAACAATTTCACAGCTGATGGATATGGAAAATCACTAGGCAGACATCGAAGAGGCAGTACACAATAAGTGAAGGAGCTCACCAGAGGAAGATCGGGGCAGGCGTAATAATGACATAAGAAGGCAAAACAATGATAGATACAACGGGACAAGCCACGTTGCAAATGTCTTTTCAGGAGAAGACAGCCGATGAAATGACGATCGCGGTAGCGGATACCGCAGTAACATAGACGACCCCGATGGAAACCAACTAGCAGAGCGGTACCATCCAAGATCTCGGGAGCCCCCAGTGTCTCCAATGTAGATGCTAGAAGAGCCCCTAGTGTCTAATATATATATACGTACATGTAGTACCACATACCTAGGATGGGGCCCTTGGATTTAGGGGGCCCTGGGAGGCCGCACACCGTGCCTACCCCTAGGGTCGGCCCTGCTAGCATGCCCTAATATTCGATAGTTCATGCACCTTTCTGACAATTGAACAAATAAGCATGTTCATGTTGTATCATATCATCATCTAGGATCAACATCACCTCAATCTTTCTCAAAGTTAATTTTTACATCACACATAGCTTCAAAGATGTATAACAAAAGTTTCAAGTTCTTAGCACCCTCCAGGTCATCCTTGAAGAGCATAATCAGCAAACTGCAGAATGGAAATGCCTTCTTCAAACATATGATCAGCTAAACTAGTAAATAAGTCGGTTGCCCTGTGTATTCTTGACCATTTTGTTCAAACATTCCCCTACCATATTGAAAAGAAAAGTAGAGAAACGATCCCTGCCTCACCCCATTCAAACTACCAAAGTAAGAACCCAACACATCATTAACTTTAACACTTAGAGTTTCTCCTGTAAAAACATTTCTAATCCAAATTAACCACAGATGACTGAAACCTTTCCGTCTATAGCTGTCAAAAAGAAATCACAATTGATCTTATTATATGCCTTTTCAAAATCAAGCTTCAACACCACACTGTGTTGCTTGTGAAATTTGGTTTCTTTGAGGATTTCCTACAACAGATTAACACCATAGATAATGATCCTTTCCTTGATAAAAGCGGTTTGGCAAGTATTTATCATACTTTCCATAATTGGTCCAGTCATGACTATCGTTGCCTTGGTGATAATCTTGAACAACACTTGGAGCTAGCATATTGGTATGTATTTCTAGATAATTTGTGCATCATCACTTTTAGGAATCAGGGTGATAATAACATAATTGATTCTACTGAGGTCAAATTTTTTTCTAGTGGAAATCATGAAACATTTCCATTATATCATACTCAATAATATCCCAACATTCCTGATAGAACTCCACATGAATCTCATTTGGGCGCACAACTTTATTTATTCATCATATCAATCACATTCCTTATTTCCTCAGCTGTGAAAGGTATGTCGATCATCATCAGCATCATGTCACCCTCAATTAGTTGCTCATCGGTAGTCTAGTTATCACCTAAAAACCTTGAAGTAAATCCTACAGCTGGACCAAATAAATCTTTGTAAAATTCACTAGCATGCAAATCTTTGTAAAATTCAGTAGCATGTTGTAGTAAGTTTGGAGTCCCCTAAAGAATATCTCCATCATTCTTCACGTAAAACATCATCCTTCTTCTTTTCCTCCATTAGATATTCTATGAAAATGCTCATTATTATTATCTCCTCTTACCAACCAGTTTTATTAGATCTTCGTTGCCAGTACTTCTCTTCATTTGCATAAATCTCCATCAGCTCCTGCTGCACTTTGCTTTTTCTAACAAGTTGTTCTCTGTTTAATAACATAATTTCTTCCAACTCTTCGAAGTCCCGCAATTCCTCGGGTGATATATTATTTTTTAATCTCCTGTCTTCTCACATTTGCAACCCATCCTTTCAAATCATTCTTCAACAATTTCAGCTTTTGTTGTATTTTCTCTGGACTATTCTTTGCTTTCACTTGCTTCCTCTAATTTTTGTTTCAACTGTGGCCATAAAATCTGATTTTTTGAACCAACTTTTTTCGAATCTAAAATCTTTCTTCCTCCGAAACTGACCCTCCCATAGTATTAAGTAACAAAGGACTATGATTAGAAGTTTCTCTTGTCAGTCTATGCATAGTAGTGAGTGGAAACAAATCCTTCCATTCTTTGCTTACAAAGATTCTATCAAGCTTTTCTAGTGTGGGAAATGCATGATCATTTGACCAGGTAAATTGCCCTCCTAATATGTATAGTTCATGTCACACACACTGATGATTGAGTTGAACATATCAGCCCATTTATTGGGTCTAAAATTTATGGGTTTTTTCTAACAAGCAAATCTCACAATATAAAAATCTCCACCAAAATAAGAGCATCTCTAAGCGAAATCCTATCCTTTAGATGAACAAAAGCCCCTATCCTTTAACTTCTTCTATTTTCTCATCTAAAGGAAAACAGTTTGTAGCCGAACTCTTATTCTTAACTCCCTAAAATATGTTTTCAACATAATTGTTGCAAGCGAGCACATAAATGCACAACAATATATAATATAAGATTCGTGATTCATATAGATCGATAGATTAGTCATACAAATAGATATCATCATGGATTTGTTCCAAAATGCTTGTATTGGTTAGTTAGCTCCATTCTATTTGAACAATGCATCATTAACAAGAGTTTGATGATGCCATGTGAAGTACAAATCATTGTCTTCATCCTCCAACCATTTTGCTTCTCTCTTATTCTTCTTCACTGAGCTACGAATTTAATCAAAGATGAAACAATGTGTTATCAAGCACGAACTGTAGGATCTTTCACCAAAAAAGGGGGACAAAATTCACCTTGTTCGGGGGTTTCCAACTTTGTCGGGATGAGAATGGGTGGACGCAGCTCGGCCTGCGCTGGTGCCGACGCTCCAACGAGCTCCATCCAGGCGTTATTCACCGGAGACTGTAGCAACCCTAAAGTCGGCGAGATGCGATAGCGACTAGAGGAGGAAGACATGTCGGAGGTGAGAGGCGGCGCGAATCCGACCGAAACGCGACTCGTCACGACAAATAGAGGATGAAGACATGTCCGAGGTGTGAGGCGGCACGGATCTGGCCGAAACACGACTGGTCACGACCTGGGTTCGTCGAATGACGACGGTGATGGAGGATTTGTGGGCGGAAAACACAGGCCGTGCGGCTCAAATCCGACGACGGCAGCTAGCGGTGGCGAAGCGGATTGGTGTGGGAGGGTCGACGAAGTCGGCAGAGGCAATAACTAGTCGCTGTGGGTGTGGCCACGCGTATGGGCGGGATATTTTTTATTAGTCGCGGTCGCGGTCGAGTTAAAGTAGGAGCCGCAACGGCTGATTTTTCAAAAAAAAATCGTCTAACGTCGAGAGGGTTTCGGCTAAGTGCGGTTTAGTTGTTTGGATAAAAATATTTGCCTAACAAAAGTCTTTTAGGTGTGTTCGCCCAGAGATGATCTAATGAAGACATAAATTGATCGTGACTTGACTTTATCTAGATTTAGATGTATCTCTACATTAAAATATGTATAGATTCATATGAATCTAGATAAATCAAAGTAACTTATTTATGGGACGGATGGAGTACGTGTTTTCATTGAGCTGCCCCGTACCATACATGCCTAACAGATTTCATGTAAAAAATTGTTTTTGGTGGCTTGTGATTTTGAAAAGAAGCGCGGCAACATGAGGTAGGCGCACGCACGCGCGTACGAGTGACGACAGTGCAGGGCGTGAACTGTAGCAGGAGGCCCTCCTTGGTGGCCGTATCATCCGACCTGCCAACTTGCGCGTACGGTGTACCGCGCTCCCAGCAAATGAACCCACCCCAACAGCCTGGAAATGTTTACGCTTGGCCGTCCTCGAGCAGACGAGGGACAGTACTCCTACTCCGGCAGGAAATGGGCTTTAAACGAGGAGTAAATCGCCACTGTGCCTGCTTCAAGTCGCGGAACGCGTCTTCAGTAAAGGCTCTGCGCGATGTCTCTGGCTCATCAATATCATCCTCATTTTTACACCTCCTCCTGTGAAGAGTCAGTGAGATGGTGGAGCCGTGTGCTGCGGCTGGCAATGCAGTGGCAATACGTGCCGTTCATGGCGAGCTGGTTGCTGTACAGCCTAATGGCTAGACCCTCCGTTTGTAACCGCTAAACGCGTCAGATTAATCACTGTACCATTCCACCATAAAACATCCAGGTCGAGCAGCTACGTGCAACGCCACATCCTACACAGATATGCTCTGTTTTTCCTCTCAAGAAAAAAGGATAAGTGCTCCGTTTTCTTTTTGTGCGGGGCAACCAATGCTCTGTTTTGAACGGAAGCACCACGAGTTCCCCAGGAGAATACTGCTTGTGTGTAATAATGGAACAGAGTCACAGATACATTTCGTGTCACGAGTTAAATTCGATTATTTTCACTATACACGCACACCAGTGATGTGATACCACCATTTTGAACTGCAGCTGAGCTTGCTACGACGCCACAATGGTGCCCGACCAACCAACGAGCCTAATCGATCGCGCCAACCTATACAGCAACAAATAAACCTCCTCCGTGTCACGCCTAACTCGCCGCCGCCGTTACGTACGTACACCGACCACGCACCGAACTCCTCCCTACGACACGATCATCGTGGTGTACACGGCTCGACCGCCTACGCGACCACCTTGGCCGGCGGCACCACGATGGGGCTCCGGACCACGTGCTCCGGCGACACCCACTTCAGGTTCCCCTCCGCGCCGGCGACGGCCGGCTGCTTCCCGGCCCACCGCACCGTCACTGTGAAGCTCTGCCTCTCGTTCACCTTGGAGAAGCGCAGCATCGGGGGCCGCACCGTCACGGACACCTCCTTGGGCATGTCCACCACGGCCCTGTACACCGACCCCGCATTCCCCACGTTCTTCACCGTGCGCCGCACCGTGATCGGCTGCGACAGCAGCTTGACCACCATCGACGGGTAGTTCAGCTCCGCCTCGGTGATGGCCTTGATCTTGCCGCACTCGATCCTGCGGTGCGTGATCTCCCTCACGCCCTCGTCGCCGATGCCCAGCCCGCACAGGTACGGGATGTAGTCGTTGGGCGCCAGGTCGTACACCAGGCCCGGGTCCACGGCGCGCGACGGGTTCACGTACCCGGCGCCCATGGCGTAGAAGCTCGCCCTGCGGTACTGCTCGTCCTTGATCGCCACGCCGGCGTGGTCCGCGGTGTCCGAGGACGTCATCAGCGCCGACCGGATCTCCGCGGGGGACCAGCCAGGGTGCAGGCTCTTGATCACCGCGGCGATCCCGCTCAGGTGCGGAGTCGACATGGACGTGCCGGACTCCATGAAGAAGGCCAGGCTCACGTCGTCCACGAACTCCGGGTGCATCTCGCTCGGCGCCCACGCCGCCAGGATGTTCATGCCGGGCCCCGTGATGTCCGGCTTCAGGATGCCCGGGCTGGCCTTGCTCGGCCCGCGGGAGGAGAAGAACGCCACCGCGGGCGCAGGGGTGGAGCCCATCACCGTGCCCCTGAACGTGATGCTCGCCGTGGGCTTGGGCGTCGACTTGATGTACGCGGCGATCTTTGACCCGGCGGTGTTGCTCACGTGCGACGCGGGCAGCACGTGCGCGTCGGCGAACGTGGTGAATCCTTCCTCCGGTTTGTTCATCAGGATCATGCCGGCGCCGGAGTAGGCGTTCACGGTCTGCCCCTGCTCCACGTGCTCCGAGATGCCGCGGCTCTCGCAGAGCACCACCTTGCCCTTGACGTCGTCGGGGAGGGAGCTACAGCCGCGTGCGTCGGGGTCGCCGCTGGCGCCGGGGAACACGAGCGGGAGCTGGCGCCCCGCGGTGTTGTTCCGTGGCTGGAACAGCGACTCGCCGTCGAACTCCTGCCCGTTACCAAGCCTCACGGTGGTCCGTATCGCGCGGTCAGTGGTGCCCGCCGCGACGGTCAGCATCCACGGCGCGCCGTTGCCCACGGACCCTACGGCCGGCCCCGCATTGCCGGCGGCGGCGCTGACGAAGATCCCGTGCTCCATGGCCTTGTAGGTGGCGATGGCCACGAGGTCGTAGTTGAACTGCGCGCCGTCCGACGCGTCGATGGAGAACGAGATGACGTCGACGCCGTCCTTGACGGCGGCGTCGAGCCCGGCCACGATGTCCATGATGGAGCAGCGGCTGCGCGAGCACACCTTGTAAATCGCCAGGTGCGCGTGCGGCGCCATGCCGGACGCGGTCCCGTGCGCGTTCCCCCGCACGTCGGCGTTCTCCACGAAGTTGCCCGCGGCGGTGCTGGCGGTGTGCGTGCCGTGGCCGGCGTCGTCGACGGGGGGCGCCGTGGAGTTCACCGACGCGCTGCCGAACGCGCGCGCGCCGATGACCTTGTTGTTGCATCCGCCGGTGCCCGCGATGGCCTTGAACTCGCAGGCGCCCTTCCACTTCCTGGGCGGCGGCGGCATCCCGGCGTCGCCGAAGGAGGGGTGGCTGGGCAGGATGCCCGTGTCGAGGAGCCCGATCACGACGCCCCGGCCGAACCCGGAGCGGCTCCAGAAGCCGTCTTTGCCGAGGTGGAGGCCCAGGAAGCCCGGCGAGTGGGTGGTGGCCAGCGGCAGGAACTCCTCCGGGTACAGCCTCAGGCACCCCGCCCTGCTCCGCATCGCGTCGGCCTCGTCGTCGCTCAGCCGCGCCGCGAACCCCGTCAGCACGTGGCTGTAGGAGTATATGATCGCCGGGCCGCCGCCGTCAGCCAGCGACTCCGGTGTGGCGTCCGGCAGGAACGAGCGGTGCCAGGCCTCGACCGCGTCGGCGCTGACGTCGTCCCGCGGCTCGAGATGGACGACATAGTTCCTCCGCTCCTGCGCGTGGCACGCGGCGAGGAGCGGCGCGAGGAGCAGGAGGCCGGCGATGAAGCTCCTCATGACGTGGAGCTCCGCTCGGCTAGGATGGTTCGATGCTGCTGTAGAGAGCTGGTTTTGATTTGAGCGAGAGAGGGGGGAATGCCGAATGCAGCTAGCTGGCGGGCGGGGAAGAGAAGGGGATGAGAGTGAAGTGGCCGTGGCCGTGTGGTGGCATGAGCAGGGGGACTGGGCGGGGGTTTATGTAGTAGGGGTGAGCATTGGCGTTGGGTGGGGGAGGCCGTGGCCGTGCGTGAGGTGTGATGGATGGGCAGCACCATACTGGCGGTGAGCTGGAGCGCAGAAGCGGCCTCTGAGTTTGATTTTGAATTCCGCGAGGGCGAGGACCGTTGGATCGGGAAACGATCATGATGCATTGCTTCATTTCCTTCACTCTGTCACGGTTACTCCGCGCGCGCTCTACGCTCCCTTTTCCCCTCCGGTGGCGCCGGAGAAGAGTAATGACTTGGCGTCGCGGTGAGGTGAGGTGAGGTGCTGGATTCCACTCTTTGGTTCATTCAATTTCTGAGTTCTGTGGCAACACTTGACGTAACTCCACTCCAGCAGTTAAGGCAATGGGAGCGTAGGAGTAACTCTGTTGCCCAACTCGTCGCACGCTACCGACGTGTCCTCGACTCGACTCGACTGATGCACACACACACACACGCTCCAGGAAAGGAAACGTTCACATTTACTCCTACGCCCGTATGCAGGCACTAGCCTTTGCGGAAATCAGACTCGAAACAGAACAATGTTTCGAACGGGAGCGCAGGTTCGGCTTCTCGTGGCTGGCCGGTGCGGTGTTCGCCGCTCTTGGCTCCCACGGCCGCGCTGGACGCCCGGACGGTAGCGGCTCGCGTCGTATTCAAGCGCGTGCGGTCGCTGCCCCGCGTAGTAGGCTCGGTGGTCTCCCCGGCCGATGGCGATCGGTGCGGGTGCTTTCAGCGCGGGCCCAGCCTGTCGGGGACAGGACTAATGACAATCATATCTGCGGTGGGGTGTTAGATTTGAGAGCTGAGAGGGTCAATCATTCTTTGACTCCACCACGGTGGGGCCGCCATCAGCGACACATGTCTGGGCCGGGAACCGGTTCTCGACGGAACTTGCTTGTCGCTTTTGCGTGGGGGAATGGCGCCATTATAAAATCGGGGAGAATTAGGCACTGTGATGGATGCCCAAGTACGTGAAGTGAGTGTTTGTTTATTGGTCGTCGACACCCACTTTGCTTTGTTCAATTTACAACTTGGACTTTGTACACGGTGGGGCCGTGCCATGTCGAACGATGCATGTCTACTAGTGTCCTTGCAGCGACAATGGCGAAGCGTTGTGGTAATAAAAGGAAAGTGATTACGATTTTTGACTGTTTTAATTATTCTACCGTGTTAAGAAGGAACGTTCGAAACGAGCCCTGAATTTGAGTTTAGGAAGCCATCAACCGACCAGAGTACATGGAAAGCAAAACAGAAAAATAACCCAACATCTAAAGAGAAAACGTGTCCCTTCTAGTCCCTCGGAACATTCGAAACGTTCGCACGCTAGCTCAAGAATCCGCAACAAAATAAAAAAAATCTTCAAGCACCGAGGCACCCCCACCTAAAAGCTGCAACGGATCCGGTCAGCACCTCGCCACAGCCTGGCTCGAAGAAGACCACAATCACACTACACCAATTAGACAACGGAAATTTCAGGTTAGCAACGCCTCCGGGATGGTAAACGGCGCTCGGGAGCATCCCTGTTGTCTGACACGGGATGAACCATGCCAAGCTTTCGCGAAAGCTCCAACACGCACCCGAAGAAGCACATGTGGCTTTTCCCGAGAAGCAGAGATAGCCTCCAGCTAATGAAAAGCACTGGTATCCTCCCGTGGCATTGCACCAACCCCCGATAGCCCCTAGGCTCGAGGGCAGCCACACGAACCGAGGAGCACATTGTTTAGAAGAAGCCAAGCTAACTCAACGTAGGGCATCGACGAGAAAGCCCACGAAGGAACTCGAAGCAAGCACCGGTAAATAGGTAGTCAACAAGGCACCCGGAGGAGGCGGTCGACACTAGGATGGGTATCATGGCCACGACTCCAAAGAGGTGAGCGGTTCCCACATGCATCATCCCCAGCAATGGTCAAAATCATGCAATGTTTTAACATACCCACTAACCTCTTGTGAGCATCTCTACGAACCAAAGTAGCACGAGGGAACCAAAGCAATATTGCCGCTAGCACCACCGCCGAGTGCAGATGGTCGGCCGTCTTCCAAGAAGACCGAGATCGCAGCAGGCTGCCGAATCAGTCATCAGATCTGGCTGGATGGGAACGAACACACTCAGTCGATAAAGGAAGGGGGACATGCCCATCGTCGTGCCGTCGAAGCACAAGAAAACATCCCACTTGCCACGGACCACGGAATCAGGCCCTACCCAAATACCTAACTCCCTCTCAAAAAGATAGGAGAGGGACAGGTCCACCCGCCACTGGCTACCTGCCCCCCAACACACCATGACCGACCAGAGCCCTATACAGACTGTAACATCCTAATATTAGAGATTAGAAATAAACAAAGATCCGGTCTGTGCCTTGCATTGGTACATAGAAAATCCGGAGAATTTTCGTGTTTTTATTAAAATCTATGAAAATGATTGAAGCTTTTCTTAACTTGATTGAATTGAACTAGATCATCAAGTTTAGTGTGATAATTTTAAATATGACCTTGCCTTAAACCTTATTTTGGTTAAAGATAATTTGATCTGTGGATTAGATCAAATGGAATAAAATAAAAACAATAACACATTGCTTGAGGATCAAATACTAGATCTTCTAGAGATCGCATTATTGCATTCCTTAATATAATTTATGGATACAAAATCAAATACAGAACTCAAGTAAAAAGGAATTCAATAACCAAATCATGATCTATAATGCATATCAGTCCCTATCATGAACATCATGGTATTTCTTGAACATTAATTCTTGAACTTATAACAAGTAGAAAGAAAATAAAGAAAAGACTTTTTATAGTAGACATTAGCTTATTTTATGTTACCTCTACTGGACCATGTTATAGTATTAGGTAATCATCAATGTCTGGTGATCAATTCGTGACCTACTACATTGTTCCTTCTAAAGTATTGAAGGAAGTTAATAAGAAGAAAGAAACGAGATATGATAGAATTTGTCATCATCTTTAGGATGAGAGTCTTAGGTGGAATCAACTTATTTGATAGTTCGGGGAGTTAACTCACTCATGAGTTGACTAGAAGAATTATTAGAGTAAATAGTGAGCTGATAACTAGGAGTTATAAGAAAACTAGTGAGGATAGAGTACTAAGGAGCAGTCTTAATAGATCAAGTTGGTATAATCATGAAGTAAGGTTACGTAGTAAGATAGAACCTCTAACATAATAGCTGTAGTGTTAGTTCAATGCTTGATTGGCAATAGACCTTGACTAGGCAAAACCTAAGCGACATATGATCAAAGAATCTTAGTGATCATGTTTAAGTCACTAGGAGTGAGATAGAACTGGATTCAAAGTTGACATTGGTGTAGTAATATGGATTAAATTATAATAGAGAGGAGACATTCTAGATTAACCATATCAAGCCAAGTTGGTGTATGATGAAGGATGAAGTGTGAGTTACTTGGGATAACTGAAGTCATCATAGTATGATCAAGATCTATATCGGGGCACTATTGGATTATAGAAGTAGTACTAGTCAATCTAGTGTTAGTGGTCTATACCTAGGTTGTAATGAGGATTGTGGTCATCAAACCCATGTGATGTATATTGGTGGTTAGAGAATATAAAGGAGTCGATAAATGGAATTTAGTAGCAACTCACATAAAGGAATGGAATTCATTAGTAGTTATAGCTAAGTAAGAGTGTTTGAGAGAAGATTATATGAGGATATCTAATAATAAACTTCTAAGGTTCCTGATACGTTGCTAACGTATCCATAATTTTCGATGTTCCATGCTTGGTTTTATCTAATTTCTTGTGTTTTGTACACACTTTGGAGTACTTTTTATATGATTTCTTGGACTAACCTATTAACAAGAGCCACGGTGCCAGCTGCCAGTTTTCTGCTGTTTTTGGTTCCAAGAAGTTAGAAAATGGATATTCTCGGAATTGGACGGGACAAAAGCCAAAGTCACTATTTTACCGGAAGACATCTGGAGCCAGAATACGAGACGGAGAAGGGCCAGAGGGTGGCCACACCACCTGGTGGCGCGGGCCAGGCCAGGCCACGCCAGGGGGTGGTGTGGGCCCCTCCGGCACCCCTCGGTCTCCCCTCTCGCCTATAAGAGCCTCCTGATGCATAAACCCTAAATCATCAAGCCTTCAGCCACGAAAAGTTCCACATCGCCGTCGCCACCGAAGGGGAGATTCGGGGGACAGAAAGTCTTTGTTCCGGCACCCTGCTGGGACGGGGAAGTGCCCTCGGAGCCATGTCCATCGATCTCCACCGCCATCTCCATCACTGTTGCTGATTCCCATGATGAGGAGGGAGTAGTTCTCTCTCGAGGCTAAGGGTTATATCGGTAGCTATGTGTTCATCTCTCTCTCTATGCATGATCATATTGTGATCATGAGCTTGTAATCTATAGATCAACCTTGCGACTCAAGTGCTTTAATAGATCTCTGCTCTCCCCATGTGTGTGAAGTTGACAGTGTGCACACCATGGTGGCACTTAGGCTAGAGACTACAAATACTTGTTATGAGTTATATTTGGAGTTGGATGTCTCTATAAAATTTTGGTGTTTGTTGGAACCATCTAGTACTCAAGGTGACAGTGTGAGATTTTCTAGATGGGAAAGGCTTACTTTGAGGTGTGCTATTATAGCCCTACCATGGATTAGAGTATCCAACTGGAGAGTAGTTCAACGTAGTACCATGAAGATGATATATTTATATGCGAGTGTTCACTAGTGAAAGTATGATCCCTACGCCCTATTTCTAAGCAATGAAACACCGTTTGCTATTAGATCCATTACATGTTTGCTTGCTTCCATCTTTATTTCAGTTTGTCTTTAGTCTCTTCCACGCCATCAAGCTATTTTCTAGCACCGTTGTCTTTTATCCATACCACTCATATTTCACTATCTCTTCGCCGAACTAGTGCACCTATACACCTGACAAGTGTATTGGGTGTGTTGGGGACACAAGAGACTTCTTGTATCTTGATTGCAGGGTTTCTTGAGAGGGATACCTTTGACCACTTCCTCCCTGAGTTCGATAAACCTTGGGTGATCCACTTAAGGGAAAACTTGCTGCTATTCTACAAACCTCTACACTTGGAGGCCCAACAACTGTCTACAAGAATAGAAGTGCGTAGACATCAGTTCCTAAGAGATATTAATGAGTAGATTAGAAAGAAAGAGAGTCAAACATTCCAACATATGTGGAACCATCAGAGATATTCCAGAGATGGAAACTATCTGTTATATAACAATATGTAGAGTTTGGATGTCAAGCTCCTAGAATTCACAAATGGATTTAGGGAGAGAAAGTATTGATTAGAGAAGAATTATGAAGTGAACTCATCATGGCAAGCCATGATAATTGTTATGGAGCAATAGTATGCCTAAGAAAGGTATGCCGTGATTAGAAGCTTAATTAATAAATCATATAAGAGAGCTTATCCTAGCCTTGATCAAAGGAGTATGATCCCAATCATTACAAACCATTACATTGTAACATTCTATCAACAAATCAACCACATCTAAAATAGTAGTGACCGACTAGTATATGAATTCATTCTTATCTATTTAAAAATATCAAGTGATATTATTCCTGGTTAACATCCTAGCAAGAATAAATATTAAGCCTTGTTACATTCTATACCTATATTATTGGCATTAGTAAAACTAATTCCTATTTCCATATAGCTAAAAAAGTATCCTTATGGAGATATTTACAAAACACTATTTGTTTATCCCTAAGCACTAAACCAAAGTGTATTTTGAAATCATCAAGATTCCAAGTTCTTATTAGGCAAATCTTAGGACAATATTGTTTATCCTATTCTATAATTGGATATTCTCCATAATATCAAAGTATAACTCAATGTTCTTTAATCCTGGATATTTGGAAAAATCTATAAATGAAATAAATTTAGGAAAGGTTTTAGAATCCGAAGTAAATATCTTGGATAAAAAATCTCATTAAAAAGAATTGCTATATGAGGTATATATCAATTATTATATGATGCCATATATAAAGATCTTATGGCCATCATTACTTATCTTAACTCTTTAAAATTCCATTTATCAAAAAGAGTTAAAAGAGTTTGTACTAGTTCTTTCTTTATATATATAAAAAGATCCACACCTTAGGGGCTTCCCCTATGGTAAAGTTGTCAAAAAAAAGTTCAGACTTAGGATAAATCCTAAGAGTTGCTAGCTATAATTTTGAATACCTTTTGTTCTTTAAGTAAGATTTTCTTCAAAAGTTATTCTTTTAGAGTAAACTAAAAATAAACTTTATGATTTATTTAAGGTTCAAAATGAATAATAAACTTTTATAAGAAGTTTTTTGTCCTTTACCAACACTTGAGTGGTATATTGTTGTATGATACTTTTTTATACTTGTAAGTCATTTCACACACTATCACAAAACCTAATAAGAAGCACACGTGTGAAACTAAGCTAAAAAGACAACACACCCTAATGAAATCATCATAACTCAACAGTCACTAAACCATCGAAGTGTATTTCGGGATTTGGGTTTAGAATATTACATAGAATTCCTTATGCATAATAGCATCTTTCTTATTTAAACAATAGTTCTTACTGGACCAATGATATTGTTCTTGAATATTGGAGTTTATATTGTCTTGAAGACTTTGGTTGTATAATCTTGTAGTCAAAAACGCAAGTTCATACTTTCTCATGTCCTTTGATTATTTTCTATCAAGTATTTGCAATCTATTATTGTTATCACCCGAATTTCAGAAAGGATGACAGAAAAGACTATTTTCTTAACAACATGACTTATTGGTCATCGGTCCAAGTGGTGATAATCTAGTATGGCGGGCAAATGGAATCATGGCATATATGTGGTTGGTGGAGGTTCCATTTGCACGAAAAGTATCTTTTAGGACTTAATAACCAATGTTGTCAGTGATTCTAGTGTCATATAATACGTGTTAACCATAAGATCTAGAGTGGGACGGAGAATTCATCCGGATCTTCTTCTTTTTGCATGCTGACGGACGACATTATTGCGACTGACGAGGGTTTAACTCATCAATGCCCATTGTTATGGACTTGGGTTTTGGAGAAGGAGGGAGCGCTGGAGACATCTATCGGCTAGCAAACAAGCACATAGGGAACTCGAAGATTTACCCAGGTTCATGCCTCGTGGAGGTCCCTACTCCTGCTTGTCTGCTCATGGAATTATCAAAGGAATCGAGGATTACAATGGTGCGCAGATGCAATCTGGCAAGAGTTGTGGAAACTAGGGTTGCGTGTGTACTCCTCGCCGCCCCCTCCTAGCCTTTATATAGATAGGCTAGGTCTCGGGTGACAGATCGAGTCGGTTACAGGTTAGGGTTTTCCCCTTTAAAGTTTCTATCTTTAGCTTCTTCTTGTTCTTCAAGCAATCGAGAGTCCGTAGGCTACTCGAGTTCTCTCTTTGGGCCTTGGCGACATCGTGGGCTTCGCCATATCTGGACCGTATATGCCAAACTCGAGTATCTGTAGGGTATACCCATGTCAGTGACGCTCCAGATTCCTGACGGAGGATCCAACACATGGGTGGGAGCCCTTAGTGCCCCGCGATACTTGGTGTCTATGATGGTTGTCGGAGGTAGGTCAGCCATTATGATGGGGGCTACCAGGGCATGTTCTGCTTACATAATTTGGTGGCATGCGAGATTGTGGAGAAGGGCAGTGTCGACTTGGATTTTGGATTGGGCCCCATACCAAGGAAGTGTGGACGAGCTCATGACTCGGATGTGCAACAAGGTTAAGATATCTTATGGATAAAGCTCATGACTCGGGTGACAGATCGAGTCGGTTACAGGTTAGGGTTTTCCCCTTTGAACTTTCTATCTTTAGCTTCTTCTTGTTCTTCAAGCAATCGAGAGTTCATAGGCTACTCGAGTTCTCTCTTTGGGACTTGGCGACACCGTATATGCCAAACTCGAGTACCTGTAGGGTATACCCATGTCAGTAGCCCCCGAGTGTCCAGAGGGATCGCAGATTCGACTAGAGACTTTATGAAGTCTTTTGAGTGCATAAATGAGTATATTTTTCGGCTGTTTTGCCTGTGTCATAGGGATTGTTGATATGCGTGCCTGATTCATCCGATGTATCGGTGTCAGTTAACTACCTTAGGGTAAAACAACGCAATCTACTCGAACTCGAGTCTCCGGACTCGAATCCAGAAAAGTGCTGGTGCAATTCGACTCAAGCCACGGAGGTCTTACAGGAGTCGAATTCCAGTGTACGGGTGTGAGCACTCGACGCGTCCGTCAAGGCATGTTCATCGTGCCTGTAGGCACGGTTATATTTCTGGTAGTGCGCAGCAAAATGCGTTGCCAGGCCTTATTCAGGTCTTATCTTCACGCTGCAAGCACGGCATCCGAATTTTGTCATCGCGGAGACGACTCGGGTGACCCAAGAGACGCAATATCTTTGTAGGGAAAAATCATGATACGGTGTCTCCATAAGCTTCGAGTGTGGATGTTACACAATACTTTGTTAAAATAATCATAGGGTGCGCGACCAGCACTCCCTATGGGAGTAGCCCCCAAGTGCCTGGTTGAGTCGAAGACTCAGGCAGGGACTAAAGAACTTTTTGCGACTGCAGTCGCCTTTTGTTTGCTTGTTTTAGTCGAATTTGCTTCCGGCGCTCCCAATAGGAGTAACCCATGTCCATAGTCGAACCGTGTTTCAGGTGGTTGGGTTAGCTTTGATTGTTCATGTTCCCGCAAAAAGAAAAAAGGAAAAATCGTAGGGTGCGCGACCAGCGCTCCCTATGGGAGTAGCTCCCGAGTGCTTGGTGGAGTCGAAGACTCGAGCAAGGACTAAAGTAGTCAAAGTCATCTGCTACGTAGTTTGATGACGTCAGTGCTGACGATCCATGACCTCAGTTGCCCGTGTGAGCGAGTTTGACGGGACGTGACGAGCGGTGGGTCCCATTCTCTGACTCTGATTTGACCGGGCGTGCGTTAATCTTTATTTTAACTGCGCCTCCTCAATTTCCGCGCGTAATGGGAATAGTGTGAGACGGTTCGCGCTTCAGGTTCTCCACATGTCGAGCGCGATGAACGCCACGCGTCTGGTAGGGTTTTTCTTAGCCGTTGGATTGCATCTTCCAGGGGGTTAAGTAGCGATGCAGCGACGGTGAATTTCTCATCTGCTTCTTTCATCCTTTGCCTCCATCGCCATTACCGCTGCTTCTCTGCTTCCTTGCTTTTCTTTCCTTCGCAGCGCTGGACCAGCTCTGCGTATTTCCCAACTACTTCCTCCGGTCACATCGCCGCCGTGGAATGCGGAAGAAAAAGGGAGGTGCTACGGCCGATTTCACTGTTGTCGCTGCTACGATGAAGAAGAAGGGCGGCTCCACCGCTGCGGGTACCAGCACAGCCACCGGCGGAAATAAGAAAGGCACAGGCACTCGCGTCACGAATGGCGCGTGGCGTCCATTTGTGATCAAGTCCTCAGAACTTTGTCTTCTTTGCCAAGACGGGGTTTTGTCATCCACGGTCGCCGACGCGCGCGTCCCTAGCAGTGAGGTAATCCCCTCTCCTCCTGCCGGCTTTCGGGTGATGTTCCTTGCTTTCATCATTCGTGGCCTCTCGTTGCCCCTGCATCCTTTCTTCAGGGGCCTTCTCTGTTTTTACGGGCTCCAAATCCATCAGTTGTCCCCAATTCCATCCTCCACGTAGCTTGCTACATTACCCTTTGCGAGTGCTGGCTCGGAATCGAGCCGCACTTCGGCCTCTTCAAGTGCCTCTTCAAGTTGAAGCGCCAATCGGCGTCTGGCTCCATAATCTATGATGTAGGCGGCTGCGGTATCCACGTCGAATCCTCCGCTATGTACTTTGATATCAAACTCACAGCGTCCGTCCAAGGGTGGAGGGACAAGTGGTTTTACGTCCGCGACCTGAAGGCCGACGGAGACCACTTCGGACTCGCACCCTTTGATCCCGCAACGCCGTGCAAGAGGAGGCGCTCCTCAAAGAACATGATCATGCCCGGCGAGTCCGCGGAGGCAGATGTGCTGTACAAGCGCGTCCGTGACCTCGAGAATCGCATGGGCAAAGAGGAGGGAGGTTGCGCCCTCATTCACACATGGCTGCGTCGTCGCGTCCAGCCCCTGCAGGCCAGATTCCACCCCATGTTTCATTGGGCTGGCACGGACGATATCACTCGCGTGTCTGCCGATGGCATGTCCGTGAGTGAGGTAGACAAAAGGGTGCGACTGGTCACCAAGTACACCGCCAAGGATGTGCTCCCTAGTGAACTAGTCGTTCCTCCATTCGATGCTGCTAACCCTCCTCCTGAGGTATAGTTGTGCTACCTAGTAGCTTTGTTTTGTCGATTGCTTCTTTGCTGTTTCTTGACTTTGTGTTATATTTTGTTTTCTGTATGCAGGATTGGGCGGTGTCACCCTGTATGCCCCCCTCTTCCTGAGGGGGTTATCCCTCGTGAAGCCTTGGAAGAGGACAAGTCGGAGTCGACCGTCCCATCTGATGTGGAGGAGGAAGCCCCCGAGTCGAGTGCTCCGGACACTCGCAAGCGTTCGCACAGCGAGGATTCAGATGCATCGTCTTCTTCGACTCCGGAAAGTGTAGATGTAGGTGCCGAGTCGCCAATACCTTCCATCCCCGTGAGTGCCGTGGCGCCATCTTCTCGCAAGAAGATGCGGCTGCCGCAGGAGTCATCGTCAGAGTCGGGGGATCAAACCTTTGACTTTGACAAGTTTGATTGGTAAGTATTCGAATCTTTCTTTTTTGGTTCTTCTTTGTAGTTGCCTTTTCTTGATGTTGATTTGATCTTGCAGTCAGCAGGCATCGTCATCTTCTGGCGACGTCCAATTTTTGAAAGAATCTGGAGTCATGACCTCTAGAGCCAAGAAAGAGGTTAAGCGTGCTCCTTCTCCTCCATTGGCGGCCCACTCCGGGCATAATTCATCAAGCTCTCCACACGATGGGGAGCATCGGATGGTTGCCCGGATGACTGCACACCAATCGACTTCGGAGTCACTGGAGGATCATGTGAGTGTAGTATCTCTTCTTCTCGTGTTGTAATCGATTTTATCTATGGCATCTGCTGATCCTTTGTTGTTTTCTTTTTTGTGATAGCTCCTTGTGAAGCAAGCCGCTCACCTAGCGGAGCAGGTGCTTGCGATGGGTCGCCAGCATGCAATGCTGGATACGCGCTATCGCATGGTGGAAAGTAAGTGCCCTTTGCTTCTTCTTTTTCTGCATCGTTGTTATGTAGTTGACTGATAGTCTATCCCTTTTGTTTTGTTTTGCAGCTGAACATAATGCCCTTCTTCGCGATGCCGCCGCCATGGAAAAGACGCTCGCCGCGACTGTGAAGAGTCGCGATGAGGCAATCGCGGCGCGTGACGAGGCGCAAAAGCGCGAAGAGGATATGCGTGCCTCCATCACAACTAGGGAGAAGTTGTTCGAAGAACAACTTTTTCCGATTGCCAAGGCTCTCTCAGGTATTTGCTGATCCTTTGCTCTTTACCACCTGACTCTTTTATCAATTTACTGACGTTGCACCAATGCTTTGGTTCCTGTGTAGATGCTGGAGATTTGAACTTCGACCCTCAGGCCCTCCGCCGTGACGATGCCTTGGCGGGTGCTCTTTCAGCAGTCGAGGACCGCAGCACCGTCGTTCAAGAGATGCTCTCCAAGGCTAAGGGCGCGCTCAGTCGCCTCTGGGAAGAGTGGATGCCCAAGGCGGAGCTGATCGAAAACATGGACGAGCTGGTAGAGTCTCTTGCCGGGGGCGTTCCTGTGAGTTTCAAGAACTCGCTCTATGCGACTGGTGTATCAATGTCACTCGCCATGGTGCAGGCCCACGGAGTCGAAGTTGATCCTGCAGCGGTCTCAAGGGCGATGCCCGTCGGCGCGGACGGCCAGCAGGTAGTCTTTGCTCCTTTCGCGACTGCTTGTGGCAAGTATGGGCCGCATCTGATCAGCACAGTTGCAAAGTACTCTGAGGAGCCGCAGCGAGCCAAGAAGGCGGCGAAGGCTGCGGCGTCAGGGGCCAGCAGAAAGTCAATGGCATCTGATACTGCCACAAACTCGATGAGGCCCCCCAAGCCAAAGTCCAAGTCGAAGAAACCAGTTGCTCCTCAGTAGCTTTGTAATAATTAGATAGCTTATGTCTGTTTTCGAAAACGTGCCTTTTGGCGAGTGTATCTGCTGATACTTTTGCTTAATCTTGAATGCACTCGAATCTCTTGTCTATGCATCAGTTTTAGTCTTCGTATTGCTTCTTGCTTGGCTTTGTGATAGGGCACATCGAGTGACCCGTTGAGGGAACCTCAAGATTCGCCACCCCTTGATGACCCTTTGGCACCGCCGCGCTCAAGGGTGGATGAGCTGTCTTTGCTCTCGCGACTCCGTGATCGCGTGAAGCAGTTGGAGTGTGAATTGCCCGTACGCCGCGGTAATGCGGATGTATGGAAATCGAAGGCAGAGAAGGCCACCACTCGAGAACAATATCTTTTGGGGGAGGTGACGCAGCTGGGTGACCAATTTAAATGTTAGCTTTCTTACTCTTATGTTTTCCTTGTAGTCACTCGCGATGGTTCGCTGTCCTCATACTTCCGCTATTGCTTTGTGTAGTTGTTAGCGCGCGCCATCTGCAGGATGAGAAGGATCGAATTGCCATTTGTATGAATGACTTGACCCAAGAGCAGCTTCAGGCGAGTGGGTATTTCTGGGTAGACCATGATCTTGCGATTGTGTTGGCGACCCTACAGGATCATGCGTCGCGAGTACTTCATTTTTTGAAGAAGTCACAGTCATGCCTGAAGAATATTTATCGGACTATGTTTCCGTTGGATGCCGTTCCATTGAGCTTGCTAGCCCTTCTCGCTAAATTCCACGACCTAAGTACGGTCTGCGAGTGTGTGCGACAATAGTTGGTGGCTGGTGCCAAGGCTGCTCTGTCGCTGGTGCGATTGCATAGGCCTGATGTTGACGTTGCAGCGATTACTGTTGGGTCACCTGCGCCGCCGGCGGGGTCTGCTTGGAACATGGTGCCGCACTACCAGGCAGTAGATCGCCTAGCAGAGGAGATCGTCGACTTCTTCGAGGAGCAAACCAATGTCCTCTTGCTGCAATAGCAGTTTAGTTTTGTATCCTGCTCATAATTGTACTAGTGTTGTAAAGTTCATATATATGTTCTGTATAATTGATTGATGATGATGTATAAAAGAGCTTGTTAGCATCTATGTGTTGCGAGTGCGTTGCACTATGCGATTCCTTTTCGTTAGTCTGGCCATGTATTTATCTCAGTCCCTTGTCAACCTGTCAGGTGCGTTGCAACCGGGTTAATGTTGTCAAGGGTTTCGATTGGTGTGCCAGCTACTCAGGATATCGCGCTTAAGTTCG
Organism: Avena eriantha; assembly: GCA_910589775.1. NCBI lineage: Eukaryota > Viridiplantae > Streptophyta > Magnoliopsida > Poales > Poaceae > Avena > Avena eriantha. Next base: position 13,856,869 of record OU342742.1, on the reverse strand, counting down.
TGGAACAAATGTGTATAGGGTGGCGCAGCCCCCGAGTGGATAATGTGCGAAAAATAGAGGAAAACATAGAGTTTTGGGGCACTTAGCTTTATTTATTCCCGGGGTAGTATGAAGTACAATCTATGGCTAAGTATCCTTGGCTGAGTAGCCTTATTTGTAATGTAAAAGTAAAGAAAAAATGACTATGGGTAGAAGCGTCGCAGCTGCGCAACGTTCCAGGGATTGGAGTATGCGACTCCTGTCTCTAAATCTTGAAGGCGATAGGCGCCACCTAGGATTACTTCTGTAATCACGTATGGTCCTTCCCAGGGGGACTCGAGCTTGAGGTGCCCTTGCTGCTTCAGTCACAGTACCAGGCCGCCTTTGACGAAGGATCTGGGGCGTAGCCTCCTGCTGTGGTAGTTGCGCAGGTTTTGCTAGTAAATCATTGATCTTTCTGTGACGATTTCCCTTGCCTCGTCCAAGAGGTCGACGGATTCTTCGAGTGCCAGGGTTGACTCCTATTCGCTGAAAGCGACCACGCGCGGTGCTTCGTATCGTACTTCGGCTGGTAGCTCCGCTTCATCCCCGTGCATCATGAAGAACGGGGTCTACCCTGTAGCACTATTTGGAGTTGTGGGTAGGCTCCAAAGTATTGATTGTAGTTCGTCTGGCCAGCAACCCGCGGCTTGTTCGAGTGGCCAGAGGAGTCGCTTCTTGATGCCACCGCAGACGAGCCCATTCGCTTTTTCGACCTAACCGTTGGTTTGTGGATGTGCTACCGAGGCGTAGTTGATGTTGATTTCCAGATTCTCACAGAATTCTTGGAATTCTTTGGACGTGAAGTTCGTCCCATTGTCGGTGATGATGTTGTGCGGCACTCCAAAGCGGTAGACGATGGACTCGAAGAACTTGACTGCGCTGTGCCCCGATTGATTGGTCACTGGCATGGCCTCTATCCACTTGGTGAATTTGTCGACTGCAACCAAGAGGTAGACGTAGCCTCCTCGTGAGGACCTTGGGAGTTTGCCAACCATGTCGAGTCCCTATTGCGCGAAAGGCCAGGCCAATGGAATTGGCCGGAGCTCTGCGCCAGGTGCGTGTGGCTTGTCCGCGAATCGCTGGCAAGTGTTGCATTTCTGGACGATGTCCTTGGCGTCGCGCATGGCCATAAGCCAGTAGAATCCAGCTCGTAGAGCTTTGGCAACGAGGGCACAACTGCCGGCGTGGTGCCCGCAGGTCCCTTCATTGATGTCAAGGGGAACAACTCTTCCATCGGCTGTGGAGACGCATCGTTGGAGTACTCCTGTGATGCTGCGCTTGTACAGTTCGCCGTTGATAAAAGCGAATGCCTTGGATCGTTGTGCGATGTACCGTGCATCAGTCGGATCGTCCGGTAATCTCTTGCTGAGGAGGTACGTGATATACGGTTGAGCCCAGGATTGCTCGATCATCATGACGCTCATTGGTCCTTCGAGTCCTGTGTCCAGTTCCAGGTCGTCGAGTACCATTGGCTCATTGGGCGGCATAGCCTGCGAGTCCGTTGCTGCGCTTGTTTTCTTCTCTGCGGCCTTTGGCTTGATGGAGCGTTCGTAGATGCGCTTGAGAAATACCCCAGGTGGTATGGGGGCGTAGGTAGAGCCTATGTTGGCGAGTGCGTCCGCCTCTTCATTGCTTTCGCGACCTATGTGCCGCAGCTCGCAGCCGTCGAAATCCCCTTCGAGTGTGTCGTAGAGGTCGCGGTAGGCGATCATGTTATCGTGCAGTGCGTCGCACTCATGCATTGTCTGGTTAACCACCAGCTTGGAGTTGCCATATATTATGAGCCTTTTGGAGCCGCAGGCTTTTTCCATTCTCATCCCGTGGAACAGGGCTTCATATTCAGCTTCGTTGTTGCAGGCGGTGAACTGCATTCGCAGGATATACTTCAGCTTGTCTCCCTAGGGCGATGTCAGTATGACACCTGCACCAGCTCCGTCCTTCCGCTTGGATCCATCAGAGTGCATTGTTCAGAGGTAGGACATATCTGGTTTTTTAGGGAGCTGGTTCTCCATCCAGTGCACCAGGAAGTCAGGGAGAACTTGCGACTTGATTGCGTCACGTTTTTCATATGTGATGTCTCGTGGAGACAGTTCAATTCCCTAAAGTGCGACTCGCCCGGTGCTGTCGGGATTGTTGAGGATGTGCCCAAGTGGGGCGTCGTTGACTACCATGATTGGGTGTTCTTGGAAGTAGTGGCGTAGTCGGCGAGCCGTCATGAAGATGCCGTACGCCAGTTTTTGCTAGTGCGGGTACATCTATTTTGTTGGCGTAAGTACCTCGCTGAGGTAGTAGACTGGGCGCTGTACCCCATGGACCTTGTTTTCCTCGACTCGTTCGACTACGAGCGTTGTGCTAACCACCTGGTTGGTAGCGGAGATGTATAATAATGGCTCCCTATCTCATGGGGTCACCAGCACTGGCGAGGTGGATAGTAGGCGTTTGAGGTCTTCGAATGCTTCCTGCGCCTCCATGGTCCACTCGAACTTGTTAGTTTTGCGGAGGAGTTGGTAGAAGGGCAGTTCCTTTTCACCCATCCGGCTGATGAATCGACTGAGAGCCGCGATTCGCCCAGCCAGCTGTTGGACGCCCCTTATGTTCTTCGGCTTCTCCATGGCCACTATGGCTTTTATTTTCTTGGGGTTTGCTTCGATCCCTCTCGCGGAGATAAGATACCCGAGTAGTTGCCTAGATGGTACGCCGAAGGCGCACTTGTCTGGATTGAGCTTGATCCGGTAGCGATCGAGGTTGGCGAATGTTTCGCGCAAATCGTCGATTAATGAGGCTTCCTCTTTGGTCTTGATTACTATGTCGTCGACGTAAACTTGAATGTTGCGACCGAGTTGGTTCTTGAGGCAAGCCTGCATGCACCGCTGGTAGGTGGCTCATGCGTTCTTTAGCCCGAAGGGCATTATGTTGTCGCAGAACACATAGAAAGGCGTTGTAAACGCTGTTTTTTCTTGGTCTTCCTCCTTCATTCGAATCTGGTTATAGCCTGAGTAGGCGTCGAGGAAGCAGAGGTGTTCGCATCCCGCGGTGGAGTCGATGATCTGGTCGATTCGCGGTAGCGGGAAGTGATCCTTCGGACAGTGCTTATTCAAAGAGGTGAAGTCCACGCACATCCGCAGGATGTCCGTGTCCTTTTTTTGTACTAGCACCGTGTTGGCTAGCCAAGTGCTTTCCTTGATTTCACGGATGAATTTGGCGTCGAGGAGTCTGTTGATCTCCATTCCAACTGCCTTTGCCCTTGGTTCAGACAATCACCGAATTGTTTGTTTGACCGGCCTTGCGTCTAGATTGACATTGAGTGCGTGCTCGGCGAATTCCCTGGGAACTCCTCGCATGTCCGCTGGACACCAGGCGAAAATTTCCCAGTGCTCACGGAGGAATTCGACGAGCGCGAGTTCCTATGCGGCACTCAAGTTGTTGGCGATGAGGGACGTCTTGGCGGGATCCGATGGGTGGACCTAGACTTTCTTCGTGTGCACCGATAAGTCGAAGGACAAGTCAGGTGAGCTTGGCCTGCTTAGGGGAGGCAGACCGTTGTCTATCGACTCCTTTAGTCTCGCGAGTTCTTCCTGCATGCCGAAGGACTGGGAGATTCTGTTGAATTCCCTGTCACAACTGTGAGATCTCTCGAAGCTCCCATTGACTTTAATGACACCGATAGGGCCTGGCATCTTCATCTGCAGATAGGCGTAGTGTGGTACCGCCATGAACCTGGCGAACACGACACATCCGAGGATGCAGTGGTACTGAGAGGGCCAGTCGACGACCTCAAAGTCGATGTGCTCGCGTCGAAAGTTTTTCGGCATGCCGAAGATGACGTCGAGGTTGATTTTGCCAAGGGGGTACACGCCCTTGCCTGGGACGATGTCGTGGAACGTTGTGTCTGAGGCTTGTAAGCAAGTCAAAGGGATCCTCATTGCTCGCAAGGTACTCGCGAATATAAGGTTGATGCCGCTTCCGCCGTCCATGAAGACGCGGCTCATGTCGAAGCCTCCGATTTGTGCCTTGAGTACGAGGGGACAATGGGCTGGGCGAGGTACTTGGGGCGGATGGTCACGCTTGTCAAAGGTGATGCAGGACTCGCTTCTGCTGAGGTACTCAGTGGTAGATGGTGGCGAGTTTGTGGCCAAGTTGACTTGGCGAGTGATGGCCTTCTGCACCAAATTCGAGGGGCGCCCCTTTTGGATCATCATGGTGCCCATGGCCCGTGGGTATGGTTCGCCTCCGTGGTGCTGGTCCGGCGCAGCTGCATTCGGGGGTGAACCGGGTGGTGGTGGCGGAGCTCCATGTGCCACGGCGCCTGGGGCGGCTCCGTAACTCCTTTCACCTGTGCTACGGTTCATCCGAGCTAGTCCCTCGTGTAATTTGAGGAATTCGTGGCAGTCCTTGAGGAGGTGACTTGACTTCTTCTTTCCATCATGCTTGTCGATGTAGAAGTGCACAGTGCATGGCCCGGACACCTTGTCTTCAATGGATGTTGCGGGTGCCTCATCGCGATTGCGGCACTGCCACACTTGCATGGTCTTTCCGGATTCATGGTATCCACCGCTACGGTAGCCGCTGTTGTGGTTGTCGTCGCGTCTGTCGGCGTAGCCAGCCGCGACCATGTTGACGTCGTCGCGGTCATCGTAGATACGCATGCGGCGTTTGCCTCGGCGATCGCGTCTGCGCTCGAGCTCTGCCTCATCATCGGAGTGAACGCAATTTTTCACCGAATCTTCGCCATCGGCCCAGCGATTCGCGATTTCCATCAGGTGATCGATGGTTTTGGACTTTGAGCGGCCTAGCTCCTCCCTGAGCTCTATGCAACGTACGCCGCCATTGAATGCGTCAATCGCGCGGTCCTCCGAGATGTTCTTTACGGAGTTCTTGATGATGGACCACCTCTAGATGTAGGAGCATAGCGATTCGCCTGATCTTTGCTGGCAGCATCTCAGCTCTTCGATTGATGCGGGGCGTTTGTATGTGCCCTTGAAGTTGTGCACGAAACTATAAACCAGCTCTTCCCAACTACGAATGGATCTGCATGGGAGGTTGTTGAGCCATGCCCGGGCGGTGCCTTGCAGCTGTAGCTACAAGCATTGCATAGCTGTGCTTCGACTTCCGCCATGAAGCCTGACGGAGGAGATATGGTCCTCCAGCCAGATCTTCGGATCCTGTAGGCCGTCAAATTTTGGGTTCTCCGACGGGAGCTTAAACCCCTTGGGCATTCGCTTTGGCCTGATGGCCCTGCTGAAGCATCTAGCGCCACAGAGCTCCACATCTTCGTTTTCTGAGTCAGTCGACCGAGTACGTCGCGCCCTTGATTTGTCGATCTTGCGCTGCGCGAGGTCATCGCGTGCATCATAGTCATGGTCGTGTCGCCGTGAGCGGCGACGTCGAGACAGATCGTGACTGTCGTCGCTAGATGAGGGCGAGGAGTAGCGTTTTTCTAGAGCTTTGCCTTTCTTCGGCTCTGGTGCTGGCTCTTTATCGAGGGCGGCCTCGACTAATCCCAGGCCCACGATCGTAGATCGGTGCATGGCGGCCCGAGGGTCTCCATCTAGCGGCTGGTTGTTCAGGAGGTACATGGTGGCTGCTATGACTGCAGCTTGCGGCGTCTTTGGAACCACGTTGCCCCGGGTGTCGACTGTCATAGAGCTGAAGTCGAGGACCTTTGTAGCTTATATGCATTCTTGTTCGGTGAGGTGGGCCATCCGGGATCGCCTCTTGCTTGTGATGTATTCGTTGCCCTTTGAGGAGGATCCTCCGTGGGAGGAGAGCCTAGCACGTCGAAGACTCGACTCATCTGCCACCTTTTTGCGCGCTTCGAGTTACGCGATTGTTTACACTTGGCGCTTGAATTCTTCCTTCAGGAGCCAATGGTAGCCCATTAGCAGTTTTTGTGGAAAGGGTATACGGTTGCCTCGTAAGGCTTCGCGGCAGCGAGCCCACTCCTGTTCGTCGAGCCTGATCACGACGCATTCGCCGATTTGCTCATTTATTATGGTTGGAGGCTCGACTGCTCCTCCATTGTTGACGAGGGCACTGTTTTGTGGTGGTCCGCCGTTTGGCGGTGGTCCGCCATTGGGTATGCCGCCGTTTGGCGGTGGTCCGCCGTTGGGTGTGCTACCGTTGCCCGTGTTGTCGCGATTGGCAGAGGTGTTGCCTACGTTGACGACGGCGCACATGACGTGGTTGGAGAAGCTGCTGCTTCCGCAACTTTTCGATCCGGAACCGTAGGTTCCATCTTCAGTTGCCAGATCACTCAGATCGGATTCGCGACTGTTGTCGCTGACCGTATTCTCGACTGTTGTTGGGGCATTGAGCTCACTAAGGGTGCCCATCGGTGGAGGGAACCACGATGCTGGAGCAATCGAGGGCACCATCGGCTGGTCAGGCATGCGAAGCATGCCCATCTGACCAACTTGGAAGCGGAGGCTCCCGATCGCCAGGCTGATTCTGTCGCCCACAGACTCGAAGGCCGGACGAGTGGCCGGCGTGTGGACAGTGAAGTCGAACGCACCGAAAAGCTAGCGAATCTCCGCTGTTGCAGAGTTGTAGATCGCGGTTGATGTGGCCGAAGAAGCCGCAACATCAGCACTCCCAATTCCCACAGACGGCGCCAATTGACGAGGGTTTAACTCATCAAATGCCCATTGTTATGGACTTGGGTTTTGGAGAAGGAAGGAGCGCTGGAGACATCTATCGGCTAGCAAACAAGCGCACGGGGAACTCGAAGATTTACCCAGGTTCATGCCTCGTGGAGGTCCCTACTCCTGCTTGTCTGCTCATGGAATTATCAAAGGAATCGAGGATTACAATGGTGCGCAGATGCAATCTGGCAAGGGTTGTGGAAACTAGGGTTGCGTGTGTACTCCTCGCCGCCCCCTCCTAGCCTTTATATAGATAGGCTAGGTCTCGGGTGACAGATCGAGTCGGTTACAGGTTAGGGTTTTCCCCTTTCAACTTTCTATCTTTAGCTTCTTCTTGTTCTTCAAGCAATCAAGAGTCCGTAGGCTACTCGAGTTCTCTCTTTGGGCCTTGGCGACATCGTGGGCTTCGCCATATCTGGACCGTATATGCCAAACTCGAGTATCTGTAGGGTATACCCATGTCAGTGACGCTGCAGATTCCTGACGGAGGATCCAACACATGGGTGGGAGCCCTTAGTGCCCCGCGATACTTGGTGTCTATGATGGTTGTCGGAGGTAGGTCAGCCATTATGATGGGGGCTACCAGGGCATGTTCTGCTTACATAATTTGGTGGCATGCGAGATTGTGGAGAAGGGCAGTGTCGACTTGGATTTTGGATTGGGCCCCATACCAAGGAAGTGTGGACGAGCTCATGACTCGGATGTGCAACAAGGTTAAGATATCTTATGGATAAAGCAACGCCTCTGCAGAGTGTAAAAAATATGACATGTTACTCCCTGTTCGGAGAAGGAGCTACGAACACGGCAGGAAAAGAGCTCCATGAAGCTCTAGTGAACCTGTGAAGACTGACATGCATATTTTTTAGAATAAAAACAATCTTTAAAGAAATGTTTATGAAAACCCCCATATCCTACGACCTATGGTCTATGGCTGTAGATTGTGCATCAAACATCTCTCTTTAATGAACTTGTTGAGTATGCTCGTATTCAACCGTACCCTTTTAACCTTTGCTAGATTCTAAAGCTATTGAAGACATCACCAACGCCAACTGATGCTAAGGAGGATACAACAAGAAGATGAAGCTATTCAATGAAATCAATGGAGTCAACATCTACATGAACTATAGAATAAAGTTTCGGGATAGATAGGAGTATAATATCTAGCTCATAGAACCTATTTCTATAGAGCATTGCTATAGTAGCAATCACAAGACAGATGGTATTAGAAGTAGCCTTATTCGTAGAATAGTATGCAAGGTATATTTCTGGCTTTTCGTTTGTAAGAATATTTCTTCCTCTCTATACTTAGGAGGTTCTCTGGATATTTTGTAAGTCTCTAAGTTGTAATCTATAGTCATGTCTTGGACCCACGATGTTTCTGCTTTACCACTCTACAGGGTGTAATATTGGTTGAACGGTGTTATATTAGTGTTATGTCAACGACTTCCGCAATACATCATGCAGTGGTATGCTAGGTCACCATAGCCTCCAGTAGACGTCCACCACCACCCGGTGTTCTCCCACGGAAGCCAGCCCCACCAGCGGCGCAGAGTAGAACAACTATTCCTGATCAACATCCACCACCACTCCATGCTCTCCCGCGGAAGCTAGCCCCCCACCAGCGGCGCAGAGCAAGACAACTGGCCCTGACCAGTGTCAGAGCTGGGAGGGGAAGTGTGACATCAACCAAGGAGATCCGGTGTCGTCCTCTAGCGATGCGGGGGAGGGGAGAGGTGAGAGGGGAGGGTGAGGAGGAGGTGGGAAGTGGCGGCTGTTAGGGTTACAGTCGCTGGCCCTGTCGCCCTCGTGAGAGTGATGCTGAGGGGCCATTAAAAAGTTGTTGATTCAACTATTATTCTATTGTGTCCGTGACTAAGTTTTCTAGCTTATCAAACCAATGCAAATGGCAATATAAATCTGAGGCCAATCATGGAAACTTTCATCTACAACGCGTACAGTGAGCAACGATGGGGCATACACTAAGCAAGTGGAGAGTAATTTGAACCAATGTCATGCATATGCAACTAGTCTAAGTTACCACCTTAATAGTGCATAGTAACTAATAGGTTGTATCAAAGATGATTATATTAAATATATTATACACTCATATTGCCTAAAAAAGTGTGATATAATGGTAACATAGCTAATTATCACAATCATCTTTTTTTATTTAATTACATGTCACGTCATCAAAATGCTTACTTAGCATTGCATGTAGTTGTATGTTATTATCTATATTACTCTCACTATGACTAGTCTAAAGCTAGGCATAGTGTTATTATCGTAGTACAACTAAGGACTATCATGCATATCACCTTGGCAAAAATCTGATATGACACCATAATTAATAGGTGTTAGCACGAGGTGGAAGCAGGTAGTTTAATGACAAATGCATCTCATACTATGATACACACAATTGCATTTAGGTTGGTCATAGCGGGGAGCATATGTTACTACTCTAAGTTACTACCTTCATAGTGAAAATAACATATGTGTGGTACATGCAAAGCCTCATTTATTACAATGTAGACTCATTTTATTTTAAAATGTGCGATGTTATGATAACATAGCTAGTTACCACAAGGCGCTTTCTTATTATTTAATTGCATGTCATATCATCTAAATGCTTAGTTGGCAATACATGTAGGACTATGTTACTACCCAAGTTATACTCCCACTATGACTAGTCTTAGATTGTAAGAAAAAATTAAATATGATAGGACTATGATACTAAGCACCAGAGGGATAGTATCATACACTTCTTTTCTTGAATGATCGAAGTGCTTTCACTTTTTTGCTTAGTATGCATGATACTCATGTATGATATTTTGCACTATGACCAGCCTAAAAGTGGTGGGTGGAGGACCGGAGTCATCCCAGACCCAGGATGAACGTGGATCACTGAAATTGAATGTGATTACTCGTCAAACTGCCCCGTTCTATTTTTTGTGTACTCCCTCCGTCAGAGAATATCTAGACAAATGCGAGACAGTTATTTGTGGACGAAGGGTACATGTTTTACGAGCGCAGGGCGTGCACGGCTGCATGTCTCTGTTGTCCAGCTAAGCATGACAATCGAAATCTATCGCTAATCATGGACGCCTTTCATCCTATTCCGGCCGGCATGATGGACCTCCATATTCTCTGCCGATTAAAACCGGAGCAGAGCATGTACCTACCTTCATTACGCCGATCGATTTGCGCCAGATTTTCATACGCGTATATGGAAATGATGGGGGCGCACCGGCACCGCACGAACCGCGGGGAAAGGGCGGAGTGCCGGCACACTTTTCTCCGGCCGGCCGGCAGCCGCGCCGCCGCCCCACTAGCTAGCTAGCTCGATAAACTGGTTCCCCAACACGACGTGTCCCTCGGCGCAAACCACGTAGTAGTAGAACGTACAGCCAGAAGCGCACGCACGGGTCTCTTTTTTCCCGAGCGAAATCCTGGGTGCATTACTCTGTCTGTGCCACCTGATCATACCACCACCACCAGTGTAGTGTAGTACTCTGCGTCGTGAACAGCACCGTCCCATGCGATCCGCCATGCATGGTCGTGGCTTCGTTCCGGATGCAATGTGCGAGCCAGCCAAAGCGCAGAGGAAATCACCTGCGCTGCAAGAGCACGGCTCGAATAAACAACTGCTGTGCTAGACAAACATGTTGCGGTCTCGCATGGCAGCGCACGGGTCCCGGCTCGTCTGGTTGGCAGGGCAGCGATTTTTTTAAAATAACACATTTTTTTAAATCTTTTTTAAATCGACTGTACGTTTTTTAGAATTTACAAATCTAGCGTTTTTCGGTCTGGTCCAAGCCGAATGGCCACCGGTCGGCCTAGGACAAGCCGATTAGGCATTCGGCCAGGGTCCACCATCCAGTCGGCCAGGCTCAGGCCGAATGGTCATTTCGGTCAGGTCCAGACCGACTGAGGTAATCGGTCAGCCCCAAGCCGATTGGGCCACTCGGTGGGGACCAGACCGAGTGCCTACGTACTCCCTTTGTTTCCTTTTACTCTGCGTCCTAGCACAAGCTCAAATACCAAGGAGAGCAAGTGGATGGCTACTTTGCATGGCTGTTCGACCGTTTTGCTCCAAACTAGTAAAACGAAAGAAGAGAAGGAGGATCCGCATGCGCCCTAGCTAGTGCAAGGGTACTTTTCGGAACTGAAGCTACTTTATGGTTGGGCGCAGGCTAATACGAAAAAACTGAGCAGACTGCGCGAGTCGGCTTGCTCCTAACCGAAAGGGCATTTGGCCCGGGCCGATTGGGGCTATCGGCTGCCGCGTGCCCTGCGGCCCCACGCGCAGACCAGCAATCGGTTATCTGCTGGGCCGAGTGAGGCTCAATCGGCTTGGCCCGTGCTGATTAGTCCATTCGGTTTGGCCCAGACCGACAAAACGCTAGATTTGTAAATTTTTAAAAACGTACAATATATCTGAAAAAGATTTAAAAAATAGATTATTTAAAAAAAATCACGGCAGGGCAAGCATCAAAGCAGCAAAGCTTATTTTAATTCCTCGTTGTTAGGAATCTAGGCATTTTTCCGATTATATTAATCCAGGAATAAATCATGAACATGATGTGGACACGCTGATACTTGATTATGTAACTATGCAGTACTAGGCAAATCGTAGAGACATCTACAGAAATCACTAGTACTATGCACATTGGAATTAGCAGAAGAGGGATAAGCATGTAGTACCCTCCAGTAGGCCAATTGGCCGAAGCGGCAGCGGTCGCGGCAGCTTCGTCGGCTGTCCTGTTCTCAGTGGCAGCCGGATCACCAATGGTAGCCATGGCGATGAAGAAAACATTGATGTAGTGGAAGCAGTCGAAGATTAGCGAGCAGTCGCGTGGGAGACGCTCCCCAAAAACCTAATCGCCCCTCTCCCGTACAGGATCTCGAGAGGGCGTGGTTTCGGAGGCCTGCTCACCCGTCAGCCGTGTACGCAGCGGACGGGGTGGGATCACCGAAGGCAGCAGCAGTGAGAGGAACGACAAGAGGTGGAGGCAGATGGTTCTGTTCTGTGTCTCCCGGAGAGGACGACCTTCTCCATATATAGCCACATGCCAGGACGGTTCAACGGAAAGAAACGCCTGTAATAAAGTACTAGTAACGCTAGCACTTAAGACAAAACGTTAAACGTTTAAGCCTCATTAGCATTTCAGTTACAACCGTTTGTATCCCGTTTCCGTGCGACAAAAAGAACACATCGGCTCGGCGAGATTCCCGCAACCCGCAACCCGCAACCCGCAACCCGCCCGCGCGCGCGCGTCGAGGCGAGGCGAGACGTGGCCAGGCGTGCGTGCGTCGGAGGAGGAGCGCGCGTGTGGAGCTCCTCTTCTTCTTCTCACACCACATGCAAATGGTAGAAGAGCTCACCTTATATGTTGGTGCTCATGTCTCTCCACTAGCAATGTGGGACTAAACTCCCTCCCACTTGCCTTGCCAAGCATGAATGGGCCCTTAGGGATTTTTCAGAAATTGTTAGATGGGCCTAGAGCCCACCCTATATTTCAACAATCCCCCACCAGATCCCTAAGGCCCATGGTATTGTCCTCTGTTCCCAACACTGTTTTGATATACCGGTATTTTCAGTGGAGACCTGTTAGGGTTGAACATCCACCTAGAACAAATAGCTACACTTCTTTACAACTGAGCAATGGACTATGCCTTGAATTGTCAGTTTGGCGTAAAGGAGTTTCACTAAAAGTCTTACCAGTACTAGGCTGCCGAAGGATGACCCCTCGGGTGGAGCATATTAGTCATACTCCTGGCCTATTCATGAGCTACTAGAGAACACCCCAATCTCATAGACTGTGACCAGCAGTCGGGCTCACATAGGTGTGTTCCTCCAAAGATCGCTCTGTAGGATAGCATCTTGCTTATAGAAGCTTTGGAACACATTAAGACAAAAATCAACCTGCCATACAGTTTCTGAGAGTATTGTATATCCAGCGGAGTGGGTTAGTAAACTACTCTCCTCAGTTAACCACTAGCTTGTTTTCCCAGATCCTACTTCACGGGATCTCCGATCACATAGGTTGGGTTACTACCATGGCAACTCATGTGGGTCTCATTCCCATCTCCCTCGATGCATTTTCTATCACAACACGTGATAGCCCTTTAGTAAAGGGATCTGCCAGATTCTTAGCCGACTGGATATAATCCAATGCTATCACTCCGGAGTTTCTTAAAGTTCTGACAGCTTTTAATCTCATTCTTATATGTTTGTTGGGCTGCTTGTTGTTCTTTGAACTTTTTACCTTGACAATTACAGTTTGATTGTCACAGTTCATAAGAATAGCCGGTACTGGCTTTTCAACCACTGGCAGGTCCATCAAAAGATCTCGAAGCCATCCTGCTTCGACACCAGATGTGTCTAATGCTGTTAATTCTGCTTCCATTGTCGATCTCGTTAGGATCGTTTGCTTGCAATACTTCCAGGAAACAGCACCACCTCCAAGAGTAAACACATACCCCGTTGTGGCTTTCATCTCATCAGCAACAGAGATCCATTTCGCATCACAATACCCTTCAAGTACTGACGGTTGCCCGGTATAGTGAAGTCCGTAGTTCATAGTACCTTTCAGATAACGCATAATTCTTTCAACAACACGCCAATGATCATCACCCGGATTAGAAACAAACCGGCTCAGTTTGCACACAGCAAACGTGATGTCAGGCCTTGTAGCGCTAGCTAGATACATGAGTGAACCAATGATCTGAGAATATCTCAGCTGATCCTTACTTGTGCCTTCAAACTTTCGGATTCGCACACTAGGATCATATGGTGTTGGAGAAGTTTTGCAGTCCGAATATCCAAAACGACTCAAAACTTTTTCAACATAATGGGATTGCAGAAGCGTAATCCCACCCTCATTATCTCTCAGCAGCTTAATGTTTAAGATAACATCAGCCACACCAAGATCCTTCATCTCAAAATTCTGAGATAGAAATGACTTAACCTCCTCGATGACTTGGAGGTTTGTCCCAAGTATCAGTATGTCGTCGACATACAAGCACAGTATAACTCCTTCGCCCCCACCATAGCGATAATATACACATTTGTCGGCTTCATTAGCAACAAAGCCGGCAGATGTTAAAGTTATGTTGAACTTCTCATGCCATTGCTTAGGTGCTTGTTTCAGGCCATATAGAGATTTCAGTAACTTACACACTTTTCCTTCCTGACCATCTATCACAAAGCCATCGGGCTGTTGCATATAGATTTCCTCGTCTAGCTCTCTGTTCAGAAAAGCCGTCTTAACATCCATCTGGTGGACAAGAAGACCATGCGAGGCCGCCAATGAGAGTAACACTCGAATGGTGGTCAGTCTGGCCACAGGTGAATAAGTATCGAAGAAATCTTCCTCTTCTTTATGGGAATAACCCTTAGCCACAAGTCTAGCCTTGTATTTTTCAATAGTACCATCCGGCCTAAGTTTCCTTTTAAACACCCACTTACATCCCAATGGTTTACAGCCATAGGGACGATCAGTGATTTCCCATGTTCCGTTAGCCATGATGGAATCCATCTCACTACGGATCGCTTCTTTCCAGTAGTCAGCATCTGGAGATGCATAGGCTTCCGAAATGGAAGTGGGAGTATCATCCACGAGGTATACGAGAAAATCATCACCAAAGGACTTTGCAGTCCTTTGTCTCTTGCCCCTACCAAGGGTTTCCTCGTTGTCCTCCTCAAGATTTTCATCAGGTGTTTCTTCATAATATTCCATTGGAATGGCAGGCTCAGGAGTCTCTTTTGATTCCTGTCTAGAAGTGCTTGGCACATCTCTCATAGGAAAAATATCCTCAAAGAATGTAGCATCTTTAGACTCTATAATTGTACCGACCTCCACGTCAGGTACCTCAGATTTCACTACTAGAAATCTATAGCCGACGCTTTTCTTAGCGTAACCCAAATTAACACAATCCACAGTCTTTGGTCCAAGCTTACGCTTTTTGGGGATTGGCACATTGACTTTCGCCAAACAACCCCATGTGCGTAAGTATGAGAGTGTTGTTCTTCTCTTCTCCCATTGCTCATAGGGAGTAATCTCATTATCTTTTGTCGGAACTTTATTCAGGACATGACATGATGTCAATATAGCCTCCCCCCACCATGCCTTGGATAAACCCGATGTATCTAACATGGCGTTAACCAAATCTGTTAGAGTACGGTTTTTCCGTTCGGCAACCCCATTTGACTGAGGTGAATAGGGAGGCATCCTCTCATGAATAATACCGTGTTCCGCACAAAAAGAGTCAAACTCATTAGAGAAATACTCTCCACCACGATCTGACCGGATTCGTTTAATCTCCTTTTCAAGTTGATTCTCAACTTCTGCTTTATAGATTTTAAAGTAGTGCAGAGCCTCACTTTTAGTGTTTAACATATATACACAACAAAATCTAGTGGAATCATCTATTTGTGTCATGAAGTATCTTTTTCCAGCTTTAGTCAACACACCATTCATCTCACACAGATCAGAATGTATGAGTTCTAACTGTGCCAAGTGTCTCTCCTCCGCAGCTTTATGGGGCTTGCGAGGTTGTTTTGCTTGCACACACGAATGGCACTTAGAACCTTTGGCTAAAGTGAAACTCGGGATTAAATTCAGTTTTGCTAACCGCGTCATAGAACCGAAACCAATGTGACAAAGACGTGAATGCCAAACTTCTGTTTCATTAACATTCGAATGAATATTGTTCACGACTTTATTACAAAAATCCGCAAGGGAAAAGCGGAACAGACCTCCGCATTCATAACCTTTTCCAACAAACAGTCCATATTTCATAACAACTACTTTATTAGACTCAAAGACCAACTTAAAACCTTCTCTGCAGAGAAGGGAGCCACTAACGAGGTTCTTCTTGATGGCGGGGACATGCTGCACATTCTTGAGCTGCACGATCCTTCCCGAAGTAAACTTTAGATCGACCGTGCCAACACCATGAACAGAAGCAGTCGCGCCGTTCCCCATCAGTACGGAGCCTTTCCCTGTGACCTGATAAGAAGAAAACAATGAGATGTCAGCACACACATGAATATTTGCACCTGTGTCAATCCACCAATCGGTAGACTGGCTAACTGAAAATACAGTAAATAGATTACCGTACCCAGATGCTCCACTTTCATTGTTGCTCACGATCATGTTGGCAGTCTTAGAGTCCTGCCCTGGCTTCTTGAACTTGTGTGGGCACTTGTTAGCCCAGTGTTCCTCCGAACCACAAGTGAAACAGCCACTCTTCTTCTTATCCTTCTTGAAGGTCTTGTTACCCTTCTTCTTGAAGTCGGTATTCTGTTGGACACCCATCTTCCCTTTGGACTTGTTGGAGTTGAAGTTCTTCTGTACCACATTGGCAACTGAGATCCCTTCTCCTTTTCCATGCGAGTCCTTTGCCCTGGAATTCTGCTCAACACTCAGATGGCCGATGACATCCTCTACTGAGAATTCACGCCTCTGATGTTTCAGAGTGGTGGCAAAGTTCCTCTAGGAATTAGGAAGCTTAGCGATTATGCATCCCGCGACAAATTTGCCCGGTAACTCGCACTTCAGGAGCTCAAGCTCCTTTGCGATGCATTGTATTTCATGAGCCTGTTCCAATACAGAACGGTTTTCAACCATTTTGTAATCGTGGAACTGCTCAATAATATACATCTCGCTCCCAGCATCAGTTGCACCGAATTTGGATTCGAGTGCCTCCCACAATTCCTTGGCGACCCGCACATGTAAATATGCATCAACCAACTTATCTCCAATCACGCTCAGAACGGCTCCAACAAAGACGACGGTGGCCTCCGTAAACGCCTTCTCCTGATCAGGAGCAATCGTTCCAGTGGGAGTGACACCGGCGACCCAGAACACGTTCATCGCCGTGAGCCATAAGGTGGTTTTGGTCTGCCAACGCTTAAAGTACGTCCCCGTAAACGGGGCAGGTTTCAGTGCAGCAGCAAAACCTTGAATCGAAAAATGCCTACACATATTAGGTTTTTGGATTGTTAGGAATCTAGGCATTTTTCCGATTATATTAATCCAGGAATAAATCATGAACATGATGTGGACACGCTGATACTTGATTATGTAACTATGCAGTACTAGGAAAATCGTAGAGACATCTACAGAAATCACTAGTACTATGCACATTGGAATTAGCAGAAGAGGGATAAGCATGTAGTACCCTCCAGTAGGCCAATTGGCCGAAGCGGCAGCGGTCGCGGCAGCTTCGTCGGCTGTCCTGTTCTCAGTGGCAGCCGGATCACCAATGGTAGCCATGGCGATGAAGAAAACGTTGATGTAGTGGAAGCAGTCGAAGATTAGCGAGCAGTCGCGTAGGAGACGCTCCCCAAAAACCTAATCGCCCCTCTCCCGTACAGGATCTCGAGAGGGCGTGGTTTCGGAGGCCTGCTCACCCGTCAGCCGTGTACGCAGCGGACAGGGTGGGATCACCGGAGGCAGCAGCAGTGAGAGGAACGACAAGAGGCGGAGGCAGATGGTTCTGTTCTGTGTCTCCCGGAGAGGACGACCTTCTCCATATATAGGCACATGCCAGGACGGTTCAACGGAAAGAAACGCCCGCAATGAAAGACTGAAACGCCTGTAATAAAGTACTAGTAACGCCAGCACTTAAGACAAAACGTTAACCCCAGCACTTAAGACAAAACGTTTAAGCCTCATTAGCATTTCAGTTACAACCGTTTGTATCCCGTTTCCGTGCGACAAAAAGAACACATCGGCTCGGCGAGATTCCCGCAACCCCCGCGCGCGGCGTGGCGAGGCGAGGCGTGCGTCGGAGGAGGAGCGCGCGTGTGGAGCTCCTCTTCTTCTTCTCACACCACATGCAAATGGTAGAAGAGCTCACCTTATATGTTGGTGCTCATGTCTCTCCACTAGCAATGTGGGACTAAACTCCCTCCCACTTGCCTTGCCAAGCATGAATGGGCCCTTAGGGATTTTTCAGAAATTGTTAGATGGGCCTAGAGCCCACCCTATATTTCAACACTCGTCTCGATCCCTCCTGCCGGACGAGGTCATACAGATACCACGCCACTTTGGATTGGTTTAGTAGCATGTATCAACCCAGAACTTCCCACCTCAGCTCGAATTCGGGTGTTTGGTAAGTTGGGTTTGTGGTCTGGACACTGTTGACCTCGTACGAAAACGGCATCTAGGCACTACTCTCCTCGTCCAAAAGCTCAAGACATATGTAGTATAATTTTTTTGAAAAGTCAAGTTACGAAAAATTTGACTAAACTTTTTGAAAAAACTATTAAAAACTATGATATTATATAGATACCACGTGAACATATATTTTATGATGTATCTAAAGGTATATATTTCATATTGTAAATATTAATATTTTTATCTAAAAACTTGATCAAATTTTACATAGTTTGACTTTCTCAAAAAAATATTGGACATTAAGCCTTGGAACGGAGGTAGTACATGGTTGCGAAGCTAAAATTGAGCTTCCCTAGTCAGCCATGCCGCATCCATCCCGAAAAATCCCGCGGGCCCGTTAGGGGTCAGCGCCCCCATGTGTCGAGCTTCACTAGTCTTCATTCACCACACACTCTCTCCTGTCCAACTGCCCCGCCCTACCTCCGCCCCCTCCCCTGAGGTCTACCTCGTGCAAGCGGCGACGCGAGAGCTCCTAGTGGCGGGACGCCCCTCCTAGCCCTTCTCCCGAGCGCTGCCGCGAGCTCCTAGTGGCGGGGCACCTATCCTTGCCCCTCCACGAGCGTTGCCACGATCTCTTGGCGAAGCCGATCGAGAGCTGCGCGAGCTCACCTTGTTGCGCCGCCACCCACCCGCCAAAGCTCGGCCTCGTCGCGCCGCTACCCAGTGCCCCTAGATCCACCTCCTAGCGCCCAGACATGGCCTCATGGCAGAGCACCCAACGTCACCATGAACTCACGAGGACCCAAATGCCTTTTGTTTTTCTGACTAAGGACCCGATTGCTTTTATCTTTTTAGGGACCTCCGTGTAAAAAAATTACAACAACATGTCTTACCTCATCCACCAAATAACATCTTAAACCAGCTCATTTCTGCAAACCAGGGCTACCAAACACATCAGGATTTCTGAGCTGAGCTTGGACAGCATGTATGAGTGGAGATAGAAATTCCGGGTCGACACAGGCTATCAAACACACACTTTATCTCTCTTCCCGCAGAGCATGCAGCGACTAGCTCAGCTGCCGCCTCGTCTGAGTCTGACCCTCCGAACGAAACTGAGGTGCGCTGCTCCGTGACGCCACTGAATTCATATATCTACTGAATCGAACAGCGCAGAGAACCTAGGCGATTAGCACTAATTAACAATCTTATCTGGCATAACGCTGGTGATGATGGAGACGGGACCTAATGATCGGCCGGTCTTGACAAATCGTACTAGTAGTATCACGTTCACTTTCAGCACTGTGTTGCATGCCTGCCTGCCACGGTGGCTCCTATCGTTCGGCGGCGGCTGAGAGCGTGTGAGTGGATAAAGTAGCCCGGTCCAACCCCTACCTGACAGAATACCCAAATATGAAGGAAAATAAATGGTTTCGGCGTCCTGCTGGCCTCTGCCTAACCTAATAAAGCTTTAAAGGGTTAGACCGCTAGATGATGATTAGCTAGCTGCTCCGGTGCTCCTTGCTGCTACTACTCCCTACTGATTGTAATTACGTTTAGTGTAGACGTGTACTATTAGGGGTATCTTTAATTAGTCCAATTCTCTTAAAAGAAGCGATATCTTGTCTATGTTCCAGCAAAGTGAACCGAAGAAATTCGGTCCAATAAGAATGAGCCGAAATTCCGTAATGATATGCATGGACACCAACTATATATATAGTGATTAGCAGGGAGGATAACAACGCCATCAACCCGGCCCTGTCGGCTGATCTTTTATGTGTCGTGTGCTTTCAGAATGTTCCTGACTGTTGGGTCATCCGACGACTACTCAAGAAACCCGGCCTGTGCTCAGCAAAATAGTACAGATTAACCCTTAGTTATAGATCGCGGTGATAAATTGGGGTTCATGGGCATGCACCGGCCTAGCCTGTTAGCCTATGCTGCGTCGTCGACCTATGTGCGTGCAAGAACTAAGTCATGGGCCCGCGAAACGACTAGTCGGTCGAACTTTGGCATCAGGTGTCATTTTCAGGTAATCTCCGGTCCATGCCATGCATGCATACGCCAGTGTTCGTCAGGAGTCACATATAACAGCTTGCACTTGCACGGTGAGAGGGGTGCCCCGAGTCGACGACGAAGAGGCATGCATCGACAAGGACAACGTACCCAACCGACCCCATAGACGGTATCCGTCGGTCGTAACTGTCACAATCTGATGCATGTGTCATCATGTCGATCGATCATTTGGAATGATTACTGAATCAATCATTTGGAGCGACCAAGCGTCGTCTAGTAGTTAGCTAAAGCGGTAAGCTAGCTAGTGGACGAACGTCGAACGGCGGCACGTACGGGATGTGTATCCGTGGCCAGCTAGCACGATCGGCGACACGTCACACGACAAGATCCTGGCAGGTGGAGCCCACTTTTGGACCACATGTTTTAGCTTAATTAGTTACGGCTAGCCTAAATGAACCATTTTATGTTGTGGACAAGATCCCAGCATTGGAGTCAACTTTTTGTTGTTGTTGTTGCACGTAACACCATTGTTTGGTGGAATCGTAGCATATAACATATAAATATTTTACACATAACACATCAAATCCATAAAATTCGATTTCAATGAAAATCTCACTGTTAGTAAATAAATAAAAGACGCCAAATCAAGAAAAATTGTCCGTCTGAAAAGAAACTAGTCTTACGCAAACCACGTAGCATATACCTCTAATAAATATCTACTAAAAGCCTGCATATACTAACCAATAAACCATATACCAGATCGTCCGAAAAAACTATATACCAAATTGACAAGTACGTTTCATCTCTAATAGCATCTCTGTAGTGTCTAACCAATAAATACTAGTAAGTTGCACGTGCCTTGCACGTAAGACTCAGATAGTAGACATATGGCATATCATTACTATATAAAATTATAATTGGTAAAACACAATAAATTATAAATTTAATCAATATTTAAAAGGTATGGGTGTATATTTGGCCATTGTACTTTGTATCATCATGTAGAAGTCAAAGATTATTAGCTACTTAACACATAGAATTATTGATAATATGGTATAGAAAAATAAGGGAGAAGATTCTAGTATGATGGAGAAGTGTGTTTTGAAGTTTGTGCATACCATTCATTATGCTAAAAACTATCAATAGAATCTTCTAGATGTCAGTATGGAAAAGAAGATCCAACGACTGGAAATGTTGGGATTCGCGAGTCTTCATCCAACGGTTAATAGTCAAAGTTATCCGTACACTATATAATGGTAAGATAAGATATTTGCTCGATCTGAGATGTATATCTTGACCGTAAAGGGAATTAACAAGGAAACATAACAAGTCAAACAATGGACCTGACTCGTCAGGGATGCTATCAACAATGTTAAATACTCTCTCCGTCTTAAAATAGATTTCGCGGATTTTAAAATTTAGATGAATCTATTTAGTAAATAGATTTATTCAAATTTGATAAACCTAAGACATCTATTCTGAGACAGAGGGAGTAATTTTTTGGGCCTGTCAGATGACACATTAACAAGGTTAAGCTATTCATTTTTTTGGGTCAGGTGCAAACAATGAAGGCACAAAATGTGCTAGCTAAAAAAAATTTATTTCCATGTTTGGTACAACAAATATTACAAAGTCTGGTATTAGCTGCAATTTTCTAGTGGCACAGAGACGAAAACGATCACGCTCCGGTGGTGGTGGTGGTGCGCCAAGTCGCCACCGCTATCGCCTAACGTGTTGCCATTTCAGGATTTTCGTACACGTGTAATGAGCACATATCTATCCTTTTATCTAGTCCCAGTTTGCTTTGCTCGACTTAGGGGTCGTGCCTTATCGGAGTACATTGCTATCTGGCGCATGTCGACGTACGCGTTGGTCATGAGTTCCGACGTCCTTGCAAGTTGCGCGTGGAAAAACGTCGTGACTCGTGAGCAGTGCGCATCCATCGATCGGGGGTACTAAAAGTGGTGGCTGTGGAGAATCGGAGTCATCTCAGGATCAAGGTGGCTTACTGAAATCGAATGTGATTACGTCGTCAAACTGTTCCGTTCTATTTTTGTGTATACATGCAAACGCAGGGCGTGCGCGGCGGAATGTCTCTGTTGTCCAGCCATGCATGACAATGGAAATCTGACGCTAATCACGGACGCCTTTCATCTATTCCGGCCGGCACGATGGACCTCCACATTCTCTGCCGATTAAAACCGGAGCACGTACCTACCTTGACTACGCCGATCGATTTGCGCCAGATTTTCATACGCTTATATGGAAATGATGCTGCGCACCGGCACCGCACGAACCGCGGGGAAAGGGCGGAGTGCCGGCCATCTTTCTCTCCGGCCGGCAGCCGCACCCCGCCGCCCCACTAGCTAGCAGGTTGGCAAGCGGCACCCAACATAACGAACCGCGAAGTAAAATATAGGCTAAAAGAGGTCTTAAAAATTAGTAAATTTAAAGAAAGATTAGTGAAAAAATTGTGCCGCAACCCGTCCCGCTTGACGCCCTACCTGCGCTGCAAGAGCCCGGCCTGCTCTGCTAGAGAAACATGTTGCGGATCTCTCTTCCCGGAGTGTACAGCAGCTAGCTCCGTGACGCGACTGAATTTCAGCTGCCGCCTCGTCTAACCCTATGGAACGTACAGTACCTGAGGTTTGGCTGCTCCGTGACGCGACTGAATTCATATCTACTGAATCCAGCAGCGCGGAACCTAGGCGATTAGCACTAATTAACAACCTTATATTGCATACCGCTGGTGATGACCCAGACCGGGTCCGGCGATGGTTTTCTTAACTTGTCAGCGCTGGAGCTAATGATCGGCTGGTCTTTACAAATCGTAGTAGTAAGTCTCACGTTCACTTTGAGCACTGTGTTGCATGCCTGCTGAAAGCGTGTGGGTGCATATGGTAGCCCGGTCCAAGTTCGACCTGACAGAATACCCAAATATGAAGGAAAATAAATGGTTTCGGCGTCCTGCTGGCCATGCCAGTGAAGTAACGTAGGGCCCTCTGGCCTCTGCCTAACCTAATAAAGCTTTAAAGGGTTAGACCGCTACATGATTAGCTAGCTGCTCCCGTGCTCCTTGCTGCTACTACTCCCTACTGATTGTAGTTAGGTTCAGTGTAGGATATGTAGTATATATACCCCTATGTACTAGGAGAATTAGTGCCACACACCACCAAACCTGGAAAAACTAAAAAATAATTAAAAAAAGTTTAAAAAGTTATAACTTTTTTGAAATCAAAGATGATCAGGTATTGTACTTGTATAATTTTTTTTTCCTAGGGAATTATTTTTGTTGTATCCTGGGTAAAAAAAACCTCGATACGCCTCATGACTACGTACTATTAACCTTTGATACGTCATATTTTGGTTTTGTTTTTGCCTTGACGACCAAGCGAACCATTTCCTTTCCAAATATTTTTTAAAAAAGTTAGAATTTTTTAACCTTTTTAATTATTTTTTATTTTTTTCAGGTATGGGGGCGTGTGGCACCCCGAGAGTCAAAACTCGGTGTTATATATACTAGGGGTGTCTTTAGTTAGTCCAATTCTCTCAAAAGAGGCGATTGTCTATGTTCCAGCAAAGTGAACCGAAGAAATTCGGTCCAATAAGAATGAGCCGAAATTCCGTAATGATATGCATGGACACCAACTATTGGACAGGGCAGGGATAGCATGGAGGATAACAACGCCATCAACCCCTGTCGGGCGATCGTTTATGTGTCGTGTGTATTCAGAATATTCCTGACTGTTGGGTCATCTGACGACTACTCAAGAAATTAAACCCGAACTGTGCATAGAAAATACCCTTAATTATAGATCGCGGTGATAAATTGGAGTTCATGGGCATGCATCGGCCTAGCCTTTTAGCGTATGCTGCGTCGTCGACCTATGTGCAGGAGCCCTAGATATCATGGGCCTGCGAAACGACTAGCTAGCTAGTCGGTCGAACTTTAGCACCAGGTGTCATTTTCAGATAATCTCCGGTCCATGCCATGCATGAATACGCCAGTGTTCGTCAGTCGTCACATACAACAGCTTGCACGAGTATTTCCACGGTCATGAAAGGAGTCCCCCGATCGAGTCGACGAAGAGACATGCATGGACAAGGACAACATACCCAACGACCGACCCGATAGACGGTATCCGTCGATTGTAACTGTCACAATCTGATCCATGTATCATCATGTCGATCGATCATTTGGAATGATTACTGAATCAATCATTTGGAGCGACCCGTTAGCTAAAGCGGTAAGCTCTCCCGAAAAAAAAAAAGCGGTAAGCTAGCTAGTGGACGAACGTCGAACGGCGGCACGTACGGGATGTGTATCCCGTGGCCAGCTAGCACGATCGACGACACGTCACACGACGGGACGAACGACGACGATGGCGAGCTGGGTGCTGCCTGTCACCACGGCACGTACGCACGTCGCACGGAATATGTATTTTCACGTGCAGCCCCAGCGCGTACGTCCACGCACGCACGGCACGGGCAGTCGGGCAGAAGCGACGAGATGGCGCTGCTGCGGCGCGCGTGCCGGCCCATGCATGGAGTACATGAGACGAGACAAGGAGGCTATTGGGCAAGGACGGGCCTCGTCCCGGTCAGCGTTTATTGCCGGTGAGCTGTCCGGTTCAGACATGCCCGGAGACGCCGGAGCCAGGTATCATTGCCGCTGCTGACGCGGACTGGGATTCATTCAGTGAACGTGGTCGATACGAGCCAACGCCGTCGCTCGCCCTCCAGGCTCCAGCCAGCGTTGATGATTAGGACCCTAGCCCCCGCCCATCCTGCCTGCCTCCGCTGAATATACGAGATATCTTAGGCCTGTGAATGAAGTGTATCTAAATTTTTTTAGTGTGTAAGTTTATCTATATCAGTAGTAAATCTACAACTAACAAGCCTAAATACACTTGTTTTAAAAAAGCTACAACATCTTATATTTTGAAACGGAGGAAGTAGCTAAGTGTGGTGCTCTTGCAGTGGTCTACATCCTTCGTAGATACCAGCGCGCCCCAAATCGTCGCCGTCAACGTCGTGGGTACAGCGTTACTACGACACCCGCAGCGCTAGCCTAAATCTACGGAGAGTCGTCCTACAACGACGCGCCTAAATGGCGAACCCCAAATAAGTTTGTACCGATAAGATAAAATAAATAACGCCAATCCAGTTAAACAGTCTATACATTTGTTTTCGTAAAATAAAACGAAACTAAATTAAAAGATGGCTGCCGCCGTCCCCGCCGCAGAAACCCTAGCCTACTGGCGGCCGAAGCCGCTGAAGTCGAGGCCGTCGTCGGCGTCATCACCCCACGCCTCGTCAAAGCTGTCCCTCGGCTCCGGCTTGGGTGCTGGCGCGCTTGGCGGCCCCGCGGCAAGGTCGATGATGGTGCCGCAGTCCTCCATGAACCACCACCGCGCGAACACGTCTCTTGCCGACGGGACGGTGTTGTACGACGCCTGCATCAACATCGCCTTCCCCGGTTCGTCGACGGGGTAGCTGGGATCGGCAAGTCCGCCTAGAGCTCCAGCTCCACCTCCCACCAGGTCCTCTCCTCCTTCGGGCGCTAGAGGGATAGGTAGCCACGCGGTGGCGATGGCTGCTTGCCCTGCTTCAAACGCTGGAGAGAGAGGTGGCCACGTGACAACGATGGCGACTTCTCCGGCTTTGGGGAAAGCAGGACCCGCGGCTCATTTCGTACGTCGCCCTCATGGGGATGCCGAGACGGCGGGGAGTTGGGTACAAAGTTGAGCACAGAGACAAGCGCGAGGGCGAACATGAGGGCGTCGTGTAGAAGAGGAAGGAGCCGCGGAGCCGGAGAGCGGGAGGCGGGACGTAGCCGTACTCGTGTAGGGTATCCTCGACGTCGCGCACCTGCCACCATGCTCGCCGCCCCACGCGGTTGAATCGACTTGCGTAGGGGGCAAAGAGGTGGGCGAGCTCCCGCTCCACTTGGAACCGCGGGAGCCACAACGTCGGATCACCCATCGCCCAATGCGGATCGTCCTGCTGCTTCCGTGTCAGCGACTGGCGTCGCTTGTTGATGTAGGCGGTGACCGCGTCCCCTCCAAGATAGAGGGAATGGCATAGCCAGCGGCGGAGATGCTCCAGCCGTGTGGCAGCCAGTGGTCGGGTGGCACCAGTAGGTGGTTCTTGTATAGAATTGTTGCCTTCTCGAGGTTGAGGTTGTGGTCACGTGACTCGTCCTCCATTATCTCCATGCCTTTGCGGGAGCTGCCATTGTGCGCCATCGCTGACGAGGTTGGAGGTGAGGTGAGGTGGGAGTTTAAGGATGAACGGGAGAGAGGAACGGCGACGCGGTGCGGTTGGTGCTGGTGCTGGGGGAGGGGGTATTGTTGGCAGGGCAGACAAGCCGGTGGGGCGGCATTACTCCGGCGCCGGGAGCCACGCCGGGACGCGTCGATGGCGATGTGACCAGTCCGTGCCAGCGGCAGGCCGACCATTAATTTCGCAGACCACGCTCTCCCGCTGCCACTCTATCGCTGCCAGATAGGGTGAGCTCGCTTCATCCGACGTGGCTGGACATGTCGGTGCTCCCGTGCCGCTCCCTCTGGACCGGGACTAGATTGGATTTGGGCGATTTTTTCGGGGTTGAAAAACGCCGGCGCGTTATTAGACACGCCGGTGCGAACACAAAATGCTTCGGCATTTAATAGGCCTATTGCCGGTGGAGATCTTTTAGCGTGAAAACTAGCTGCTGCCTGCTTCTCGTTTGCACTAGGGCAGCCATCGTCCCAGTAGGTGTTCATCATGTGCAAATTACCGCCGGTTGAGCTGTGCGTGCGTCCGCGTGCCCGCGCGAGCAAATGCATATGTGAGTCTGTCTTTTCTGCATGCCCGATTGCCTGTCTCGTCTCGTGGAACAAAGACGCCAGGCAGCGGTAGAATTGACAAAAATAGCCTAAAGTTAAAAGATTTCACAAAATGAACTCATGCTATAAGTATTTCACATTCACTAACCCTATTTGTAGCGCCCAACAGGAAGGCGCTATGTTCAACAATATAACGCCTATGTTATAGGCGCTATGCCCCCGCCAGCGTGGCGGCCGCCTGGCCCGTACTGGCCCTACCTGGCCGTGTAGCGCCGAGGCGTTAAGCTTGGGTCGTGCAACGCCTAGGCGCTATGCCTCAATGTGTAGCGTCTGTCTCTTATACGCTACACATTGAGACATAGAGCCACGCACGAGGCCTCCCGCCCCATCTCGACCCAGCCACCATGGAAGAACACAAGAACAGTTGTGGCCCTCTCTCTCCCCCTTCCTCAAATGCCCTCCTAAAACCAACAGACCTGAAGTATTTTGTAAGGATTTGCTCCCCAATCTCTCCTTCAAGGTATTCTTCTCTTTTCCCCTCTCTTTCATCAAGCTAATCTTGCACATTATAGCCTCATTTGTTTGGAACTCTAGGTCTAGATGGATTCATATTTAGACCGATTTGTTCATGTTTTTTGGTTACTTGGTAGTTGTATGTTAGTTGTATTTGTTGGGGAATAACAGTGTGTTGTTGATTTGATTTGTGTATGATGGTTGTATATGAATTGGTAGAAATGTTCCAATAATATGCTCCCATATCTTTTGTAGTTTCTTGTAGAAATTGGAACATTTATTGGAACTTGTCGGCCTAAGAGACAAGCTGATGCTATTAGACCTGGGATTTGATGGACCTTGTCGGCATCGGAGGAGCGGAGCACGTTGCCGCTGAAAATCTTTGGGAAGATCGCCTGCACTAGCCGATCTACAACCACCACCGCCGCTCCCGCCGCTTACCTGTTGGCTAATAAAGAACCTCGCCGGCTTGAGAGCTTGAAGAATGGGGAAATGGTGGCGAGGGACGTTAGTGTGGCGGGTGGTGATATAAACCGTCGCGCTTCAGCAGGCGGTGACGAATTTCTCCCGCCAGCTTCTGGGGGAAACCCGCGGCTCGCGTCATCGCCGAGCTCGCACAGGTGATGCAACTTTCCCCCCACTTTTGCGTGAGCCACTACAGGAATGGCGGTCTACGCCGACGACCGGGCGCTACGCCGCCGGCCAAACATCGGCTCATTTCGCTCTGTGTTTTGCATAGCCGTGCGCGGAGATCGGAGTCCGGAGGTGAAATGCATGCATCGATCGTGCGGAAAGAAAGTTGTTTCTGTGGCGTGCGTGATATATGGATAAGCTCAGAAGGCAGAACGATGCGTGTAGCTAGCGGTAGAACCTGAAATGAGTCGATAAATTGGCACTAACTTGCAAAACATGGAGAGCCCGCCATCGACCACAACTGCACTTCAATGACCGCGGACATAATCCCAGGGATGTCGAAGAAATGGCGGACCATCTCCGCCGCGGACATGTCGACCCCAGTCAACCTGATCGGCCAAATGTCCGAAGAGCCGCCGACGACACGGTATGGTCGCGCCATTTTCTTTACCTTTGCCAGCATACTGCTCCTGCCTATTTATCATGAAAAAATCGGGTGTAGGATTTCATGGCCAACGATACCGAGTACATCATCCATGACATGATCAATGAGAGTGGCGACGGCTATGGCGACGACGGAGAGACCTAGCAAGAGACCCAACAAGATGCATACAATATTGCGGATGAGTCATTGTCTGGAAACGATGGCACTTCCATGGGCGGGGGGGGGAGGGGAGGGAGGGGGTCACGGCCGCATCGTTGGCCACTTCATTTGCAGTGTCACTTGTCGACACCAAAAAGTTGATCCAACGAACCTCGAGTTATACCACCGACGAGGAAAAGATCCTATGCAAGGTATGGATGGAGATTTCACAAGATCCACTATGCGGCGCCAAGCAAAAGGGCTTTGCCTATTGGAAAAAGGTGGGCAAGTTTTTCCAAGAGCATAGAAAATTTAGGAAGGACGCCTTCTATAGCGATCGAAATGACCTCTCCCTCTCCAAGCGATAGGGCACCATCCACGCGGAGTGTAGCAAGTTCCAAGTCTCCTACGAGATGGTGACAAAAAGGAAGATAAGCGGCATGATGCCGGTTGACATGGTAAAACCCCTTCCTCTCTTTGTCGATGTCTTGCATATGCATTGAGTCATTGTTTGCATCCATATGTGTAGGTCATGAAAGCAATGGAGCACTTCAAGAAAGTGAATGGTAATAACGCCTTCACGCTGTCCCATTGTTGGACGTTGATCAAGTACTGCAAAAAATAGGAGACTAGCTATGCTCTTTGTAAAGAACTTGACAATAAGAAGAAGGGTAAGAGCAATGTTTATACAGGCGGTGTAGTCGACCTAGACGACGGTAATGGCGAAGCATTCACCAACCTTGTAGGCGACGGGATTGTCGCCCGTGCCCGCCGACCTAGAGGCCATAAGGCTACAAAGGCCGACATCGCCACCAGGCTGGTTCCTTGGCATTCCAAGAGACCTTGAGGAAGATCCTAGAGAAGAAGAAAGAGGCCATTGCCGAGAGGGAAGAGAGGCGGCGCAAGAGAAAAAGGCCACCGCCAAGACCTTTATCGAGCTCCAGGCGAGGTCTATCGAGGTGGAGGAGGCCAACGCCAAGACCAGGCTAATGGAGATCGAGGCCAAGGCAAAGGTGAAGGAGGCCGAAGCCAAGAACAAGGATGCCGAGGCTAGGTCTAGGATAGCGGAGGCAGAGGCCAAGGCGAAGGAGGCCAAGCAAAGATCGTGGCCGAGTAGAATGCCATCATGCTCACCTACTGGACACCATCGCCGATCCCGATCGCAAGGCTTGGGTCGCGAGGAGCCAACAGACCATCCGGACTCGCGATGCTTGAATGGCAATGACGACGGCGACTGCAACTTTTTGGGCTGAGAAGCTGCCAATTTTTTGGACATTATGTATAATATTGTCCCTTTTGCACATTTCAGATCCACTGGCCACTTGTTGGCGATGGTCAAAGGACGATGACATACGTCTGCCATTTTATTTGATAGTCAATTTGTGTGCTATTTGCTTGTCAATTTGAGTGTTTGAGCTGATTGGCAAACCCTTGGCCAGCGATGGCGCCAAAAAACGTCAGGACGGACAAATGGGTCGCGTCGCTGGGCGTGATTGTCTGGACAGGCCGGATCGTGATCCAAAAGCGACCGTGGTCTGACCTAAGCACCCGTTTTGGTCCGTCCGGTGGAGATGCCTTAATAAGAAGAGAGGCTTGGTCGATCCCTCCCTTGCACGGTTCTCCAACCGTTATTATTTTCGGACAGTGCTAGCACTGATCAGCATCTACTTTCCACGTAACCTAAAAGTAGTTGTCGTCTAAAGCGAGGCTTCTTTCGATGCAAGGGAGTTCCTGTCGACTACCGCTTCAAGCTCTCCGAAAACAGGGCACTCGGTGCGCGCTTTGTGTGAGATGGAGCCTTCTTTTGTTAACAACGTTTTCATCCCGACAGCGAGCGACTGCGGCGAGCTACGGCCTGTAGGAAGTGAATGCCACATTAGTAGAAAGGTCTTCTGTCAACAAAATCTAGTGTGAACGTGAGGTCACAGCCTCATCCTTCTAGAAACACACCGCACTATGATAAAACCGTACCTCAAGATACGCTATTTTTTTAAAATAATACATTTAATTTCAGAAATCAGAAATTTCACGAATAATACGTGATCTGAGGGATTACAGAATCTAGCGCGGCGTCGTCTATTCAAAAACCGACCGCGCCGTCTCGTCTTTTGAAACGCCGAAAGGTGTGAGAGTAGGCCCCACCCGGCCAGGCTATCGGAAGACAGCCACTCGTCTTTAATTGAAAAGTCAACCAGCCATCGTCTTTAATTGAAAAGCCGGTCTACCCTCATCTTTAATTGAAAAGCTGACCATCTCTCGTCTTTAATTCAATAGCCGACCAACCCCTCTTCTTAACCACGCGCGCGCCGGCCGGCCCCGCGCGTCCTTTTTCTTCATCTTCCTACAAGCTTCTCGTTGTTAATTGAAAAGACGACGGACCTTGTCAGCTGAGGACCGCACTTCTCTGGCACCCACCCACGATGATCCATGGTTTAGATAAAACAGGGCACTTGGATCTGCGGAAAAGGTGGAGTTCCATCTTCCGGGAAAAGGTCGCTGGTCGCACGATCCCCGTCCTTTCGCTGAAAGCACCTGCAGAAAGATCGCCACCAAGTTGCTGGTTTTCGCCTACGTGATCCGCGATTTTTATGCACATACAAGTGGTCGCAAGCGCACGTCGTGTCGGACGCCTTCCCTGCGCTGCACCGCTAGGATCACCTCTTGAGTCATTTCTTGAGCCTGTTGAGACATGAACATCCCGTCAGATTTCGGGCGGCGGCCGGCAGGGCGGCAGGAGGAGATCGGCCAAGATCGATCGGACATGGCGCTGTTGGCGTGCAGGTGAGAGGCAGAGGACAAGCACACACACGCTGTTGGTGTTGGCACTGGATCGGAGCAGCTGTTGCGCATGTAGCTGGGAGCTCGCGAGCTCCGGACATGAGCCGAGCTGGGAGAGGTCGAGGTGTGCTGTTGGCTGTAGCCTGGGCCTGCACCCTGCAGGATGGACCAAGGCAGACCACCCAAGGGAAACAGCTGTGAGCCGTGCCCGTGCGCGCGCTCCGTCGCCGTACCGGGGTGGTCAGAAACCCTGCCTGCAGGCAGCCGCGATGGCGTCATGAAGGTTTGACAAATCAAAACAGGCGAACGCACACGCACGGGGGCTGTCCGGATTCTCCGATGCCAGCGTGATTCGCCGATCAGTCCTGCTCAGGCTTCAAAAGCAACCCCCTTTTTTTTATCTCTACGGAGTTTTAGATGGAAGGAATAGTAAAAAACAAACTTAGGATTCAGCCGTATATTCATCCGGGCTCTCGAAAAAAAAAGTTTAGACGTTTAAGGTTGTTCCAAACAGAGAGCATTATATGTCTATCGATGGTTACTACTGTAAGATGTGCTATATTGCAAAATGCCAAGTTGGAGCATGTAAGTGTTCTCATCATTAAACCCAACTTGCAAGAAATTCGCCAACGGTAATTTATACTCTAAAAGTTTATTTATACAGCTATACTTACCTAATACTAATACACTAGAACTACTACGGAGATTTTTTTTCGACTATACACTTTATCTCAACGGTGATTTTGAAGATACAGTATAAATACACAAACATCCATACAATCACAAATAAAAATGCATACACTATACTCCATGAAGAGTAGTCGAAGTGGAACGTTTACTACAACTTAGAATTTAAATTTTGCATAACCAAACTTTGTATTTATCTACATTACAAATGGAAAACAAAGTATACTATAACATGTTCCGAAACATTATTATCTGGTTAAATATGACATACAAATAATAAAAACTTGTACTCATTAAGCATATATTATGATAAAAGTATGTTTAAATAAATATTAAAGTTTAGTGCAAAATACTCCCTCCGTTCCGGAATATAAGACCTGGAATATAAGACGTTCTAGGATTTTCCGACAAGACCCAAAACCGTGGGAAAGTACAAAACTACCCTATGAAACTGTCCGAACAAAGAATCCACAATTTGCGGCTCCGCAAGCACGTCACCCAGATCCTCGCATGGCCGCCGGTCTAGGTGCTTAGCAGAATCGACTCTTGGAAGCGATGAGAGAACATTGGCTATTAGCAATTGATGATGAGCTTCTTTAACCTCAACTCAGGTTCTCAATCGTTGTTGGTGGATCTCCCGGACCAAGTGATAGACAATGCGCTAATTGTGACTTGGCTAGCATGGTATGTCAGGAGCGAGATAACTCATGATAACCCTCTACCATCCATCGAGGGATCCAAGCGTTTCCTCGTCTGATACTCGAAGTTGTTGAAGGATATTCAAGGTACCCCTATTGAACAGGGTCTGAAAGGAAAACAACCAGCACCGAGTCTTGGTCCATCGATGCGAGCTATTAAAATAAATATCAAGCCTACTGATATGTCATGGGTTAAACCACCTTGAGGTTGGGTAAATCTCACGGTCGATGGTTCATTCAAGCAAAAAAATGGCACTACTTGTACTGGTATGGTTATGAGGAAAAAGGAGGGCGCAATCATCTTCTCAACTCATGCGATAATGCACTGGAGGCAGAGCTGCGAGCTTATCACAGGGTCCTGGAATTAGTTATGACGAGAACCCACTTCCGACTGTTCTCAATTGATCTCGGCAATCATGGAGCCATCACATGATCGTTCTCTCTACATGTTCATTGTTTCAGAAATTAAAGCGTTAGCTAGTAATGTTAGAGTCTACTAGTTTGTAAAAGTGAGAGGGGCAATTCTAGCATGCAGACGAATTTAGCGTGCATGCCCCACATTCTCTCTCTTCTACTTGTTCACGGTTGTGTCAGATTTCTTCTTCTCTCTCTCAAACTTAGAACTTAAGTAGCTTTATAATCATAAGTCTATCTGAAAAACTGTTTGAATATTTGGGTTTCTACCCAAGAGAGCTTCATAATAAGACCAAGATTGAATATATTTAACATTTTTTGAAAATTAACTTTTGAAACTTGGGAAAACTTAGAAAAATTACCTAGAAAAATATTTATTTAAACATTTTGAACCACTGTGTTTCAAACTCCGTTCATCACAGTTAGAAAAAATTGACAATTGGCTTGGAGTTCATTGATTCCATTGTTTCAAACATGTTGTTTCAATGGATTTCATTTGGTTATAAAATGCATCATGAAGTTTCATTGTATTTCGAAATTCAGATTTTAAATTTTTAATCAAAACAAAACCTATTTTGGGCTTGTTTAAAAGATATCGTCAAAATATTTACACTTGTTTAAACAGATTATTATCCTGATATTAATTTCAAATCTTGGATTGCAAATTAACTAGGTGTACTAATGGGTAGGAGAGAGAATGCTAGTGGTGTGTAGGCATAGTACAATTTGCATGCGGGGTGGCATAAAGTTGTACAACAATGAAGAGATTTTATGCATGTATCAATCTCAAAGCCACCAACGGTGCATGCACGCTAGAAGTTTCTGTTGTAAAAGTGGATCGAGGATGAGTGACTGTCTTTCAAATTGGCAAGAACAGATCTGACTGGGCCCGGCTCCTGATGTCGTTTTGCGGGAGATGGACCTTGAATCAAATGTAAACCCTGCTGCTTATTGAAGTCCGCAAAAAAACAAAAAACTCGTCGCGCGCTCGGGACGGCTGAGGCGCACACACGCTCCGCACGATCAGATTTGCTCCTACTCGCGTAGTATCACGTAGACGGGCAGTAGCTAGTAGCCAATGAGGTTGCGCGGGAATCAGACTCAAACAGCCAACGAGTTCGAACGGGAGCGCAGGTTCGAGGTCGTTGCCGACCGGTGTTCGCCGCTTGGCTTGCCCACGGCCGGGTCGGCCTCGCTGGACGCCCGGATGGTAGCGGCTCGCGTCCTATTCGAGCGCGCGTGCGGTCGCTCCCTCTCGGTGGTCTCCCCGGCCGATGGCGATCGGTGCGGAGGCTTTCAGCGCGGGCCCCAGCTGTCGGGGACATGACTAATAACAATGATATCTGCGGTGGGACCCCTAGGCGTGTTAGATTTGGGAGCTCAATCATTCTTTGACTCTACTGTGGGGTCTGTCAGCGGCGACACATGTCTGGGCCGGGAACCGGTTCTCGACGGAACTCCCTTGTCGCTTTTGCGTTTGGGGGGATGGCACCTATTAGTATAAAAAATTGGGGAGAATTAGGCACTGCGATGGATGCTTAAGTGAGTGTTTTATTTATTGGTCGTTGACTCCCACTTTGATTTAAAACTTGGACTTTGTACCCTGTGGTGTCCGTGCCTTGTCGAACGAAGCATGTAGTATACGTGGAGAACAGGGTTCCAAAACGTCAGCATGCATCGTAGAGAGTGCTAGCCAGGAACCCAAGTGGTCTGAATCTCTGAAGATGCCTAGTACTATGGTTTACTGTAAAAGGAAAGTGATTACGACGTCAAACTGGTTTATTCTTGTACAGTAGTAGTACAATCAAAATCCAACGCCAATCTTGTAACTAAAGCTTTCGGCTACTACGTACCACCTCATACCATGTGCGTGACTGATCTCCATGTTCTCTGCCGATTGAAACCGGAGCACGTACCTACCCTCACTACGCATGCTTCTGTCAAGCGTCGATTGATTTGCGCCAGATTTTCATACGCGTATATGGAAATGATGGGACGCACCGGCACCGCACAAACCGCGGGGAAAGGGGCGGAGTGCCGGCCCTCTTTTCTCCGGCCGGCCGGCAGCCTCGCGCTGCCGCCCCACTGGCTCCTCGGTGCACCACCACTCTCTTTTTCTTGAGCGAGATCCTGGCTCGGTGCACTGCTCTCTTCCACTCGATCATACCACCACCACCAGCGTACTCGATCTGCGTCACCAACGGCGCCGTCCCTCCCATGCGACGAGGAAAATGGTCATTCGATCCGCCATGCATGGTCGTGGCTTCTCGAGGCGATGTGCGAGCCAGCGAGAGCGCAGAGGAAATCACATGCACCGCAAGAGCCCGGCTCGAGTAAACAACTGCTCTCCTCGACAGACAGAGAGAGAGAGTCTGAAGCAGCTGGCTGGCCTGGAGAGCTCAGTCGCCGCCACGTCTGAGTCTGACTCTGACTCCCTGAAACGGAGCTGAGGTGCGCCGTTCCGTGACGCGACTTGGTATCTACCGAACCGAGCAGCGGAACCTCAACCTACATACAGAGCTGATTACCACTAATTAACAATCTTATCTGGCATACCTCTGGTGACGACAGATCGAGAGACGGAACCGATGGTTTCTTAATTTGTCAGCGCGGGGCGGGAGCTAATGATCCGCCGGTCTGCCGTTCACTCTGTGCGGTGTGTGTGTTCCCTTGCATTGCCTACCTTCGTGTCTCTTATTATTCGAAGCGGCTGAAAAGCATGTGGGTGGATAAGGTAGCCTGGTCCAAGTTCTACCTGACAGAATACCCAAATATGGAGGGATATAAGTGGTTTCGGCGTCCTGCTGGCCACGCCAGTGCAGTAACGTACACTCTCTGGCCTCTGCCTAACCAAATAAAGCTTTAAAGGGTTAAACCGCTACATGATTAGTTAGCCGCTCTGGTGCTCCTTGCTGCTCATACTAATACTGATTGTAGTTGGGTTTAGTGTAGGATATGCACTAGCTATACTACTACCACCTCTCGTTCCACAATATAAGTCTTTTTTCTAGATAATAGCCAAAGGACCGATGTTAAATTAATAACGGCGAAAGGATACAAGGTACTTCACCCAGCTTACACGAAAGAGCAACCCACCCACACAAGAAGGCAAACCACGAAGCTACGCTCGAAAGCGCAAGGCCATTACAGCTACTACAAAACCGGAAGGTGAGCTCAAGACTTCTACAGTGTCGGGCCGGAGCTCCTCTAGAGGACGAGCCATGTTCACGCGCCCCGTCGAGATCCCGCCACCAGAAGCCGGCCACCTCCATGAACCAAACCAGGAAGCCCGCAGGTCCCAAAGCCAAATCGAGGGAGCCCCAAGGAGAGGGGGAGCAGATCCACAACAAGCCTTGCCGAGGGCGAGCCACACCGCAACTCCAACCGTCTGAAGACACCGCAGGAGAGCCACACGACAAGGGCTCCAAGGCGGCGTCTTGAAGAAGAGCACGACACCCGAGCGCCGCCGCCGCCCGATCCGAGGATCAGGGTTTTCACCCGGAGTACGAGGGAGACCGAAAGCACCGCAATGACGCCTTCACCAAGGGAAGGACGTCCGTAGACGCCACCGTCGCGGTCCAAAGGGCAGAGTTTCCCCTCGGCAAAGCCTTCCACCTCCAACCAAGACACACCGAGCACCGCCACCACGACGCCTGCAGGCAGGGGACGACATCCACGGACGCCGCCGTCGAGGCCCAGAGGCCAAGGGTTTTCCCCGGAAAAGACACTTCGTGGTCCATACCCCATGTTGGACGGCTCGCCGACACCACGTCGTCCCCACGACCATGGAAGCTGGCTAACACCAGAGCCCTTGGCACGCCTGCCAACCACAAGGCTCACCACCGTCCACGGCCGCCACCCCGGGAACCAAGCCACGCCCAACCGAGAGTAGAGGATGTCGCCGAGAAGCACCGACACGAGATCCACGAAGCCCGCAGAGCCGCCGAGGGCAGGTCCAAACTTCAGATCAACGACCGGGGCCCCGTGGCCACAGGGCCGGCTCTAAGGCATGGCCACCTTGTGCAAAGGCCAAGGGCCCCTGCCCGCGAGGGGCCCATGATTATATATTTCTTTATACTCCATACCCATACATTTCTAAAAAAAGAAGGCTAGAGCCCACATGAAAATGTGGAACGTGAAGTTGGAATTTGGAAACGCAACAGATCCGTGAGAGCAAGCCGGACGCCTCGACGTCCTAACTCTACGCGATCAGGTGGATGCGACTCCTTGGCTTCTGTAGACGCCTCGACCTCTGTGGCATCCAGGGCCTGACTTCCCGTTCCCGATTCGGAACTCCTACATGGACGACATTTTCTTGTCCGACTCTTGTACAGTGCAATATCTAACCGTGTGTTGTAATCAGGTGCCACCCACGCATGGTTGATATTGTTGTGTCGGACAAGGACTACAAACTATCATGTGTATAGCATGATTCTTCCCGATTCTCCCGACGATCGATCTCCTGCCGCCCGCCCGTCCTAACTCAATTCTCGATCGATCTCTGGCCACCCTAATTCTAGATATGTCCATGTATATGTTAGCCTTAGAGGCCATGTTGTCAACTTCACACTAGGTTCCCGCAAAACATAGAGCTGGCCCTGCGTGGCCGCCGTCGCCATGGGATCTGGGGAGGGGAATGAGATCCCGGGGCGGGGTCCCTGCAACCCAATGGGGTGGACCCAACCGCCAATCGAGCCGCCGCCTGTCCCCTCCAAGACCCGAGTCGGGGCCGCAGGCCACCGTCGAGGCCGTGGCCAGGAGCTCAACGCGCTAGAGCTCTCAGCCCTCATCCGACCGCCAATCGAGCCGCCGCACGCACCGCAAGCCGCCACCGCCGCCCGGCCACAGCAGACGCCCGCATGCCACCGACGCACGAGAGAGAGAGAGAGGAGAGGCCCCGCCGCCGCCGCCGACCCTAGGGCTTCGCCCGGGGTCGCCCTCCGGCGGCGGCAAGGGGAAGGGAAGGCGGCGGTGAGAAAGCTAGGGTTCGCCCCTCCGCTCACGGGAGCGGAGAGAGCGAACGGGTCCCCTCTCCTTTTCCCTAAGTCTTTTTAGAATGCTACTTTCTAAAAAGACTTATATTACGAGGTAGGTAGTAGTATATATCGCCACATGCACGATGAGAGATAGATACCACACCTACTGTACTACATAATAGCGGTATCTTCTGACCAATCGTGTCAAAAGACACTAGTCTGGTACTACCTCCGTTTCACAATATAAGTTTTTTTAGTAAACTAAAACAGCTTGCTAAAAAAGCTTACATTTCGGAATGGAAGTAGTAGGTTCCAACAAAGTGAACCTGGGAAATTAGGCCCAATAATGAATGAGCCGAAATTCCGTAGTGATATGCATGGACACCAATTATTGGGTTGGGAAGGGATGGCACGCAGGATAACAATGCCAGCAATCGCATCGACCGATCACACTCAAGGCGCAATCTTGATTGATTGGTACGTATGTATAAATGCGAGCGTGCCCCCGCGAGTTTCTCCACGCGACGGTTTATGTAAGTTGCGATGGGGCCTTGCAACTTAGGTTTTGTTTGCGATTTCCATCTAGCGTGAACATTTTTTTAAACATAAAGTTTAGAATGTTCGCGCGTGATTTGAAACCCAGCTGTGGTTAGGAGCATCGGATAGCGCCGGCCGGGGGAACTGGCTTAGCCTTGCAGCCTACTCCTCCGTCGTCGACCTATGTACGCGCAAGAATCAAAGCTAGCGATGCCGAGTCGTGGGCCCGTGCCGTGCAACTAGTCGGCCGAACTTTGGCGTCACACATCATTTTCGGATAAATACTACTCCAGTCCAGACGTCCAGTCCAGTCCATGCCATGCATGTATGCGCCAATAATGTTCGTCAAGCATCGCACATAGCAGCTCGAGTATATCCACAATTCTATGGTCGACGAAGAGACATGCATGGACAAGGACCACGTACCCAACCGGCCCGATAGACGGTATCCGTCCACGTAGCCGTCACAATCTCATACTACTCTACTAGTACTATCATCATGTCGATCATCTGGAATTAATGATTATTTAACCAATCATCTGGAGCGACCAAACATCTAGCCAAACCGCTAGTAAGCTATAGCTAGCGGACGAAACGTTGAACGGCGCACCCCACGTGCGGGATATGTATCCGTGGCCAGCTAGCATGATCGGACGATGACTATGACGACGGCGAGATGCTGCCTGTCACCACGTACGGCACCTCGCACGTACGGTATATATATTTTCACGTACATCACCAGCTTGTCCATACATGCAACGCACGCACGCACGGCACGGGCAGAAGAGACGACACGAGCCTTGCCGCTGCGCAAGGAGAGTCTAT
Organism: Avena eriantha; assembly: GCA_910589775.1. NCBI lineage: Eukaryota > Viridiplantae > Streptophyta > Magnoliopsida > Poales > Poaceae > Avena > Avena eriantha. Next base: position 13,817,594 of record OU342742.1, on the reverse strand, counting down.
CGTCCGGGTCAGCGTTTATTGCGGTGAGATGTCCCGTTCAGACATGCCCGGAGGCGACGGGAGCCAGGTACCAGTGCCACTGCTGACGCGGACTGGGATTCACTCATCAGTGAACATGCCCATGCCGTCGCATGCCCTCCAGGCTCCAGCCGCAGCCACCGCTGCTGATTAGGACCCTATGCCGGCCCATCCTGTCTGCCCTGCTCCTGAATCGCGGACGCTAGGCCGGCCCATGCATTCGTTTCTAGTTAAGAGCAAGTTTAGCGGACGCTGCATATCGACCCGCAAAGGAAAAATTGGAGTACGTGTTTCGCTTATTTTTTGCCGGACCAAACACATTATCGGTAGTCTGTCCGGCATTGTTTTTCTTTTTTCAAGACCAAACACACATCGGGGCCCTGCTTCTGCACTGTATCGATCGCTATATATGCCGTTCAGCGCGAACGATGCGGGTCTAAAACCTTCTCCCCTGCACCGGCTCCCCCTCCACCGCCTTCTTCCAAGCCGCCGATGAGCAATCCGTCCCAACATCTTACCCAACCATAGATCCACCTCCGCCGCATCGCCACAGTTTCGGGGGGGGGGGGGGGGGGGGGGGGAGCTCGAAGCGGCCTGACACGGATCACGCGAGGATGATGTCGACGAGAGGGAGGAGCGGCGCTAGAGGGTCTCGGGCGCTGCGCACATCCGAGGCTCCTACATGGCCAGACTCAGCCGGTGTTCACGCGCCGTGAATCAAGGTATTGCTCCCGCCACACCGCGCCCGGCGAGGCCTTGAGCTCCCGCAGCACCGCGTCCCCGGCGTCTGTGTCGATCTCCCGCCGCTCGACGTCCGCTAGCGCGTCGAGCTCCCGCGCCCTACCTCCGGTGAATAAGGAGGTCGACAAGGAGGTTCTGGGGTTTGCGCCAGGCGACTACGTCGACAACAAGGACATCAACAAGCTCGCCGCGATGATCGAGGAGAAGTGCGCCAACTTAGGTTCCGCCGACTTCGTCAACGGTGCCCACCTCTCCTGCGTCATCCCCTTGGTGTCGGAGAACAACCACCGCACCATCGATAAGAAGGAGGAGTGGCTCTGGGAGATGGCGGATCAGAAGAAGGTCTTCGTCGACCTAGACTCCGACGAGGAAGAGTGAGCCGCTGCCCGCGCCACCACCATGGCAATAGGCTCTGGCGAGGTTTTCCGAGCCACATGCATGAACAAGGACCACGTACCCAACCGACCCGATAGACGGTATCCGTCGACGTCACAATCTCACACTATCATCATGTCGATCATCGGGAATGAATGATTATCGAATCAATCATTCGGAGCGTCCTAGCTAAAGCGCTAAGCTAGCTAGCAGACGAGAACGTTGAACGACGCGTTGCACGCACATGACATGTATCTGTGGCCAGCTAGGGTGTCTTCTTATGAAGCTTTTTTAATTAACATGTGAAAGTATGAAGTTGCTACTGTTTAGAACCTTTGGATAGATGGGGCACTGCCAAATCTTGACAAATTAATCGTGTGAAGATAGGGATGAACTCGAGCTCGGGGAGGAAACATAGGAGAAAACAGCTACAATGAAGTGGCTCGGAGCGGAAGATGATATAGGAAGGACTTTAGTCCCGGTTGATGTCTGCATTATATAAGTACTAGTAAACATGCCCGTGCTTTGCTATGGATTAGTTTTATTAAATATCTTTGAGGCCACGAAACATTTAGAGTAATTTCATGATCTAACAACGTGCAAGCTTTTAAGGAGTAATTCATCATGCAAAAATAGAAATTAAGATTGTTGTACGGTGTAATTTAGTGTAGTTGATTTCTCGTCACTAAAATATCCAAGCACACTTGTCTTGAGCAGAGTAAGTCTGAACCTAGATGCAGTGATTTTGCTTGCTACTAAAATATCGGAGAAAGCAATAAGCACACTGTTGAAATGCTTATGAAAATAAATCAACTTTTTCTCGCAAAAAAGTCGTCTTCTAAATGTATATACTTGTAAAATATTAGTAGCCTCTCGTGGGCCTCCATATCCATCTCCAAATTAACATCAGGTGCTATCCGATCGAATTTCCAAAATATATTTAACATCAAAGTTTAGTAACCCTCAAGGCATTACTGGACTTTGTAGGATATAAATGTTAGATAAAATTAAAAACTTTTGCCCACAGCAATTGCCAACAACCTAATGGCATGGACGGCACAGGGATGTAGAGCGATCATGAATGAATGGTTTTCAGAAGTACGACTAATAGAATTCACCTTGTTCAAACAAACTGTTAAAAAACTCTGTACAGTTTCTTCTAACAATTTATCAAAAGATGGTGTGCATAGATAACGGTACCATACCTGGACTGGAGTCTGGACGTAGTCTCATGGCAAGATTTAATTAGTAGGACATCTTGCCTGGGCTGCAAGTCTAACCTGGTGCATTACATAAGCCGCTAAATTGGCAAATTCTAGGATTTGGCTTCCCTAGCAAAAGTGTGGATTAGCGAAAACAAATGTCATCTGGCTATTGCAATCACAGAATCCATTGCGTGCCACTGTCATTTGGGACCCAATACTAAATCGCATAGGACCGATTTGGCTCGGCCTCAACGCAGAGGGGGACGGCCGCTTATCGAAGGTCATGGAGTGCGTCCACCAGGCGAGACAGGGAGACGTTTCGGGCGGGGCAATGTCGAGCGCAATTGATCGGAGATTTTGCTCGAGTGTCTCGAGCCCTTTTTATTGCCTGCGGCTTGCCGAACGAGCAAACGAGTCCATGTAGGGCTACCCATGGGCGCGTTCCCTGAGAGGATTTCATCTTGGAGCAGAGCTCGTGTCGTCTTAGGTGCCGAGCGCCAACGGCGGAAGTGAAGAGATAGATGAAAGGGACGTCGGAGACGCAGACGGAGGAAACCAACAACCAATATGGAGAAAACGTCTAGACGGACGGTTGAAAGCGGAAATTGACGGATGAAGAGAGAAACCTTAACCCTTTTATTATGGAAAATGGTCACCTTTCCCCGGACGATCGGGAGTCGCGCGGGACGTAACCCCTTCCACCTCGTGTCCTGCGGGATCCACCACGCGTCCTCCTTCCTTATCTCTTCTACGGGAGGAAGACCGAGACGCCGCCTCTCCACTCGACCTCATCTCCGGCCTCCCCGGCCTCCTCTCGCGCCCTCCCCGGCCTCCTCTCCGCTCGGCATCGCCTACCGGACCGATTCCCGCCCACCATGGAGATCCTCGTGCTCGAGCTCGTGCCCTCCTCAGCCATGGCCATGACAATGGCGTTCAAGCAGGAGGACATCGTGGAGCAGCACGACCCACGACGGCTGATCTCCATCTTCGCCGCCGCCCCATCTGCAAGTTCCGCTCCCATCTCGGCGCTGCCTCGCGCGGTTCCTGCGCCGCCGGCTCGGTCGTCGGAGCGGTCCCCGTGCCGCTGCGCCTAGATGATGACCACGACTCCCCGTCGTCGACCTGAGATGCCAGCCTCCCCGGTAGTTGTGGTTGCTACCAACGGCCGACGACGTTGCTACAAGGGGTACGAGGGGCTGCTAGCAACGGCTGAAGTTGTTGCTACATGTACGGCGACGGATTTTTGCTACCGGCGGCCAGTGTCGTTGCTACCCACGACCAATGGATTTGCTACAATAGTACAAATATTTCGCTACAATCGTTCTCCTATTTTTTCTAAGACATCCCCAATGAGGTCTCTGACGAGGTGTCCAGAAAAGTCTCCGGTGGTCTCCGGTAAAGTAAGTTTTTGCTACATTAGAAGAACTTTGTTGCTACAAACATCTTGTTCTTTTGCTACACCAGTGTTAACTTTTTGCTACAGGGTCTATGGCAAAAGTCACCAGTGAGTTTTTTCCGGCGAGGTCGGTTTTGCTACATAAGCATAATTTTTTTGCTGCATGGTCTCCGACAAGGTCTCCGGCGAGACTTTTTATTTTCTGAAACAAACCGTTTTTTTTTCAGAAGCAAAAGCGGGAACGTATGCAGCAAACGCGGGATTTTGGACGATTTTTGGACACGTGTCGCGCGCGGAAGCAGGACGATGGGAGCCCCCATCGTTCGGGACGCCTAGCACGCGTCTTTTATTATTAGGTATAGATATAAAAATCATTACACAATATTATAAATAGAGAAGTGACCAAATTAATACAAATTTATCATATTAAAACCAAATTAATAGCAACGGGGTTCTTCCTCCTTCCTCCGGCGGCGGCAGCCACGGTAGGTTCTTATTTCGAATTCTTTATATCTTCTACTCGATTTACGGTGTCTGAAGACGTCGCTGTATAGTTCCATCCAGGCGCCGCTCGGATTCCCCTTCAATCCATTAACTGCTCCGATTTGGGATCGCAAACGGATCGAAGGAGGCCATATGTAGCTCCGGTCGACGGCGAGAGCAACGGATCTGAGCAAGCTAAGGCGCGTGATGGGGAGAAAGGCACCGACCGGAGGGAAGCGCAAAGGTCCGTCCTTTCCCCTTGTACCCCCCCTGTAAACACCGGCGTATCCCCGCTCCGGCGCAGCGAACCACGGGTTGGCCGTCTCTCCCGGACGACATTGCGCGTCAGGTCGCCACGCTGGTGCTGAAATACGACGTGGTGGACTACATAGCCTTCTGCTGCGTCTGCTCCGGATGGCGCACCTGCGTGCCCACTCCGCGCGACCCCACCCTGCGGGCACGTTCTCTCCGCCCGGTCGGCTGGGTCGCGCTCTGTGACGGTGACGCTGTCCGCCCCGACGATGCCTGCCAGATAACCTTCTTCCACTGTAAAACGGCGAGGTCCCTCCGTGTCCACCTGCCCGAGCTCCAGCGCCACAGGATCATCGGCTTCACCGACGGCTTGGTCATTCTGCTGCACAAGCGAGAGACAACGATCCGCGTGCTCCACCCTTTCACACGGGTTGTGGTCGATTTCCCGTCACTCGTCCCGGTGTGCCATCAGCTGATCAAGAACGCCAACTGCCTGCTTCGCATGAATGCTGCAGTTTGTACCAGTGTGTCCTCCACCACTTCCATTACCGTTGTCTCCTGGTTCCCATGGACACCAGTGGTGGTCAGCGCTGATGCTGGACACCCGAGCTGGAAGGTCATCCAAAATAGCATGGAGCTTTTGAATACCTTGCCCTTCCAAGGTCGCCTCTATGGTTTCCTCAAGTTATCAAGGAAGATTGTGCAAGTCTACCCCCCGCAACCACTCGGTGCCGCCGTTGTTGCTCATGTTCCGCAAAAGTTCGGCAACCCCTATTTTTGCAACTACTATCTTGTGGAGTCTGATGGACACATGCTACTTGTTGTCAAGTCTTCAAACGCTGTGGGCTCTGATGTGGAGGAGTGGCAACGTTATACCTTTGCGATCTTCAGGGTAGATGTCGGCCTCAGCCGCTGGAAACTGTTTCGAATCAGCAGCCTTGGCAACCGGGCATTATTCATTTGCATGGACAGGTGCCTGTCCGTCTCAGCCAAAGACCTAACATCTATTAGCGGCAACTCAATTTACCTCTCCGTACCACTCCCCGATCCGGTCGTTGTGCATAATCTAAGCAGCCAGTCGTTCGAGCGGCCAACGACGTTGTGTCAGGTCCACAATGCAAAGGAAAGGATTCGCCCGTCCGTTCGGCCCTTCACCCTTGCTGATCATCTTCTCACCTACTGCACTCATCGTGAATGGTACGGTCTCTTAATTTGTTTTCTAGCTGCTCAAGGGCAACGGCATGCATTCTTTCTGTAGATAACTCCAAGTAATGATCTATTTTCCCTTTATTTCTCGTTATGTAGGGCGACCGGACTAATGTTTCATGAGTACTACTTCATACCTGAGTCCTTTGAGGAATTGTGGAAGAAAATAGGAATCCAGGCTTCAGAAGTGAGGATTTCACGCATGAGAAAATGAATCAGAAAAAGGACAACAGATGTTGCACCCAAGAAATAATTTGCCCCTCTGTATTTTGGATTTGTCTTTGAAAATGAGAATATTATTTAATAATCTTGTTCCTAATGCTTTCAATGTAATCATGCATCAATGCGGATGATGTAACTGAGAAATTAGGAAAACCTGTTCTCGCTTCTCAATGAATTGAAAAATGAGCAGTGGTGTCAGTTTATGGCATAACAAGAGCAGGATGGTCAGAAATTTGGAAAAAAAGAATAAGTGTTTAGCTTTTTGGTGAAACTCCGGCGAGATATATCTTTCTAAGTTTTTATATTCTTGCTAGATGTAGCAAATACGGGACTTTTTTAGCAATAATCGGTAGTTTATACAAATGCAGGATTGAGAACTTTTTTAGGACACATGTCAGCTGGGACCCGGGGATACGCAGGAATTATCCCCGGGAGACGCTTAGTACTGCCCTTTTTATACTCCCTTCATTCATTTTAATGTATCTATAAACTAAAATGCGTCTAAATATATTCAAATGTATACGAACTCAAATCAGTTATTTCTGTACAGAGGGGGTACAAGTAATTGAAGAGGGACCATCGTGAAAGGAAGAAAAACGATTTCAGTGTTTCTTTTACAAACCGAAACACAGCCCGGGACTGACAACAGGTGCAGCAACTCGCCACATAATCAAATACACCACTCAATTCCACGTAAAAAGATACACCACTCAATTTGCACCGGTGACAATTTGCACCAGTGACCATAGATGAGTCCATGAATTGTACTGGTCCGTTTAAAAATATAAGACATTTTAGCTTTGGTAGTGTATAGATTTGTAAAGATTCAAAGTGAACCTACGCGTGTCTAGATATATTCGTTTTACAAAGCTAAAATATCTTAGTTACTGTAGTCTGGTATTTCTGAAGCTCGGTGATTCGAAGTGAACGATGCAAAAAACAAAAAGATAAGTTTGTGGACCAACCGGTTATTTTACTGAAAAAAAGTTTTTTTTTTTGAGATGTATGGGCTTGATGCGTCGGTTTGACCTTTGACGGTGACTGGGTACAGGGGTGCGTTGGAAACGCCCAACGAGCGCGCGGGCGCTGTCTAGACCCGCCCAAGGAAAGAGCGAATAAATGAGTGCGGGAATACTTTGCCTTCCCTATCCCGTTGGCTGTTCTTGTTTTGGCAGAGGCGGGCTTCTCACCCCGTACTCCGGCGGCGGCGGCGGCGGCGGCCGCCGCGGCGACGCAGGTTCTTATTTCAAATCCTCTGTTCTCCACTCGATTTACTGATCCGCGCGGCTCTTGTTATTCTGTTTTCACTCGATTTACCGATCCGTTTTCCACTCGATTTACTGATCCACGGTTCTTTATTCGAATCCTCTGTTTTCCATGCCGTGGTGGATGATTCCATCCAGGCGCCGCTCGGATTTCCCTTGGATCCATTAACTCTTCCGATTTGGTATCGCAGACGGACCGGAGGAGGCCTATATAGCTCCGGTCGACGGGCAAGAGCAACCGCATCCGAACAAGCCTAGGCGCAGCCGCAGGTAACCGGCCGGTCGATGGGGAAAACGGTGCCTCCCTTAGCTCCGACCGGACGGAAGCGCAGACGTCCATCCTTCCCCCTTCTCGCCCCCTGCTGCAAACGCCCCTCTCTCGCGCAAGTAACCGGCTGGGCGGCCCTCCCGTACGACATAGCCCGCCAGGTCGCCGCGCTGGTGCTGAAATGCGACGTGGTGGACTACATTGCATTCCGCGGCGTCTGCTCCGGTTGGCGCACCTGCGCGCCCACTCCGCGCGACCCCACCCTGCGGACTCGGTCTCTCCGCCCGGTCGACTGGATCCCGCTCTGCGACGGCGACGCCGTCCGCCCAGACGACGCCTGCCAGATTACCTTCTTCCACTGCAAAACAGCGCGGTCCCTCCGCGTCCGCCTGCCAGAGCTCCAGCGGCACAGGATCATCGGCTTCACCGACGGTCTCGTCATCCTGCTGCACAAGCGACGCACCACGATCCACGTGCTCCACCCCTTCACAGGCGTGGTGGTTGACTTCCCAACACTCGTTCCCGTGTACCAGCAGCTGATCAGGAACCGCAACTGCGTGCTTCGCATGACTGCTGCAGTCTGTACCAGCGCGTCGTCGTCCGCCACTTCCATTGCCGTTGTGGCCTGGTTCCTTTGGTCATCTGTTGTGCTCAGTGCTGATGCCGGACACCCAAGCTGGCAGGTCATCAGCAATGGCATGGAGCTTGCAAATACCTTGACCTTCCAAGGCCAGCTCTATGGCTGTTTGAAGTCTGAAAAGCAGATTGTGCAAATCTACCCTCCGAAACCACTCAGTCCTGTTGTTGCTCGTGTCCCACAAAAGTTCGGCAACCCGTTTTGCTGCAGCCACTATCTCGTGGAGTCCGATGGCCATATGCTACTCGTTGTCAAGTCTTCCAACTTAGTGGGCCGTGATGTGGAGGAGTGGCGGCGTTACGTTGTCGCAATCTTCAAGGTTGATGTGAGCAGCCTCGGCACCTGGAAGCTGGTTCGGGTCAGCAGCCTCGGTGACCGAGCACTGTTCGTCTCCATGGACAGATGCCTGTCCGTGTCATCCAGGGACCTCCCGTGCATCAGCGGCGACTCGATTTACCTCACGGTGCCGCTCCCCAATCCGGTCGTTGTGCATTCTCTGACAAGTCAATCATTTGAGCGCCCAACGACGTTGTGTCAGGTGCACAATGTAAAGGAAAGGATTCGCCCGTCCGTGCGGCCCTTCGCCCTCGCTGATCATCTTCTCACCTACTGCAATCGTCGTGAATGGTACGCTTTTCTTAATAGCTTTCTATACTATGCAGTTCAGTCTGATAATAACTCTAATTGATGATTTAATTTTGTCTTCCATTCTACTGTAGGGCAACTGGACTAATGTTTCATGAATACTACGCCATACCCAAGTCTTTTGAAGAGTTGTGGAAGAGAATAAGAACCCAGGATTCTCAAGTGAGGATTTCGCGAGTGAAATATATTGAATCAGGAAAAAGAACCGAAGCTTGTCACACCAAATAAATAGTAGTAGCCTCTCTGTATTTTGGACTTCCCTTTGGAAAAGAGAATGTTGTTTAATAATTTCCTTATACCTGATACTTTGAGTGTAATCATGCGTCAGCGCTGATGATGTAACTGGAATTAACAAAATTTGCTCTTGCTTAGCTTAGAGCAACTCCAACAGCTTAGCTATATATAGGTAGGAGAGCCAATAACCCATTTTTTTGGATAAGATGAGTAAAAATCTTGCTCCAACAGCTTACCCATAATCCCTTACCACCAAATTTTGGGTGATTACCCATTCTTTGTCACCTCCTACCCATATATGGGTAGATGGACACAAAATTTTGGGTAAGAGCCAACCCTTGCCCATACGCTGCCACATCAGCACAAATGCACGTGGGGAGGCCTCCAACCGCCTGATTGGAAATTTTTGCCTGTCTCGCGCTGGCCTGATCGCGCCACCGCTCCCGTTGCTCCGGTCACCGCCATGCTATGGCCGATCTCTCTCGCCTCCCCCAAGCCCACTCCGCCCTTCTCCAAGCCCTCGCGTGACCGTTCCCGGCCAATTTGAGGCTGTAGCCGCCGCTCAACGAGCCCCGAGCCGCCACTTGATTTGGTCACGGCACAGTTGCGCACGACCTAGCCTGAGACCGCGGTGACGCCACTAACCTTTCCGTCGTTCGTGAGCAAGTTCCCTTCGGCCGCAAATGACAGCCCTGTGAAACACCACGCCGGGTCCGATTTGTCGTCGACCACAGGCTCCATGCGCCTCGCCAGTCGAACACAGACTCCGCGCACCTCGCCGGTCGGCCACAGGCTCCATGCGCAGTAGGCCGGTGGCGCTGCAATATGGGCGGCGGGGCAGGGGCCCTGGGCGACGGGGATGGGGTGGGGAAGAAGAGGAGAAAATGGAGAGAAAAACTAAAAAAGGAAAGAACAATTGGACTCTTATGACACGTGGGTCCTATGTGCAAACCAGTTTTGGGTTACCATATTATGGGTAAGCTGGAAAAACAAAACATTTTCTCCTTACCTATACCTTCTCTTTCCTCTTACCCAAATGCTTTTTCTTACCCATATATGGGTAAGCTGTTGGAGTTGCTCTTAGTTATGAATGGTCAGTGGTTTGTGACTTATTACCTCACCAATATTAAACTTAACCTATGCTTTGTTCATCACAATTATAGTCATTATTACCAGTGATTCGTAGAAACAATATGATGGTGTATTTTGTAGCAAGTCACAAATTGTGGGTTTATGGTTTGGTTATACCAAGAATGGCCCGGAACAACCGGAAATGAAAACTCTAAGAAATGTATCATGACAACAAGAGTGCACGAATCGATGAGAGGATTGAGAATGCAAAGTTGGTGAAGGAGCTAGCTGATAAGAAGAACAAGATTGAGAAGAAGTACTCACATCTCTTAATTGATGTGAAGAAATTTATGGATGAATCTGAGAAAAGGGTTCTGAATGAGAACTTGGCTAGGATTAATGAAAAAAACACGAGTGTTGAGGAGGGTTTGGTGGAGATGGAGAAGGAGACGAATGTGCAGAAGAATGTTGAATAATGAAGTGCATATACTGAAGCAGGCGCATAAATATCAAGCAAAGATAATAAAGGTTGGGCCGAAGAAATGGGATATGAAAGGGATCACTACAACACGGAGCTTGAGCGTTGGCGCATATAGAGGCCGACCCACAGCCTAAGTCGCCGCGCTTGCGCTAGCGCGGCAAAAAAAAGCCGTCATGGATAACTATGTCGGGGATTCTGTAACGATGGCCGATTATTTTCTCGGTACAACGTGATCTGTCGACCTAACGCTTTCGTGGCAACAAGATGTTTACTCCGTAGCCCATGTAGGGCGGCATTGCGTACATGTCGTGCCAACTGTGAGACGACGACACAAAGATACTGCCTAGTCTGATATATCTCAGCGAATACCTTTTTGGATAGAAATTTTAGATTCACCGCACCATATTATATATGCGATTTAGAATATCAAAAATGATATTAAGAAGACCAAATATATTATATCACACGAGCACACGATAAATCGTTTAATGCTATATACACTGACATAACCATTACATCATATGTATATGTACATTCTACCATGCTATCAAACAATATATATATGATAGCATGTGCTAATTACCTGATATCATAGTATAAGGATATATAGTGGATCTTTTGAAGTAATCATAGACCTTATTCCACTCATAGTTGTTCACATCTAATAAGTATACACATTTCTTCATCCGTATAACCAAGATATATTATCTTCAAATGCGCACAGTATATTTTGTTTACATTTACCATCATGTGGCAAATATATGTCAATGACTAGGAGATTAGACAAATCAACTTCTATATCAAGTGACCATACGTGATCACCTGCTACTGACCTGACACTGCTCTAGGTCAGTAGGGTGGAACCTCTTAGAACGGCAAGGCCAACACCTCCATACTGCCGATTAATGGTGTGAAGTCTGCACTGAAACAAATTATCATATGTCTCTTCTGGACACTTGACATACCATAGAGCCTTTGTAGTGTTGCCAAATGCAAGGATATATTTGGATGTTATTACCTAGTACAGAACACAACCTATGAGAGTAGCCAGACTCGATTCAAGAACCCATTAAATTGCTATTGATGGAATGGATGCAACTGAATCCCATATGCCTGTCTCCGATAAGTACCTTTGTACCTCTACTTGTTTAGTGTTAGTTTTTATCTAAACAATTACGAAATTGCTTGTACGATAATTGAGGGTAAATGGTGTAGCATGGTTGCTAGAATAGAGAATTGTTCCATTGAAGTTAATCTGAAACCCACTCCGTAATGGTTCACACACAAATGCGTCACTGTTCCTGATTGGATCGCGAACTAACATGACTGGGTAAGATGAAGAATGTAGTAGCACATGCCCATGCATCATGCAAGGATACACATGGTTCCATATACCCCACCATCACTATCACTATCAATATCACCGGCAATGTCTTCATCTCTAAGGGGTAACTTTGGCAAGATGGTTGGGTCAAGATGATGCTCGGCGATTAAACAACGAGCATTGTCACTGTTTCGGTAAAAAATCATAGCAAAGAGGTTCCACCGTTGTGTGATAGGGTTAGCTGTCTGAAACCGTTGCTTCTGATCAGTCCCCTCCAATCAGAACAGACGGCTGATACCGTCAGTAAGCTACGAGGATGTGGAGGAATTCTAAAAAGAATCTGAGCGAGTACATCGACTGACAGTTTGCCTAATGTTGTTTCGCTCCGAGTGAAGCTTGTAGGATTTGACAATGCCATTGCCTAAAAAAACAAGATTGTAAATGGAGAGAAATAAAGAGCGGATCTAGACCGATGAAGGCCTTAGCTGGTGACGTACCGGGGAGCGAGACTGCGCGGTCGACGAAAGGCTACACGACGGAGAGGAAGAAGGTGAGGTTGATATAGGGTGGCGTCGTAGCGAAGAGGGGAATAGTCTTGTCGAGAGCAGAGCCACGGAAAAAGTGGAATGGTCCGGTCAAGAGCAGCGGCACCGAGAAGAGAAGCAGTTGCACGAGGCTGGATCTGATACCGGAGGTGGGTGGCCCAGTGATGCGCTCGACTTTCGACGTAGAGCTCGTTGGGAACCCCAAGAGGAAGGTATGATGAGCACAGCAGTAAGTTTTCCCTCAGTTATGAAACCAATGTTTAATCAAACCAGTAGGAGCAAGGAAACACCCCAAAGGTGTTGCTAGCTGAGCTTTGGCAGGGCGCACTACCGGTGCTAGTAGCAACGTGGAGACCTGCACAACACAACCACAGAACTTTGTCCCCAACTTGCGATGAGGTTGTCAATCTCACCGTGTTTTGCGGAAAACAAAGGATTAAACGTATCGAATGGAAAGAAATAAAAATTTGCAGAAAGTAAACACAAAGCAGAAACAGTTTATAGATTGTATGTAAAGAAAAAGGACCGGGATCCATAGTTCACTAGAGGTGGCTCTCCTTAGATAGATAACATGCTGGGTGAACAAATTACAGCGGGGAAATTAACAAACACCGAGAAAGCAATACATGCATATACTAATCATCTTGACTCCTCTGAGACTTGATTGGGCATTACAACATAATACATAGACCGCCATCCAACTGCATCGATGACTAATAATCCACCTTCAGGTTATCATCCGAACCCCCTCCAGTATTAAGTTGCAAGCAACAGATTATTGCTTTACGAACTGTGTGTAAAGTAAACAATACGATTGTTCTATGAACAAAGGATTGTTGTTTTCTCCCTAGTAGCAACAGCACATCTAGTACCTTAGAGATTTCTGTCACTTCCCCAGATTACCAGAGGGATGAACCCACTATCGAGCATAAATACTAACTCTTGGAGTTGCTACCATCTACTTGGCCAAGATAGCTACTAACAACGGAAAGCATGCAAGATCTCAAATAACAAAGACATGATAGAATCAATAATCAATCTGAAATAGCATCTCAATATCCATCGGATCCCCGCAAACACAACATGTATGAATTACAAATAGATGATCTTGATCATGAACGAAGCTCACAAGATCTAAACATGAAAGCACAGAGGAGGAGAAACCAGCCATCTAGCTACTATATGGATCCGTAGTCCAAGGATGAACTACTCACGCATCACACCGGAGGCTTGCATGGTGATGAAGAAGGCCTCCAGGGTGAATTCCCCTCTCCGGCAGGGTGCCGGGAAGAGCTTTAGATCCCTCCCGATCTAGGGATGGAGATGACGGCGGCTACAGACTCTTTCGTGGATTTTTGATCGGGTCCTTAGGGTTTTCATCCTGAGGGCATCCTATAGTCGGAAGGGGAGGCCGAGGGGGAGCCGGGAGCGGCCACACCACCCCCTGGCGCAGGCCAGGCCTGGCCGCGCGGCCAGGTGGTGTGGTGGCTCCCTGGCCCTTGTCCGTCTCGTATTCTGGCATTTGATCACTTCCGGAAAAATAGGCACTTTGGCTTTTGTTCCGTCCAATTCCGAGAATATTCATTTTTTGACTTTCCTGGAACCAAAAACAGCAGAAAACAGGCAGCTGGCACTGTGGCTCTTGTTAATAGGTTAGTCCAAGAAATCATATGAAAAGTACTCCAAAGTTGGAACAAAACACAAGAAAGTGGATAAAAACCAAGCATGGAACATCAAAAATTATAGATACATTTGCAATGTATCAACATCCCCAAGCTTAACTCCTGCTCGTCCTCGAGTAGGTAAGTGATAAAAAGAAAGAATAATTTTTGAGGTGACATCCACCATCAAAAACTTGATCAAAGTATTTGCAAAACATTCAAAGCTGGGATCATAGTACTTCAATCATAACATGAAAGACAAAGTTCTAGCAATAAGCAAAGAAACTATGATGCAACATAAAAAGGCACAAACAAAAGATTCATGAATAACAATGCTTTGCAAGATGTTTGTTTGTTTCACATAAAGAAAATATAACATAGTACTATTCAGCTTGTCCCTCAATAGAGTAGCAAATATAAATGCATAGGACACCTTCAAAGTTCATAAGAGTGACTAGATACAATAGTTTCAAACAAGCAATAACAAGTTATGCATCAATCAACTAGTCTTGGGACAATGCACATAGAACTAAGAATGGCCACTATGCTCTCAAAGTAGGTGCATAAAGATAGAAGGTGGAGACTCAATATAATGGTGGAAGAAAAGCCTTTTATAAAAGGAAGTAGGGATTCAAGTCTCATAAAGAGCTTCCAAAAATTATGGTACTTGTAGCTTTCAGCTCTCATTGCCCCTATCATAAGCATCTTGAAGTGATTAAGGTTAAAGTGAACAAACTATGGTGTACATGCTTGACGAAGTATAAGTCAGAAATCTCATGTCCCTTGTATACGAGGGCCGCTTCTCATGCTACTCAAGTTTAGTCACCGGTTTCCACCATGGTTACGCTACAGGTTTCCACCATGTCAGCATGGATTAGACCAGCGGCCCAAGCATTTCTCTAACACATATACATAACTCCATGGACTTACAAGCTCCCCTTTCATTTCACACCGACGACATCCATATACAAAAGAGCATGATATCAACTAGGTACAAGTACCAAGTGCAATATTGAAAGTGTTCCCCATGAAAGCATGGTTCTGCTAATTCCCGACAAATAAGTGCAAGCATATACAACATAGAAGACACAATGGTTCAAGTTTATTAAGGGCAAGTAAAGTAAAGTGTGCCATCAAGTTCGTGAGAGCTTTAATCACTAGTTTTCTCATAACAAGTGGAAGGTAAACAAAAGCATGAATATACTTGGAATAGCATAAGCTAGTAGGTAGGTATGGTGGACTCTTTGGAATAACTTGGTTCAGGGAGTTGGATGCATGAGTGGAACTCATACTTTGTTGTGGAGGCTAGCAAAAGACTGGGAGCGACAAACTAAGAGAGCAATAATGGTCATAATCATGCAGAGCGACAAAACATCATTGATCAAAGCATAAAGTGGTACTACAAGTTGAAAACTAAAGGATCATACAGGCTATGGTGACTTTGTATAGTCATAACATGGTGTGAGCATGTGCCAAGTCAACCCAAATAAAGCATCAAAGGAGAATACCACTATACTATGCTTTAATATGCTAAAACAACGCATGATTCATCCAAGGCACATTATGTTGGGAATATGCCCTAGAGGCAATCATGTACGATGATATTCCTATGTATTCATAAGGTTATGGTTCATGTATGAACTGCTGATATGTATCATCGAATATGTGATTTGATTGTGGAACTACATATTCATGTTGTTCATACTAATTATCCTTGGTCATTGAGGTTGTGCCGGACACACAACTTAGACCAATGTGACATGGACCCAAACAGGAAACCTATTTGGGTTGGACCCAAATAGAGACATGGACTTAGTCAGCAAGTGAGACTTGCAGTGGCTAATATAGGCCTTTTTAGTGAATGGGCCACAAGTGAGTGGAGCCCACTTTCACTCCCTATATAAGCTGGGGCACAGGTGCTTAGAGCACAAGGTTAGGTCACTCCATGTGTTGGAAACCCTAGCCCAGTCCGTCCTGTCGCCGCCGTACCGGACCTAGCAGTCCATCGCCGGCGCTCATCCTCGTACGTGTGGATACCGGCGGAGGTGCTATACGTTCAGCTCTTCGACAATCGTGAAGAAAGTACGGATCATGGATCGTGGAACCGGAATGGATCGTGAGGACTGCACTGCATCAAGCGACGTGCTTCATCAATTCCGCAACTACGCGTCTAGTGGTAATCCTCGTGGCCTTCTACCTGAGCTGGATCTTGGGATCACCGCGTAGGGAAAAAGTTTTATTTATCTCTACGTGGCCCAACTGTGGTACCAGAGCGCTAGCTTCTGGTTTTAGGCTCGAGGTCGCGCATATGTGATATGCGGTTGGCGTTAGATTGGATCTGATTGCAGTTTTGGTGGTCGATATATGAGATAAATCGGTTTTGTATAAAGTTGATTGGATCAACTGTACTCGGGGAATGGATGATCTGGTTTCCGTGATCTAACTGCTAAGGTCGTGGAACGACATACCCCTACCGGTCGGTTTCCGCCATCGGGGTAGACTGTGACACGTAAACCCGGATGCGGTGATCGAAGATCAAAAGGTTTGATCAAATCGGAGTCCGGATCGGATTTGGGTAAAATTGTTTTATCCGATGATGAAATCCATATCCGGAATGCAGATGAGATCTGTGTTTTTGGAAAGGGTTTGATCAAATCGGACCGCCGGCTTCGCCCTGTCGTAGCGCCTTAGATGTCGTTGCGAGTTTCACAATGCTAGTAGATATCGTATCTATGCATAACTTGTTTTTGCAGGATGATGTTGTGAATGGTATGGCTTATGTGCATGTGATGTGTGTAATCCATACGTGATCTACGTATCACGGATTTTGTCAGCCGGCTGGAGCCTAGGTGCTGTCATCTTATTGTATAACGGCCTGCGTGTCAGATTCTCTGTGTAATTTGGATTACTAGCTAGTGTAGCTGTTTGGAGAATCCGGATAGCATGCAAGTCGGTGTACAAGTCGGCTACATGGTGTAAGACGGTACGTGACAAGAGTTGAGACGAGTCGGATTACAGGCTTTATGGAGATGGAGATCGCCATGAAGAGAGCCATACCATTTCACATTATAATTGCTTTTATTTTGTGTTATTGTTATGTCTCTGTTTTACCTCTGTTAGATAGTTGGTAGAAAATAATCCCTCAAAGAAGGTCTAGTCGGTTTCCCCGCCAAGTGCTGCACCATCACAAGTCGGACATTTTTGGTAGTGGGCTCATAAAATTGAGGTGCTATCAATTCTTTCCGACTAGGTGGGTTCGAGTCGGACTCTTACAGCGGAAGTACTTAGTAATCTAGACAGGTCTATCACAACGATTGTGGGACTTGGGGAAAAGTCAGATGGGAGCCGGGGCATGTGATGCCACCCATCCAACAGGAGTCGTATGAGATACAATTGACAAGGAGTTGTCTACCTAGATCACTTGACTGCTAGCGGTGATGCTAAAGCTCACTAGTCGACTTGCTTATTTAGGGTCCTGAATCACTAAGTAACCATCGGAGGGGTGTTGGTTCTAGTGGGAGCATAAATATTAAAGTGTTTAATATGCTTGCTTTTTATGGATACATGTCTTAAGTGTTTTGCATATTTTCTGTTGTAGATCAATGGCACCTAGCAGTCTTCCTCAGATTTCCGGTTTTGCTTTGAGAACCATCTTAAAGAAAGATAAGCTGAATGGAACTAATTTCACCAACTAGTATCGTAATCTGAGAATTATTCTCAAACAAGAAAAAAGGGATCGTGTCCTAGACAACCCACTTCCAGCTGAGCCGGATGAGAATGCGACTGTCGCAGCCACCAATGCCTACCGTCGGATTTGTGATGAATCCACGAAGATTAGCTGTCTTATGCTTGCTCACATGGAACCGGACTTGCAGCAGCAGTTCGAGAATGTTGAGGCCTACGATATGATCGAAAGCCTCAAAAGTATGTTCTAGGCTCAGGCAAAGACTGAGAGGTATCAAGTCTCTCAGGCTTTGTTGAGCTGGAAGCTTAAGGATGGTGATCCACTGAGTCCGCATGTGATCAAGATGGTTGGTTACGTGAAGTCTCTGGAAAGGCTTGGCTACCCCATTAGCGAAGAGTTCGCTACGGACATAATTCTGAACTCTCTTCCTAGTGCGTATGGCCAGTTCATATCGAACTACCACATGCATGGTATGGATAAGAAGCTCACTGAATTACATGGGATGCTCAAGCAGGCTGAGGCGGATCTCAAGAAAGGTGCCAGTCAAGTGTTGATGGTACAAAACAAGGCTAAGTTCAAGAAGAGTTCTTGGACTAAGAAGAAGAAGGCAAAGTCAGGAGGTAAGGCGGAGGACCCAGTCCAAAGCGCTTCCTCAGGGACTAAGCCATCTCCTGCAGCCGGATCCACTTGCTTCTACTGCAAGTCGGATGGCCACTGGAAGAGGAATTGCAGCAAGTACTTGGCTGATAAAGCCAAGAGCGGAGGTGTGACTTTCGGCTCAGGTACGCTTGTTTGCAATGTTATAGACATTTATCTTGCTGATGCACCTGGTAGTTCTTGGGTATATGATACCGGATCATTCATTCACATCTGCAACTCGTTGCAGGGACTGGTAAGAACTAGGAGCGTGGCAAGAGGCGAGGTTGACATTAGAGTCGGAAACAAAGCGAGAGTCGCTGCATTGGAAGTCGGCACAATGCAACTTCATTTACCTACTAGATTCATAATGGAGCTAAATAATTGTTATTATGTTCCAGTGCTTAGTCGAAACATCATTTCTGCCTCATGTTTGATGAGACAGGGCTATGAGTCGAATATTAAGAATAATGGTTGTTCTTTATATTTGAATGATATGTTTCATGGCTTTGCGCCCGTCTGGGACGGGTTATTTATTTTGAATCTTGATAGTGAGTCTGTCTATAACATAAATGTGAAAAGGTTAAAACCAAATGATCTGAATATGACTTACTTTTGGCATTGTAGGCTTGGTCATATAAGTTGGAAACGCATGAAGAAGCTCGATGATGATGGACTCCTAACTTCGTTCGACTTGGAGTCATTCGAGACATGCGAATCCTGCCTTCCGGCAAGATGACCAAGACACCTTTTGCAAAGAGTTGTGAAAGGGCGTCCGACTTATTGGGACTAGTACATAGTGATGTATGTGGACCGATGAGCACGACAGCCAGAGGTGGTTATGAGTACTTCATTACCTTCACTGATGATTTGAGTAGGTATGGATATATCTACTTGATGAAACATAAGTCGGAAGCCTTTGAAAAGTTCAAGGAATTCCAGAATGAGGTACAAAATCAACTTGGCAAGAAAATAAAGTTTATTCGGTCGGACCAAGGAGGCAAGTACATGAGCCATGAGTTTGATGACCGTGTAAAGAGTTGTGGAATAGTTCCCCAGCTCACTCCTCCAGGAACTCCGCAGAGAAACCGTATGTCAGAAAGGAGGAATCGGACCTTGTTGGACATGGTACGATCAATGATGAGTCAGACAGATCTGCCTTTATCATTTTGGGGTTATTGTCTAGAAACTGCAGCGTTCACACTAAACAGAGTGCCATCAAAGTCGGTAGAGAAGACACCACATGAGATGTGGACTGGCAAGAAGCCGAGTTTGTCTTTTCTTAAGGTTTGGGGTTGTGAAGCTTTTGTCAAGCGACTTCAGTCGGACAAGCTTACAACTAAGTCGGATAAGTGTATTTTCGTGGGGTATCCGAGGGAAACCTTGGGTTACTACTTCTACAACCGAGAAGAGGGCAAAGTATTTGTCGCTCGAAACGGTATCTTCCTTGAGAAAGAGTTTCGCAGCCGGGGAGTCAGTGGGAGTACGGTGCCTCTCGAAGAAATTCAAGAGATACCGGCTAGCAGCGAGTCAGCAAAATCCTTAGAGGTTGAGCCGGACGTGGTACCTGAGCCGGAAATTGCACCGACACTGCGAAGATCGGCCAGATTGCGAAGTGTTCGTGATGTATTGTTGTTAGACAGTGATGAGCCGGCAACTTATTCGGAAGCGATGGTGGGTTCGGATTCGAGTCATGGCTTGGAGCCATGAGATCCGAGTTAAAGTCCATGGATGAAAATCAAGTTTGGAACTTGGTTGATCTGCTAGACGGTGCAAGACCCGTCGAGTGCAAATGGGTCTTTAAGAAGAAAATTGATATGGATGGAAATGTTTCTATCTATAAAGCACGGCTTGTCACGAAGGGGTTCCGACAAGTTCAAGGAGTTGACTACGATGAGACTTTCTCTCATGTGGCGATGCTTAAATCAGTTCGGATCATGTTAGCTATAGCAGCCTATTTCAACTATGAGATATGGCAGATGGATGTCAAAATGGCTTTCCTTAATGGAAATTTAACCGAGGACGTGTATATGATACAACCCGTGGGTTTTGTCGATCCGGCTAATGCTGACAAGGTATGCAAACTTCGGAAATCCATTTATGGGTTGAAGCAAGCATCTCGGAGTTGGAACATTCGCTTTGATGAGGTAGTCAAATCGTTTGGCTTCATCAAGAGTGATCATGATTCTTGTTTATACAAGAAGTTTAGTGGGAGCAAAGTGAACTTTCTGATCTTATATGTGGATGACATATTACTGATTGGAAATGATGTCCAGATGTTGCAAGAGACCAAGGAATCATTGGAAAAGAGTTTTTTGATGAAAGACTTGGGTGAGGCGACTTACATACTAGGAATCCGGATCTATAGAGATAGATCAAGGCGGCTCATTGGATTGAGTCAGAGTACATATTTGGACAAAGTGTTGAAGAAGTTCAACATGGAATCGTCTAAGAAGGGGTTCTTACCGATGTCCCATGGCGTAAAACTTAGCAAGACTTAGTGTCCTTCGACAACTGATGAGCGAAGTCGGATGAGTGCGATTCCGTATGCTTCTGCAATCGGATCCATCATGTACGCTATGATTTGTACTAGGCCAGATGTTTCCTATCCTTAAGTGTTGTGAGCAGGAACCAGGCTGACCCTGGAGAAATACACTAGGTAGCGGCTAAAAATATCCTCAAGTACTTGAGAAGGACTAAGGATATGTTCCTGGTTTATGGAGGTGAGGATGAACTCAGTGTAAAGGGTTACACGGATGCGAGTTGTCTCACTGACTCGGATGATTCTCGTTCGCAATCCGGATATGTGTTTGTGATAAACGGAGGGGCTGTGAGCTGGAAAAGTTCCAAGCAAGAAACGGCGCCTGCGTCTACGACAGAGGCTGAGTATATTGCTGCCTCGGGAGCGGCAAAAGAAGCCATTTGGATGAGGAATTTCCTCATGGATCTTGGTGTGGTTCAGGGCTCGTCCAATACGTTAGACGTCTATTGTGAAAACAATGGTGCTATTGCACAAACCAAGGAACCTAGACAACACCAGAAGAACAAACATATACTCATGCGGTACCACCTTATTCGCTAGTTCGTGGATCAAGGTGATATCAAGTTATGCAAGGTACACACGGATGCAAACATTGCGGATCTGTTGACAAAGCCACTTCCACAGCCGAAGCATGAGGCGCACCTGAGAGAAATGGGCATTAGATGCCTAGACATGTGATGTCGGAAGATTGACTCTAGTGCAAGTGGGAGACTGTTGGGAATATGCCCTAGAGGCAATCATGTACGATGATATTCCTGTGTATTCATAAGGTTATGGTCCATGTATGAACTGTTGATATGTATCATCGAATATGTGATTTGATTGTGGAACTACATATTCATGTTGTTCATACTAATTGTTCTTGGTCATTGAGGTTGTGCCGGACACACAACTTAGACCAATGTGAAAGTCGGCAGATGACTAGGTTCCACTTGTCATGGGCATGGAGATGCCATTCCGACTTACACGGATTCGGCTAAAGAGTTTAGCGAGTCAGACTGGCCCATATTGAGATGCAACAAACAAGTCGTCATTTGCATGTCTCAATCAATGTAATCCTTAGACCTGAGGTTATTGCACAATCCGAGTTGAGGATCTCCGACTTAGGTTCTGTCAAACGTTGTTCCGTCATTGGGCAGTTATAAAGGCGGAATTCGGGTCGACTGAGAATCAAGCTGCGTGATGTGAATAACCAAGACGGGATTTTGCCCCTCCATCCGGAGAGATATTCTCTGGGCCCTCTCGGAAGATATGATTCAGAAAGCATGGCCATGCGCGTCTCGGATTAAGTGTTAACCAAGGCAGCCGACTAAGCGTTAGTCGGATGAATCACTTATCTCGGATCGAGAAAGAGAGTCAGACTATTTAAGGTATGACGATCATTCGCCTATAGTCCGACAAGGTATATCGTGAGGCAAAAGGGACTCAGACGAAAGTCGCATTGGAAGGTATGTCGTCATGACTTATTGGTACTTGGGAGTTGGCACGTTCTGCTAGGAGCCGCTACCAACTGATCGATCACGAGTGAGACTCGAAATCGTGTCCGGGTTACCATAAGCCTGTCGGGTCACACACTTAAGAGCGGGAGCAAGTTTGGGTTAGACCCAAACAGGAAACCTATTTGGGTTGGACCCAAATAGAGACATGGACTTAGTCAGCAAGTGAGACTTGCAGTGGCTAATATAGGCCTTTTTAGTGAATGGGCCACAAGTGAGTGGAGCCCACTTTCACTCCCTATATAAGCTGGGCGCAGGTGCTTAGAGCACAAGGTTAGGTCACTCCATGTGTTGGAAACCCTAGCCCCAGTCCGTCCTGTTGCCGCCGTACCGGACCTAGCAGTCCATCGCCGGCGCTCCTCCTCGTACGTGTGGATACCGGCGGAGGTGCTATACGTTCAGCACTTCGACGATCGTGAAGAAAGTACGGATCGTGGATCGTGGATCGTGGAACCGGAACGGATCGCGAGGACTGCACTGCATCAAGCGACGTGCTTCATCAATTCCGCAACTGCGCGTCTAGTGGTAATCCTCGTGGCCTTCTACCTGAGCTGGATCTTGGGATCACCGCGTAGGGAAAAAGTTTTGTTTATCTCTACGTGGCCCAACACATTAAGCAATCTCAATTGTTTATAACAAGTCATGCTACAACAAAGAATAACAAGCATAAAGCCAAAACAATATCAAGCATGGCATGACAAAGCATAGGCCACAGTCAAAAATAAGCTCTTTTTACCACATAAGTATGAACTTTCCTACTCTTTTTCAAACCAAACCAAACTATTTGTAAACCAATGTATGAAAGAGGGGGTCCAACCAATTTATTCAGAAAACTAAGCAAACCAAAGCAAATGAAAAACCAAAACAAAAGCGAAAAAGAAGACGCTCCAAGAAAAACACAACTGTGCATCAAACAATAAAAATGAAGTGTTTGGAAGAAACCTGGAATTTTTATTGATGAAGAAGGGGATGCCTTGGGCATCCCCAATCTTTGACGCTTGTACTTCTTGGATATTTCTTGGGCTGACACGTGTGGCATCCCCAAGCTTGAGCTTTAGTCCATCCTTCATCTCATTACTCATTCCTTCCATACACCTGAAATTTTTCCTTCATACAAAACTTCACACAATCTCATTAACAACATTAGTGCACTTAAGATAAATAAGTTTTAAGGTTCAGTTCTAACATCAAATAAACTTCCATTAGAACACTAGCTACTGTAGCACTTTCCTCGAAAAGCTCAATTCCCCAAAAGAACTCAAGAAGGAACTAACAAGAAGCAAATGCAGAAAATGGCAGAAATCTGTCAAAACAGACGAGTAGGTAAAGACAAATTTTTTCAAAGACCTTCTGTCGCTCAAATCAAAAAGTGTTGATCTAACGAAAGTTAGATAAAAACCTGGGGCAGAAGCACAAAAAATTACAGCTCAGTCCGACATACAAAGCTCTCTCACGAATGTTTACGGTGAAGCACAGAAATCTGTTTTGGGACAGCAACTTTCCCAATCATCACTTCTCTCTCATTAGAGGTTACTCTTGGCACAAAAAGCAAATAAAAAGGATAAGGATAGGTTATTACAGAGGTAATAACTTCCAAGACTCATATAAAACTCTTGGGTTATCTCCCAACAAGTACTTTTCTTTAACGCCTTTAAGTTAGGCATAAGAAGCAAAGAAAGAATCAAGTATTCTCAAATGAAAAAGCATTAAAACCAACTTTCTTGCCCTTACCTCTCTTACTTTTGTTCTTAACCTTAGGGAAAATATGATTGTTTGGTGGAGAAGAAAGGTGCATGGTCCTCTTTCCCACATCTATTATTGCTCAAAGGAGTTCTAATAGGGACCTTCCAAGTGTAATTTGTCCCTTTCCTGCACATTCAATAACAAGATAATCAATAGAAATCGTTTTCCCAAGGATCTTTGTAAACACTCCTTCAGCTATTCCAAGAGGTAATATGGTAGTATTATTAGTAAGATATATTTCTATTCCTCCTTCAATGAGCCCCCAAGTATTCAGAGATTTATAAATATCTTTGGGCATAAGGCAAAATTCAGACATGATATCACAGCGAGCTTGAAAAGTTTCATTGTTCATCTCAATCTTTACTATAGGGAACCACTTTGAGGGTTCAGAGTTTTTTGGAACATAATCATGATGCTCCCTAAGCGTATTATAGCAACTCTCAAATCTAGTAATGCTAGCCTCAAGAGTGTCCAACCTAACAATATTTTTGCGAAAGAAGTATCAGTTTGGCTAGGCAAGTTGTAAGTGAGGATCAATTTCTTTATAGCATTAATAGCATCATCCTCATTACAATGGAGGAAATATCCTACCACAATAGCATCTAAAGCATATCTATAGAAAAGAGCAATTCCAAGGTAAAAACTGCTAAGGAACAAGCTTTGAGTCATTTTAGGCTTAGTTTTTTCATGTAGATCGGAGATTCTAGACCAAGCTTCCTTAAAACTTTCCTCAATTTCTTGTTTGAAAGTGAAAATCATATCCTCGGGTGACATAGTGATTGGAGCAAGGCTAGACATAGTGACAACTAAAGGAGACTTAATTTTTGTGTGTGTGTTTTGAATAAGAAAGCAAACTTGTAAAACTATTTTTTTGGATTTTTGAAGAACAAAACAAGCAAACAAAGCAAAATAAAATAAGCAAAACAAAAACAACAAAGTAAAGAGATTGGTTATGAGGGACTCCCCTTGTGAAGATGTCCTTGACTCCCCGGCAACGGCGCCAGAAAAGATCTTGATGTGCTCGAATTTCGACGTAGAGCTTGTTAGAAACCCCAAGAGGAAGGTATAATGAGCACAACAGTAAGTTTTCCCTCAGTTATGAAACCAAGGTTTAATCGAACCAGTAGGAGCAAGGAAACACCCCAAAGGTGTTGCTAGCTGAGCTTTGGCAGGGCGCATCACACCGGAGGCTTGCATGGTGATGAAGAAGGCCTCCAGGGTGAATTCCCCTCTCCGGCAGGGTGCCGGGAAGAGCTTCAGATCCCTCCCGATCTAGGGATGGAGATGACAGCGGCTACAGACTCTTTCGTGGATTTTTGATCGGGTCCTTAGGGTTTTCGTCCCGAGGGCATCTTATAGTCGGAAGGGGAGGCCGAGCGGGTGCCGGGAGCGGCCACACCACCCCCTGGCGCGGGCCAGGCCTGGCCGCGTGGCCAGGTGGTGTGGTGGCTCCCTGGCCCTTCTCCATCTCGTATTCTGACACTTGATCACTTCCGGAAAAATAGGCACTTTGGCCTTTGTCCCGTCCAATTCCGAGAATATTCATTTTCTGACTTTCCTGGAACCAAAAATAGCAGAAAACAGGCAGCTGGCACTGTGGCTCTTGTTAATAGTTTAGTCCAAGAAATCATATGAAAAGTACTCCAAAGTTGGAACAAAACACAAGAAAGTGGATAAAAACCAAGCATGGAACATCAAAAATTATAGATACATTTGCAATGTATCACCCAGCGCGGCGCGAATTTGATTTAGGGTTTGACGCCAATGAGCTCTAGGTGAGTGGGGAATTTTGTGCGCATAAAATTTAACTAGTTGACCACTGGGTCACTCCATCCTTTTGCAAACTAATATTGTGGACCCACAAGGATAATACACACATATGTACTCAATTATTGAATAACAAAAAACAAACATACTATAGAGTGCATAATACTAAAACACTACCAGCTTGAGATTAAGAAAAAAACAAACATACTGCAAAGTGCATAATTAAACATAAGTACTTGCTAATAAGCAATTCGGAAAATACTAAAACGACTTTATTTCTCGGTAATGGCTTTGAATCTCATGTTATCTATTGACGCCATAACTGGCGACAGGCTAGGACTAACTATGTTGCACATAGTCTTAATCATACTCAACGATTCACTGATTTTTTTGCTATAGTTTTTGCGTCCTCCTCGTACTCTTCTTTTTCGACGTCCTCCAAAGCTCCAACTTCTAGCGATGGATCATCGTTTCCTTCCTCGGTTAATCTCTCCAACGTATGCTGCATCACTTATGTGTGCGGTTCATCATTCCAATTAAGGTAGAAGCACCTCAGTTTTTAAAGTTATAGCCAAGAAATCTGTGGTCGGTGTGCTTGCCCCTGAATGCGATGAGCCTGCGGAGAGGCTGTTGCAGTAGCATGTTGTTTCATAGTTATTTTGTATCACGACACTGTCGAATCTATGATCATAGATCCACTTTGGCACTACGTCGCGCTGAGAAAACCCCAAACTGAAATTTGCGAGATCCAAGAACCAAAATGTGAAGCAAAAACTAGATATGATATTGATCGACAGAGAACGAGCGAATAACTTACCAATTCTCCACCGATCTTAGAGCCCATCACTGTCTTCGCGTCTCGCTGACGGGGGATCTCGCCTCAATCAACACCATTGCTGCTGCTACCTAGGTTGCCAAGGGAGCATTAGAGATGAATAAACTGTGGACTACAATTGTGCTATTTAGAACGAAAGGCTTCGAAATGGTGGGCCACACCAGTCAGTGATGTGTGGTGTGTCAAGTCAAATCCACTATAGGGAAAAAATCCGCCACCGCTCACCTACCACGTCATTATTAAGCGTCGCTCCATCTGTCCATGTACCAAGGCACTAAAATATGATGGCGTCACGTTGGCCACGACATATAATTGGCCGCCATGACAAAATGGTGCCACGAATGCTCATCCACCGCATAACCAACTTTTGTCGGTTCTTTTCGCTTATGCCGCCCCAAAAATTGCCAGGTATGGGGAGGTATTTTGTAGTGTATGGTATGAAGGAGAAGCTTGAGTACATGCTTTTCGATTTTCTCAAAATTAGTGAGGCTAAAAAGAATAAGTTGAATAAGATCAAGAAATTATGTGACGAGTGATTTTTAATTTATATCATTTCAGTTTGTTGTAGCTAGGCTCTAAAAATTTCCGATGGATTGTATATTTTGATGATGTGGTATATACTAACCCTTCATATGATGGTGAACTCGTGGTCGTTGAACACCATAGTGTTAGGATGAACTTGTGATCCATTTTACTAATGATCTGAAGTTGTGATTCTTGTTTATGATTGCTGAACTGATAAGGTGTACACTTTCATGGAGGAGGAGGTGTCCAGTAGTGTATACTTTCACAGAGGAGGTGTCCGATAGTGTATATTTTAAAATTGGTAAGCTCATAACATGTTGAACATAATGAGCCTCATGTGGGAAAGCAGATAAGACTCGTGTGCATGAGAAGAGCCAAAAGGTTGATGCACATGCAACCAAACAAAGTAGGGGACAGTAGCCCAACCACCACCACTCGTACATCCAAAAAGGCTGCACAACATGCGGAAACTTTATTTTTGCTCGCCTAGCCCTTCCCACCTTGGCATTACCCGGCTAAATGAAATTCTTCTGCAGGTTACCAAACGCGCCCTTGGTAGGCGATGTCGTCCAGGAGAAGCGCCTAGCTCGTGGTTTCCTGCATCGGAACAAGCGGATGCACTCTATCAAACCAGAGTGAATGGAAGAGAGGCACCTTTCTCAACACCCCGCACCTTGGCTTGCTCGGATGCGTCGCTCTCACGTGTCGTTATCCGGAGCTACATAGACTAGGGGTGGGCACATATCTCAAGGCTCGAGGCTTAGGTCGGAGGTCGAACAAGCCAAGCCTAAACCTTACTACTTAGGCTCGAGGCTCGACAAGCCATCTCGATGAAGCTCACAAGCCGGCTCGAAGACTTGATGCAAATCTCTAACAATTTAGAATAACCATAACAATGGAATACATCAAAAGTTCATCTCCTCGAGTCTTTGTTGCTTGTCACTTGTAAATTTCCCCAATGACCCCTAGATTTTGGAATGTATATATTGAAGAAGGATATATACATCAATGTTCCTAACCGATGCTATATTGCCATGTCTGGTCTTCCGTTAGCTACTATTCGTCGTGAATTTGATACAAATTATTGCAAATACCAACTACAATATCAAAATTAGATCAGATATAAAACATTTTTTACAAGTCAGGAACAATGTATTTCTTACTTAGTGAGTCACGGGAGCATTTCCACTTTCCCCCTATAAAACGTCTAGTGCGGGCGTTTTTTGGCCCGTTTGGGAGGGGGGCGCTGACGCGGATGGCGATATGGGGAGGTGACAACACCTAGCCGCTCACCCCATACGCCCTATACATTTTTATATAAATATTCACGGAACAAATAAATCAAATTAAACATAAAATTCAACACAATAATTTATTATAAGTTCACAAAACCAAACAAATAATTTAACAAGTTCAATGCAATCTATAAATAGTTTAGCAATTTTTGAATAACAGCTTCAAACATAGAAACCAACTATTCAGCAGGTTTGAGCCTCCACAAATGCTCCACCAAATCATCTTGTAGTTGGTGATGAATATTGGTATCTCGAAGCTCTTGACGCCTAGCGAGGAAAGAAGCAAATGCCGGTGGCACCTAGTGATCAACACTTGCAAGAGGACCCTAGCGATAATACGGTTTAATGCCAAAAACTGGGTTCTCCCGCTTGCTCTCAATGATCATGTGTGCAAGATCACACATGCAGTCATGACCTTGCCCATCTGATCTTTCAACCATGTAAGAGTTGGGTACCAGTCAATGGTGAACCGAGCTTGCAGTACACTAAATGCCCTCTCCATCCTTTCTGCAAGCTTCCTAGCATGTTGCAAACCAATATTTCTTTCCTCCAGGCACATGGTTTGATATTGTCTTGACAAATGTTGACCATCTTGGTTAGATGCCATCTACTAAGTAGTATCCCTTGTCATACTGGTGGCCATTGATCTCAAACTGCACTGGAGGAGCAGTGACTTCAACAAGTTTGGCGAACACATTGGAGCACTGTAGGACATTGATGTCATTGTGTGATCCTGCCTTACCGAGGAATGCATGCCAACTCCAGAGATCTTGATCTTCCACTGTCTCAAGCACCACATTACATGATCCTTTGTGACCTTTGTACATGCCTTGGTGTGCAAAAGGATAGTTCTTCCACGCCTAGTGCATACAGTAGATGCTTCCAAGCATCCCTAGAAACTCTCTTTCTCCATTCTGTACCAGCATTCAAGTTGTGTCTTCTGCATTGGGTGTGCCCAGGTACTTCTTTCCAAACACTACCACGATTGCTCCGCAAAACCTATACATGCAATCAATGGTCATGGACTCTACCATGCGCATGTGGAATAGTGAGATGGAGGGGGATTTTTGTCTCACTCGCCGGCTGCCCGTGGCGTTTTATCGTCCATCTAGCGCTCCCGCTAGCCCCCCTCCCCGTGGGTTGGGTCCGGCCTAGGGGCGTCAGATAACTAGTTAGGCCACGTCGGTGCCAAAACCAAATTGAGGAGGGCGGTTGGGTGTCCATTTTGGTGTCGGCACCCCCATATCCCTTTGGGGGGCCTCCCCCCCCCCCCCCCCCCGAGTTGAGATGATCCGAGTCATTTCATTTAGCATAGGGTTGATAGGGTGAGACCTGCACCTTGCTCTAGTTTTGGCAAAAGACGGATGCCATTGTCATGTGTCCATTGAAATGCAGGAGTGCACGTGATATGCTAGATGATGACCCTATTGGTAAGCTCAGGCCTGATGACAGTGAAATACTACACATGGACACGACTATTAATCTGTCAGACAAAGGAAAAATTACGGCATTGACTATCGTTGCAGCTAATTGTGGCTGCGAACCACATTGTCTTCAAAAGGAGGAGGCCGAATAGCAAGACCGCCACCCACACCGGCTGTTGCAGGTCATCGATCTCTGCAGCCACTCTGGCCATGCGCCGCATTGCCCTCGTCGTGCACGGTCGCCCCTACCTTTCTGATTACGATGCTTAGATGCACCTTTTCTACTCCCTAGAAGAAGTGGGGGAGATCAGAGACGGAGGGTTGACGGGCCGCCGCCGCCGCTAACCCTACACGAGCTGCTCCGTGCATGTATGCGGGGAACGAATCCAGGATGACCAGGGGGTAGGGAGCAAGGAAAAAAATAGCGTGGTCATTCTCCGGACGCTATGAAAGTAATAACGTGCTAATAGCGCGCTACTTTTCAAAATAGCGTGTGTTAAAAAAATTAAAAAATTAAAGTATAGCATGTATTATTAGGGATTTCAGCAGCTATTTTTTTGAGTAATACATGCATAACCAATTAACTAATAGTGGCCAAACGATAAAGTTTGCTTGACATCCGGTGCAGGACAAGTTAGAGGAAAAGACTTCGCTAGGTCAGCTCACTGGTCGAGAACTTGAGATGCGCGTCCACCTGGTGCTTCAGTGTGTCTGGTGGACGTGCCGAGCGGAGGCGGCTGACCGGCTGGACCTGGAGGAGACGGGCGTTGCAGTCTGTCAGCAACCGCCACCGTCATGTGGGGAGGGAGAACTGGAGAATATGATTGAGTTGAGCTAGGTTTAGATCCGTAGTGTTGGGCGTGATGGATTCGTGGGCTAAATGGGCTTATCAGGTGGTGCTATATTCATAGATTTCTTTAGCGCCACTATTGTGTTGTACGTTATAGCGTGTTTAGCGCCGCTAAAGCGTGGTTAGCGTCGTAGCGAGCAGATTTTGCATAGCGTAGTGTTCACCTCCCAAATATACTATAGCGCCGCTATAGCGAAGAAATAGCACGCTATTTTCTTCCATGGTAGGGAGGGGATCCATGGAGGAGGAGGATATGGGGCGGCCAGCGCTAGCGGTGGTGTTCGACGTTGCTGGAGGCACTACCCGTCGGTGGCGGTGGCGGCCCTATCTGGGCATGTGCACATAAGTGAACAGAGGGAATCACGGGGACGCTGGGTGCTAGGTGCAGCGTTAAGTTGGCTCAGCTGGTGGGCTCCATGAGCAACCGAGCCAAGCTACGAGCTTAACCGAGCGAGCCACAAGCCTAATTTCTAGAAAGTTTGAAGCACCAAGCCGAGCCAGGCTTGGCTCGAGTTTTTCCAAGCCTGGCCGAGCTGAGCCATGATCCAACTCGACTCGGCTTGATTCCGCCCCTAATATAGACCTCCTTCGACCCATTTGCATACCAATTTGAAGGATCAAAAAGGAATCCGAGCGACTTCTTTACACATCGTGGATCAGAGTCTTCGGACTCTCTGGTCTGATACTAGAGTGCATCCACTAAATTGTCTACCCCTGCTTGGAGCTGGACACAAAACATGCATCATGGTTTCAAAACATGTGACCTGGATCTCGTTGTTTTTTTGAGTACAAATGTATCGAGCTCGACCTTTTCTCATATATCCAACCTAATTATCTCATTTTGCAAAAGGTCCTTTGTGTTATTGCATATCTTGGTTCCTACAAGGTATATGTTGTGACCCAATTTCACAAGGAGTTGTGGCAACTATTGGAGAATTGTTCTATGCATAAAAAATTGTTGCAGATGTGTGCTGAAATGCTGCAATGTTCTTTGCATGTTTGCCAGAGACCACAAGGGAAAGTATTCCAACTTTGTTGCATGCGGAGAAAAGTTGCATGTAAAGTGTTTTTCTTGCACTGATCGGGTACCCGAGGATCATTATTGGCAACACTTGGACAACCTTCGAATTAGACACCGGGAATCATTTGCAGCATATCCTCGTGTGTGTGGCAAAACATATACGAGTTGGCGAGTTGCGACGTATGAAAACAACCCATAACTCTGGCCTCGAGCTTGCACTAGTAGAAAAAGAGCCTTTCGTCCGGAGCACTAGTCTCAGTCGTGTCTGGACCTGGGGCTAATGTAGCACTAGTCACGGTTCCAACGGCTGTACCACCGCAGGGGTACGACCGGCTCTAGTTCCGGGTCAAACATGATCTTTAGTTTCGGTTGGAGACACCAATCGGGACTAAAGAGGTTGCGACAAGCTGCGGCCGGTGGCAATTCCTAAAAAAAAGGGCAAAAAAAGTTGCGGGTTCAGCCACGTAGGAAAACGTGCAAAGATCCTGCCGCGGCAGAGAACGACTTTTCTAGTTTCAAAAGCATACCAAAAAATTCTAAAAAATTTCTTCGAACTATAGTTATATTAAATGATTTAGTTGTTATGAAAATTAATAAACATGAATTTCGACATAATTTACAAAACAATGTCATGAAAACTTTAAATGGCCACAACTTTTGCATACCATGTAAGAAAAAAATGTACAACCTATCAAACCTTCAGATTTTTTTTCCTTTGCCTGACATGGACCATAACAATTTTCTTTAATAATATTGTAATGTTTAGCAAAGTAAGAATAAACAAGAATTATATGGAACGTACTAGTATCCAAGTTACTAACTTTATAAATTTTGGGTTTGAAAATGTGGTTTCTTGTCGACCTGCCCCAACTGTGTAGAGCCCGTGTATAAATAGTAGTCACACGTGGCACTTGTCGATACAGGCCACGGCTGGGCATGTACAAAATGGACCCTGGAAGGAGAACCTGCTGCATGTCTACTCCTTGGCGTCCCCCCAATCCCCCCTGCATTTCAGGGGAAGCAGCGATCCACCAGCACGCACGGGCGCAACGAACAACGGAGAGAAGAGGCATAGGTACCGGCCGGCATGCACACGCGCGGCCAAATGCGATGATCATCGCGCGACCAACACGAAAACACGGATCAGACTAGCCGAATCAATCGAGGCATCGACGTATATCGATCGATCCAGCGATGGACGACGAGGACGGCAGGATCGAGGTGTCGGCGTCGCCGTCGCTGCGGGCGGTGCTGCTCCACGGCAGCCTGGACATCTGGATCGACGACGCGCGCAACCTCCCCAACAAGGACATCATCTCCAACACCATGGGCGGCCTCCTCAAGAGCTGCACCTCCGCCCCCGAGGGCGCCGCGTCCACCAGCGACCCCTACGTGACCGTCCAGGTCGCCTCCGCCACCGTGGCCCGCACCTACGTCATCCAGGACGACGAGAACCCGCGCTGGGCGCAGCACTTCCTCGTGCCCGTCGCGCACCAGGCCGCCACCGTCAACTTCGTCGTCAAGGACAGCGACGTCTTCGGGGCCGAGCTCATCGGCTCCGTCGCGATCCCATCCGACAGCCTCCAGTCCGGCGATCGCGTCGAGGGCGTGTACCCGGTGCTCGAGTCCTCTGGGAAGCCGTGTGCGCCGGGCGCCGTGCTGCGCCTGTCGGTGCAGTACGTGCCCGTGGCAAGGCTCACCATGTACCACCACGGCGTCACGCCGGGCCCGGACTTCCCCGGCGTTCCCAACACATACTTCCCTCTCCGACGCGGTGGGCGAGTCACGCTGTACCAGGACGCGCACGTGCCCGGCGACGGGCAGTGCCTGCCGGAGATCAAGCTTGGGAACGGGACCACCTATCGGCACGGGCAGTGCTGGTACGACGTGTACGACGCCATGTCCAAAGCCAAGAAGCTGATATACATCACCGGCTGGTCAGTGTTCCACACGATCCACCTGATTCGGGACGGTGTCGATGACGACAAGTGGCGGTCGCTGGGTGATCTGCTCAAGAGGAAGTCCAAGGAGGGTGTCAGGGTGCTGCTGCTCGTCTGGGATGACCCAACGTCCAGGAGCGTCCTTGGCATTCAGATGGTACGCATTACTCCTACGTACGTTCTATGGTTAATTGAATTTGAATACAGATCTTTGAATTCTGCTCCAGATTGCATCTTTGGCTTGATGTACTTATTTGTTTGTAAATTTTGGCCTATGACAAGAAACGTTCCATGTAAATTCTGACAGTATGATCATGTGTAGGAAGGTTACATGGGGACACGGGATGAGGAGACCCGCAGATTTTTCAAGCATTCTTCAGTTCAGATACTGCTCTGCCCACGGTCTGCTGGGAAACGGCACAGCTGGGTGAAGCAACAGGTTATATTCAACTTCACACACACAAAAAAACTCTTCTGATGGCATAGTAGGCGTATCCACATGTACACAATTTTCTTTCAGCAAAAAACATTTCTTGGAGCCATGTTCTGATGATACTACTGCTACTACTGGAAACCAGGAGACAGGAACTATTTTCACCCACCATCAGAAAACCGTGATCGTCGATGCCGACGCCGGCAACAATAAACGCAAGATGGTTGCTTTCGTCGGAGGCCTTGATATGTGTGGTGGGAGATATGACACTCCAAAGCACCCGCTATTTCGCACCCTTAGTACGTTGCACAAGGGGGATTACTATAACCCAAACTACGCGGTGAGAACCCCTGAATTCCTCCTGCCTTTGCTGTCCAGGAACAATATCTTTACACACTTGCTCTATCAATGTGCTACTTCTGTGATGTGCAGGTGACTGATGATCGTGGCCCAAGAGAACCATGGCATGATTTGCACTCCAAGATCGACGGTCCCGCAGCTTTTGATGTCCTGAAAAACTTTGAGGAGCGTTGGTTAAAGGCATACAAACGGTCCGGGGCTAAAAAACTGTCAAAATCATCTAATGACACGTTACTCTCGATTGAAAAGATACCTGACATTGCAGCTATTGACGATGAAATCTATACAGGTGACAGTGATCCAGAGAGATGGGACATTCAGGTAATTAAGGTCGTTCCTAGCTAAAAGTTTGCGGGCGCGTGCATGTCTTTGATGTTAAGAAATTTTATTTACCATGGTGGCGCAGATTTTCCGATCAATTGATTCAAATTCTGTCAAGGCTTTTCCTAAAAATCCACGAGAAGCAACCACTAAGGTAACTAGAATAGTACAGTTTACACAAGACCATGTTATGTTCAGTAGACTTCATTGTTTTACCTGACTGATACAACTCCTGCTTCCAATGACAGAATCTTGTTTGTGGAAAAAATGTGCTAATCGACATGAGCATACAGACGGCTTATGTCACAGCCATCCGTTCAGCGCAACACTTCATCTATATTGAAAATCAGTATTTCATTGGTTCTTCGTTTCACTGGGATTCACATAGAGATGTTGGTAAGCAAGGACTTCTTTCAATCCTCCTCTCATTTATCAGTCATTTGAATTATTTTCCTGCCATGGCATTTTAGTATGTTACTTCTCTGTTGTTTCGGTTAACTTTGCTATCTTTGTTCTTCTTGATGAAATAGCATAAAATAAGGCAAATACTTGAACAATTGTCTTTCATTGATGTTGTTTATCAGTCCTAATTTGTCCGATCCCTTCATTTCCCTATTGAGATAGCCCTGAAACACGCTGAAATACGCCAGATACTTCAATTCAAGCTAAATCCAAGACTCTGAAATACGCTGTCTCGCAGGAGCTAATAATTTAATACCGATTGAGATAGCCCTCAAAATTGCCAATAAGATCTACGCGAACGAGAGATTTTCGGCGTACATAGTAATTCCAATGTGGCCTGAAGGAAGTCCCACTGGTACTCCTACACAGAGAATTCTTTACTGGCAGGTTAGACTCTTCATCTCTAATTTTCTTTACTGTTACTTTTCCATGTTGTATATAGCTGCTTCGATTGGTGTAACAGTAATACAATTCATATGTGCCCTATTTTCCCTTGCAGAAAAAAACGATGCAAATGATGTACGAGATAATTTATAGGGCACTGCAGGAAATGGGATTGGATGGTAAATATGAGCCACAGGATTACCTGAATTTCTTCTGCCTCGGCAACCGTGAAGCCGAAGAAACTCCTAGCAGTTCTTCCGGATCAATTTCAGCAAGCAACCCCCAGGTGATTGAGACAGAAACCCGCAATCATGTTTCATGTTGCAGAAAATTTTCTTTCTGAAAAATTATGCAGAGCTGAAGCCTGTGTTGGTTTCTTTACCCGAAATGTGCGGTCCAGGATCAATCTAGGAAGAACAGGAGGTTCATGGTGTACGTGCACTCGAAGGGGATGATCGTGGACGACGAGTACGTGATCATCGGGTCGGCGAACATCAACCAGAGGTCCATGGAAGGGACGAGGGACACCGAGATCGCCATGGGCGCGTACCAGCCCCAATACACCTGGGCCAACATGCTCTCTGCTCCCCGCGGACAGGCAACCAACACCAAACCAAACCAAATCCATCCATTCCCCTCACTCAATCACAACTCATAAATCTGATGACGAGGCTTATCGTGCGCGCAGATCTACGGGTACCGGATGTCGCTGTGGGCGGAGCACATCGGGGGCCTGGAGGCGAGCTTCGAGCGGCCGGAGAGCCTGGAGTGCGTGCAGCGGGTGCGGAGCATCGGGGAGAAGAACTGGAAGCGGTTCGTGTCGGAGGAGATGAGCGAGATGACGGGGCACCTGATCAAGTACCCCGTCAGCGTCGAATGGAACGGCAAGGTGGCGCCGCTGCCGGGGTGCGCCGCGTTCCCGGACGTCGGCGGCAACATCTGCGGCTCCTTCTCGCACATCCAGGAGAACCTCACCATCTGATGGAACGGTCGAGGCTTATCCAATCTTGGATTTTGTTGCTATGAATCTGTTAGTTACTCTCGTCAGTACAAGGAGTATGAATGCAAGTGAAGGTTCGTTTCAGTGTGTTACGAGGAAGGAAGTCTCAGGCTTATTTACTTTTAGATGCAGGTGATGGTAAATACATTTGGGTTCCTCTCCTTTTGGTTTGTTTTGAGTGTGTTCTACTTTCTCAACTTGTCAAGCTAAGATTTTTCTACGCAGAGGGGAATATCAGAATGCATATAGCCATTTTTTTTTGCACTCGCCACGCTAAGATGAGAGCCACTTCAGCTAACAACAAATACTAGTTGTGTTGAGGGATGAAGGCTCTGCCTGCGGTAAACCCCGAGGATAGTTTCAATCAACAGATAAACAGTAAAAATAAAACAACAAGCACATGTACATGTGACACAAGGATTTACGTGAAAATAGCTCATCAAGATGAGGAAGAAAAAACCACGGGTGTGGACCAACCGGTCCACGCGAGTTTTACTACGAGCAACCTGATACAAAATCTTCTCTAGAACATCTACAGATATACAACATACTCGGCACGTTGCCAACTGGCAACAACAACAAAGAGAAAGATTACATCAAAACAGAGTATCTCAGTTTCTGTCCTCTTTGGTAATCAACAAACTGCTCTTAAACCGTAGATCTAATCAGCACCAAATTTGGTAGACAAGCTGACATACGAGTACCCAACATACACACCAAAGTTCAGGTCAATCAGACACCATTTGCCTGTCCAAACTATTCGTTTACCAAAACTGCTCTGTGTTGTAACTGCAGCAGTCCGAACTGAATAAACTGCTTCCAAATCTGAAGCTACACTGACCCAAACCTCAAACAAGCCAACCAGATCAAAGTACTCAAATCAAGGAATGGGTTCACCAAGTTTGGAGTCAATCCAAACACGTTTGAGCCTCCAAACACCAGCTTGAAGACAAACCGGTCAGATCTCAGAAATCTGGACAAAAATCACCTCTCCTTGTTATTCGTCTCTTCTC
Source organism: Avena eriantha (assembly GCA_910589775.1). Taxonomy (NCBI): domain Eukaryota; kingdom Viridiplantae; phylum Streptophyta; class Magnoliopsida; order Poales; family Poaceae; genus Avena; species Avena eriantha. The sequence goes on along the minus strand of OU342742.1, from coordinate 13,779,833 downwards.
GCTAGGTTGTGGTGTTCTTGTGTGTCTCTCACCCTCTCTCTCAGTAGCAACGACGTTGTCTTGCTTCTCTCACTTGCTCACTTGTTCTCACACACACAGCCACCAAGGTTGGCTAGGGTTTTCTTTTCTACTACTCTCCCAAGGAGCACCTCAGCCGTTGGATACAAACATCGTTCAACGGTTGAAACATGTTGGACTTCACGGGCTAATGTTGGGCTGTAACATCTCAGATTTTTTTAGAATGGGAGTATCTCATAGAATTGATATGCATTGCATAAAGCATCATGCAAAATTCTCATTTTTAAACCCCTTTTATCAAAATCCTAATTGAAAATCCTCTATGCTATATTAAGGTTTTGCTTGAAAAAAATACATGTTTGTATATTGAATGGACAGAAATATACTCCCTAGTAGTCCTAAAATGTTATTTTGATTTTTAGAAAACTTCTGGAGTTTATTTGATTCAATTTGGAGTCCTAAATAAAAGATACAAAAGAAATCAGTAAAAATAAAAAAGAATAAAAACAAATACAGAAAAAAAAGAGCAACCTAACCTACCTCCGGCCCAGCACGAGCCAGCCCGGGCTTCCTGTGCCTATCTATCGCGCAAGCCGCGAGCAGCAGCAGCAAGTACGGCCCATGGCCAACCGCAGCAACAACCCACAGCGCTCCAGCCCACCCGCAGATCCTCCTCTCTCTCCGACAGGTGGGACCCACCCCGGGTCATCCCCTTCCTCCCGAACTGGAGACCGAGACAATCGCGTCTCCGATCCGAATTCCCCAGACGACGAAATCGGGCGATTCCGTTCGATTCCTTCGCCCCCCCTCTATAAATTTGTTCTCCCCTACCTAGTCATTTTCTTTTCGCAAAAAAATCGAACCCTAACGCCGCCTGGAGGAGCTCGCCATTGCCGCCGCCCCCGAGCTTCGGGAGGTCGATCTCCCGTCGATTGCGACCATCCCCTTTCCCTCCTGTCCCTCTGTACCTTCTCCCTTGATCTACTTCGTCGCCTCACCCCTCTTTCCCCGCCTCGCAGGAACACCACAGCGAGGACCCGACGCCGCCGGAGTTCGCGCGCGACCCACCGCTCCAGCCACCCGCTGCCATCGCCCGAGGAAGCAACGCGACACGCCAAGGTCACCAGGACACCCACCGCAGCCTCGCTCACCCCGTTGACCCTTCGGACGACGACGAGGACCGTCGGAGACGCCTCCACCGTTGCCGCCTGGAGCCGCCGCCGCCATCCCCATCATCACCGGTGAGCACCAAGTTCGCTGTTAGTAACCGGCAATCAGAAGTGTGCATGATGATCTATTTTATAGAATTTCAGCTTCAAATATCAATTAGTAGTAGTGTTTTGGTGCAGTGAGCTTGGATTTGAATATGGGCTTTCCATAGATGACTTTTTGCGCATTTTGGTTGGACGGTTTGTGTTCAACGGTAGTTTTACTTATAATGGTTTTTCTCTTTCATTGTGCATCCTTCTTAGTTTGTAATTTTTAAATTTTACTTGGCATAGTTATTGTTGCTGTAAAAGATGAATGCTGAGATAAATAATTATGTATCTTTTTTGATTTGGCTGCAATGGCATCTCCAATCTAGTGCTAGTTGGCATGCTCTCCTAGGTTATATGTGAAATTAAGTACCAATATTTGTGTATACCCAATAATTACAACGCTATGAGACAGATTCTAGTTTTGTGTTTGACACTGAGCAGGTTTCATATGCCTGCTGTGATTACACTGCATATGTTGCCTATTAGCCGTTTGCCTTATTGCGCGAGAGGTAGCTGATGTATCGCGCGGTGGGTGACTCCAGCCTGGGATTGAGGCGGACTGCAGCGATGAGGGTGGGCGACTGCAGCTGGGTAGGCGACTGCAGCTGGGGATGACGCGTGTGTGGAGCACACTGGTAGCCTTCGACGTCAAGGTATGCTCGCTATAGATCCTTACGTTATTTGTACGTGTTGGCTGACGGCACTTCTGATTGTCTCACTGCCCATCCTCACATTGCTTGTTGTATCTGAGTTCCCAATCTAGAGACGTTCTACTTCTCTTAATTGGTGTGATCGTGGAAGCACCAACATGTTTAGATATACTTGGTTTATTATGCAATTTACTGATGAAAATTCATATAATTATCCTGAACATATTAGCTAACAAATGCAACTGATGATACACCAATATCCTGAATAATTCTTATCTGCACACTCTGCAATCATAAATTGGGCAATAGCAGCTGTGAGCTGGGCGTGTTGCAGGTTTGCGGTGGCTGCGACCGGCGTTGCGGGAGGCATCGGCATCCTTTGGACTGAGAAAGAAATGCAGGCAACTGAAGAGCCTATGTTTAACTTACATTACAAAAGATCTGTGGCATAAACGTACACTACATTCTTTCACTTGAGGTGTCAAATAGACACACATTGAGTAGTACAGTGATTCTCGTTTTATTTATTAAGAACAAGTTATATATTTCCAAAAATCAATAATAGAATCATCTATACCTGCTTAGTTATGCAAAAAACTGGGATCACCTGAGGCACCTACTTAATTCCTCAAAAGTTTACAATTTTTTTCTTAGAATGTTATGAGGTGGAAAAATAAGTACATCTATCAGTGTAATACTCAGAAATAGCCAATAATTTGGAGTTTTCTGATTACCTAGAACTAGTGCAATTGCTTCACTGGCAGCTCATGTTCACTGCAATTTTTTTCACCGCCATAACATGCTCAATATAAGATGCTTCTGTTTAAAAAGTAACATTACGTGCCTCGCTAAGAATCAAATGGAAATATAATAATATCATCCTCGTAACATCTTATTGTATTTGCTTCATAGCTCTTATTCTTTTGACAACACATCGACCTTGATAGATATCGTGATTTTCTTTTTCACCGAGCACCTTCGTCACGACATTCTGGACATTTGTCTCTGTAATCTGGATGACCTCAATCGCTGCAGGATTGCTCTGCTAGGAAATTTTCCTTTTAAATTCATCCCTGTCTCGCATAACAATATTGTTTTCTCATACAAACTGTGTTAGCATGTTAGCTATATGCTTATATGTAGGGAAATGCCCTTTTACTAAGTTATGACAGCATCAGCCTAATATACTCAAGGTGAGAACGTAGTACTGACCCCAGTGGCTCACTTTTCTAGCTCCGCCACTCTTAAACTTCCCAGGGCATCGAGCATTTGAGTAAAACTACATGTACCTAACTAGAATAAAATCAGTGTATAAATGCTCTCCCAACGCCTAACTGTGCTCATGTTTCACATATGTTACATCTTTCATTCCGGATACCTTAGTCCTGTAGTGTTGTCTACTTCCATCATGTTCTGAACCTGCTTGTCCTACACATAAATGAATTTCTTTTACTTGATTGTATGTTAAGTTTAAGCTCAACACATTTAGTAATTACATGATCCTTGCGCGTTATGTTTTTCTCCCTATGAGGAATATTGAACTGGATCCATCCTTTCAAGGTCTCCGCACCGAGGTTGGATTTCTGCTATTCATTATGAAATCAGGAACTTGTATATCGCATAATATGTTGATCTTGTTTCAACGTTCCACCCCTTTATTTTTCAGTCTTGCCTGCTGGCACCTCCTGTATTTGACAAGACACCAAATCTCCACCACGACTCATTGACCCCATCTGTTGATGGGTCGTGGGAGGTGTCTCAACAAATTCAAGATTCTGGGATCCAAAAGACGGTTGCCAGGAATAAGGTTGGCAGAATGTGGCTATTTAAATGAATAGTCAAATTCCATATGTTGTAGGGTTCTATAATTATTTCTTTATGTTGATTGACTTCTATAATTTGCAGCACCCCTATCTACCTTCGCATGTGTATGACGAGACGCCAAAGCATTGATCCGATAATTTCAGTCAATCCACTAAAATCCTTATGATTTTATCATCAGTCCTGCAAATTCTCATTGCAAGTTTGTGTCCTGCAGACAAAGGAGAATCAATTTAGGGCGGAAGAGCTCTCCTACCTCATTTTCCATGATTATAAAATCAGACCTTTACCTGATTATCTTGAGAAGTTCAAGCCCATGCACATGTAAAAAACTTGCTTTCAAACACAAAATAGGGCTTCTGTATATAGCCAGATATTTCCTTTCAGTGTCCAACATCCATGTAATGCATTTTCTTATTAATGTGTACTTCATTTAGCATCGATCTTATACGTGCCATGTAATTTTGATAGGGCATGTACAATTGTTGACCGGTCAGGACAATAAAATAAAGGTTTTGTTAGGGCATGTACAATTGTTGATAAGACAGTTTTATCTTATACGTGCCATGTAAAGGTCCTGACCGGTCAACAATTGTACATGCCCTATCAAAATTACATGGCACGTATAAGATCGATGCTAAATGAAGTACACATTAATAAGAAAATGCATTACATGGATGTTGGACACTGAAAGGAAATATCTGGCTATATACAGAAGCCCTATTTTGTGTTTGAAAGCAAGTTTTTTACATGTGGGTCAGCATGGGCTTGAACTTCTCAAGATAATCAGGTAAAGGTCTGATTTTATAATCATGGAAAATGAGGTAGGAGAGCTCTATTGTTTTGGTTTTCCATTTCCAAAAGTTGTGTATTTGATGTCGTCGTCCCCAATTGAGAATGCATTTGGTGCAAGAAAATCTACTGAAAATACTAAAAATTTCTACCAATAATTCCTATATGAAACTAATAGCGACGTTTTGTTTCATATGAAGGAAAAAAATAGATTAAATTCATTTGGTCAGTTCACGGAAATGAGTTGATCAGAAAATCCAAGCTCTCTGTGCTACCTTGGTATCTAGTACCCTGGTACCTGTGCCGCGTAGTGTGATTTTGTGAGTTGGGGCAAAACATCCCACAGTACTACTATCACACGCCATAACCTCCTGCCGACGCATCTCTTCATTACCCCACGATTAGTGCGACAAATAGATAGTGAAATAAACTTTTGCAAAGAGACTACTACTAAGATAAAAGATAGCGTTTTGATCGATAAGGGCCTAAGCCACAGCTCTACGCATATGCAAGTATTTATCGTGTACTCCCTCTGTTTCAAAATATAAGATGTTTCAAAATATAAGATATTTTAGCTTTGTGAATAAAGTGTATCTAGACCTCTTTTAGTATCTAGGTTCATCTAGATTTAGAGTCTGCATAAACCGATGCAGAGGCCGGGGTTATATCTCCTTTTCGAAAAAAAAATCTAGATTTAGAGTGAATCTAGACACTAAAAGAAGTCTAGATACACTCCTTTCATAAAGCTAAAACATATTTTCAAACGGAGGGAGTATATGATAGTACATATTTCAACCCGCGACTGATATTAAATATATGAGACACGGATATATTCCTCGACCTGTATTTCATATGGTACGATGTATTTGTACATAGTAAATGTCGGACATACATGTAACCATCACGCCTTGGCTAATGAGGGTCGTCCAACTGAAAGATGGTGATAAAAGACTACTCGGTTGGCGTTGGAAGAGTCTATGGACAGGCCAAATTTTTTTTACCGCAGTCAAGTAAGTTCCTTCGTATGCCGATCGAGAGGAGGAAACGCTATGACCTAAGAAGCGAATGTTCCACGAGATGGCGAGTGGGTGCTCCAATATGTTTTTTCTAAGTGTTGAGACAGAAAATAGTGCAAGTAAGAATGCACATACGTTGCGGTGCCTCACGACATGGCGTCATGGAGAAGCTTAGTGTCGTGTCTAGATTTTAAACAACGTGGATGGGAATCAACTTTGTTAGTTCGGCAAGGAGCACAACGTCCGGCGAGCTCAATCGGCGAGTTAGACGAACACACATGCACACAAAGAGAGACAATTCTTTTTCACCTAGGTTTAGGTCCTCGATGTGAGGATCCCTACATCCTGCAACTATCGACTATGTGATGGATGACCATGATTACAAAGATTCTAGCTAAGAAGCCTCCACCATGTTTGACCTGGTCCCCCTTTTATAAGAACAAGGGTCACCATAGTAGTCAGAAGAAACACTCATCGATCTAGCAAGGGGAGTGTTGGTTGGTCACCATAGTCTCTGCTTGTTTCTCCTTCAGCAACCCCACATTTGTACTGTTTAGTGCCTCATCCACTACTCTCTCAGCCAACTAACTTCCCTATTACATTCCGTGAGTCACATAGTTGGAGCTTTCCATTTGGCATACACATTGAAAACGTTTTAAAAAGAGATAGAGAAGGAGGTGATAACAGTAGCACGGGCAGATTATATTCATTTGAAAAACAAGTATACATCATTTGCAATAACATCAACGAGAAAACAAGGTGGGTCATCCTCCCATAATTGGGATTCACTATAGCTTCCCTAACTAGAACATGAGCAGTAAAATTTGACTCCCTAAGACTGGTTGGTCGCAGAAGTTATCCACGTGACCTCCCACCAAATGTTGATAGTACTCCATACAAGATATAGGGGACGACCCATCTAATAACTTTAGTCGTAGCGGCCAGATTGACCTCCTGAATATATATCTTGTAGGGTTATTCCATTAAAATTAGATTGGGTGGCCCAATACAATAACTCCAACATATTCTACCTAGCGATGCTGCCTTTCGCCTGGCGCGGTCTGTTCCCGTGTCCATGAGCTCCCATATTGCCCGCTCAACGGCGGGCACTGCCATTACCTGAGTAACCGCTTGTGCTCCGAGGTGCCGGCACAACAGCACGAGCGTGGCCACGGCGCTCTCCTTGGCCCATTCTGTGCCGTGTCTCATTCCCTCCACAAGACGTGGCACCGCTCCATCGATTTTGATGATGGACTCGGCGCCGCCTCGCTTGGCCAGTGCCGCCAGTACTGCTGCGGCGGTTGTGTCATCATGGTTCCTCATGGCAGACAAGGCGGCTTCAGGCACTCCGACATCTAGGAGAATAGGGATGTTCTCCGTCTCGCCAGCCAGTGACAAAAGGGCGGCCAACGCGTCCCTTTTCGTGCTCGCCGGACCGATGCGCACCAGATGGGCCAGCTTTTCCACGACAGATGTGTCTCGACCTAGGCAACGACTATACATCTGGACGGACGCCAAGTTGAGCACTGTGGCAGCGGCGTTTTCCTTGGAGCGCCATGTTGCGCCGGAACACATGATATGGATGACCGCCTCTACGGCACCATGGGCGTGCATGATGCGTTTTTTGTTGGCCTCGAGAATTGAGAGGTTTAGCAGCGTAGTCATGGCGTTGAGCTGGAGCCCGGCATCCTCCGAGTAGAGCAGGGGCACGAGCATGGGCACAGCGCCGGCATCTCCGACCATTGCGCGGTTGTGTGAGCTGGAATTGGAGAGCAGCTGGATCTCGTGCACGACAGGGCTGGCCGTGTCTGGGCTGAAGGACACGGCGGAGAGCTTGTTCACCAGAAATGATGATGTCATGCGTGCCACCTCAAGCGCGGCCTTATTTGGTGCCTGCTCCTTGTTCCTCATGCTTGCTTGGCATACTTCTATGGTGGGAAAACTGTTGTCTTGGCACCAGATGGAGATGAGGTTCTTGAGGGACTTGTTGGGCACAAGTTCCAAGTTGGCCAATACTTGCCCTGTCCTAGGGCAAGTTGACTTGCCGGATCGAAACCACCGGTCGATCGACTCACGGTCGTAGGTCTGACCGCTGGCAGCGACAACAGGATCACGCATTAGATCCAGAGATATGGGGCACCGCAGGTCCAGAGGAGGCGCCGCCAACTCGCTGTCTTGGAGGTTGAAATCTACTTGCGCCCCGGAAATGGAATCAGGTGGGCGGGGTGTGATGCTGAAGATGACACACTTGGCGAATCGGACAAGGCCGACGAGGGTGATCATAGAATCTGCGGGGCATCGCTCCGGCTCCGACGCCTGCTCGGCGATCTCCCGTTCGAGGTTGGCGATCTCGTTGGTGCAGCTCGCCAGGTCGTTGATGCCCAGCTCCTCGAGGATCTGCTCCATCCGTTCCCGCCCCGGCACGATCGTCTCCCGCTCTATTTCATCTATTAGCGAGAGAACGCTCGCCTTTAGCTCCTGCGCGTCTACCTTGGCGGACGAAGAATAAGAAGAGCGGTGGCACTGGCGTGATGCCAAGGTGAGGAGGTCCATGATGTCTTCTCCGAGACCCGGCTCGAGCAAAGGCAGGAGGTCGAGCAGCATGGCTAGTTCGTGGTGCAGTTCTCGCAGCTCGGTGACTATCTCGTCCGACTGCAGCAGCAGAAACGTCCGGCTTCGTCCACAGCAGTCCACCACGACTGCTTTGAAGCGCTTCAGCACCAGGAGTACCTCGTGAAGGCAAAGGGACGCTGACCTCGCCAGCTCCACCGAGCCGCACAGCAGCAGGTCCTCGAATGCCGCGGACAGAAGATTTGACCTCCTTGCGACGGACGCGAACGCCGCACGGAGGAAGGGCGCCGGTTTCTCTTTCTCAACCACTGACAGGTCGACGGCCTGGCAGTGCAGCGACAGGAGCAGGTCTCTGTCGGGCAACAACTGGGACGACATTAAGGTGGACGTCAACGGCGTGGCGCAAGTCACCTCGACCCTTGTCAGTTTAGCCATTGTAATAAGCATGGAGAAGAAACGGTTGTGAACACCCTTGCTTGCTTATATGTAATTAATAGTTGGGTGCCGTTTTCACGACGACGAAAGGGTTTGTTGGAGTTGGTAACTTTTTTTTTGTTGCGTATAAACTGGAGTTGGTAACTCACGGGGGAAAACAACACATCGTGAGGGAGCTGCTCGTCGAGTCGGCATGATGTTGCTGAATACGTGACACATCTCGGGACTTATCTTTTTCTTTTATTTTTCATATTAATTCGAATGAAGAAAAAATTGTAGCCAAGATTTGGTGCATATGGATACCAGTGATATTGGTTTAAACAAAATAATCGTAACTCATAATTTTATCAGATTTTTCATTTTTTTGTAGGCCAAAATAAAAAAATCCACCCGCAAAGGCAACCAACAACCGTCCAAATGGTTAATGGAGTGTATGGACAAACATTCGCTGAATTGACCTGGTGTTCTGGACAGGGCGCATAACATACATAGTACGGGTGATATTGATATTATTGGTTGGCAGCTGAAAACAATGTTCATACACAATGGTAACATTATCATCTAGTTATCATCTAGGACTAGGATATTTGTGGTACCCTGAAATGAAAACAACGTTTGTCTGAAGAACAGTAATCAGCACCAACCGCCATGGTCCAGGTCCAGAGCAAAAGTGAGTGAGATAGAGACACACTATATTGACAATACCAATGCATTAATCTGAAAGGCAGGTTGCAAACTGGTGATCAATGAACGTTATTGTTGGTTGGCAGCCGAGAACAACCGGTGAATAATGAACGTTCATACCAATGGTAACATTATCGTCTAGGACTAGGGTATATATGGTACCCTCAAATGAAAACAATAGTTGTCTGAACAACAATAATCAACACCAACCGTCATAGGTCTAAAAGGCACACTATGTTGACAATACCAATGCATTGATCTGAAAGGCAGGTTGCAACTAACTTCCACTCTTTCATGTACAAGTCCAGCTCTAAGGGATTATAGGCGGTTTCAGGATCGTCAACGTCAAACCCATCTAATAAAGCAGCTTTGCGTCAGGACTGAGCTCCCATGTGATATTACGTCCGCTATCATTTTTTCGAAAAGATTTATCCATCTATTTTGTTGGCTTTGTATCAACTATTTTGTACGAGTTACGTTTGGTTAAGAATTTTGTTATAGTGCGGACATGATACGTGTAGTGTTGAAGTCAAACACTTATATCATAGGCCTTCTATATAATGCCGGGTACCACATAATATAATCTATAACGACTTGATATCAACAGACACGCACACGAAGACATTGGCATGTCCCAACGCCAGGACGGCCGATGTTGCATTATCAATGGGGGAGAGCATCACTAATCTAATTTTTTCTCAAAGTACCTGTTCTGATTCTCATTTTTGTGTGCAAATCGAGTAATGTGGATCCAGGTTATGTCACTTATACCTGTTTTCACATCATACTTTTGTCTCACTTGCCCTCATACTTCCTCATTCTGAAAATACTATATTGTCTTAGGTTTATGAAAATACTCATTCTTCTCTAAATGAATGTTATGTTTTACTTCATTTTTCTATTTTCGTATGTTGTACTTATCTATCATCTACAGCTATGTTGGGTTCGCAGCATAGAAAACAAAAAATTCCTACGATGAAAACTATACGCCAAGATCTATCTATTAGATACAAGCAACGGGTGGATATACATCCATAGAGAACTTACCCTCGAAGACAACAAAGTTTTGTTAACGAGATGGAACTCGTGGATAATGTAGTCGTACACTTGCCGATCTCAAGATCGTGATGAAGTCCAGCAGGTCCGGCTCCCGCACGTCCATTAGATCCAGCTCCAGCAAGTCCAGCACCACCAAGTCCAGCACCGCAAAGTAGCGGTGCATCCGTGATCGCACACACGTCCGGTACCCCGGCAACCTCCATCCCTCGCTCCAGCAAAGCAGCGGAAGCAGCAACTCCTTTCCAGATAAAGCCACCGGGAACATGTATCTCGCTAATCCGAGACCATGGGGGGAAAATACTAGAGGGGGAGAGAGATCCTTCACGAGGAGGTGTGAGGAAGAAGGGGTGTGATGGTGGCATTTTATAGGAGGAGGGGGTGCCCCTCCCCATGGCCGGCGCCCAAGGGGTGACCCTTCACCTCCTCATTCATGTGGTGGTAACCCCCTCCACATAAATTTGCCCCTTTTAACATTCCTCTTTAAAGTCTCCACTTTAAATGCATTAAATTTCTCCAAATTTAATGCTCTCTCATTTAATAAAACTCTTTTATTAATTTTATTCAGAATTTTGTTAATTACTTTAATTAACAAACATTCACACAAAACCCCTGCAACATTTCAATATTACATGCAGAACCAATTTTAGCAATTTCTCCCGAAACAGTTTCGGTGTCTATTGAAATAATTCCAGCGCTTTCTTAAATCTTTATCTGAAACATATTTGCTCCAAATGGTGTCGGTATCCCTTAAGTGTCACCCTACGGTTCGTGAATAATGCAGACATGATCGAGACCCCTCTCCAATCAATAATCAGCAGCGGGACCTGGAGATCCGTATTGACTCCCACGTATTCAACGATGACTCTTGTGATCGTGTGAATCTTTAATGTCGTAACTAAATCCCTTTGTCTCGCGATATATTACATGTCTGAGATTCGATCATTGGCATCCAAATACCTAGTTTGATCTCGTTACCGACATGCACTCTTTTTTCTTGTTCCCATGATATAACATTCTAGTGATCACATCACTTGCTTGCAAGCTATTTCAATGTGATATTACCGAGAGGGCCCAGAGTATATCTATCCGTCATCGGGATGGACAAATCCCACTCTTGATCCATGAGCCTCAACATAACACCTTCGTAGCACTGAACCCACCTTTATAGTCATCCTGTTACAGTGTGACATTTGATGTTATCAAGATACTCTTCCGGTGTTAGCAATTAACATGATCTCATGGTCTAAGGACTAAGATTACTTCGTATGATGTTATAGCAATATAAACATAATGACTCTAATCGTAATGTTATACTTCGGATGAATGTTTATCGCATCATTCCACCAATGTTGTGACCTCGTTATTAACAACATCCAATGTCCATGATCAGGAAACCTTGATCATCTTGTTAATCAACAAGCTAGTCTATAAGAGAGGCATAACTAGGACCATTTATTTGTTTATTAAACACACATGTATTGACGTTTCCAATCAATACAATTATAGGATGCAAAATAAACATTTATCATAAACAAGGAATAAGATAATAACCACTTTATTATTGCCTCTCGAGCATATTTCCTTCAGTCTCCCACTTGCACTAGAGTCAATAATCTAGTTTGAAAAACTTTGTGTATTGAACACCTATAGCTTTATGGTGTTGCATATACGCGATTGCTAGTGGTCAACATAATCTCCGGATCTGACAGTTTTAGGTCCGTATGTATTTGCATGTCTTTGTGTCTCTACGCATCACTCATGCTCAAATGAGATGGCATTGTATAAATTTGGTCCTTTGGTGAGACCTTTAGTTCGTTCGGGTTAAAATATATTGATATTATTGTCATACAATATATCTTCATAGTATTAGACCACTTTGAACCACACCTAGTTTCATAACAAACTACTTAAAACAAATGCCCTCCTTTTGCTGCTACTATAGCAATCATATACTTAGCCTTTTGTTGTAGTATCTATTATAATGTCTCAACTTTGGAACTCATCCAAATCCATCATGGAACATCCTTTCCATTACATTGTGCCACCCATAGTCTAAATTGAGATAAATTTAATTTGTATCTTGTGACAAAACTAGTATCAATGTAACACTTTACAATGAACTACCTTTAACTATTTGTCACTTATACATGATATATTCTTAGTTCTTCCAAAGCTCATAAGAATATCTTTACTATCGTCTAATGATCACCTTATGAATCATTATGGTATGTGCTCATAACATTTAGAGCATAGGACATATCTGGATATATACATATCACGGTATAATCGATCAAAATCTTCATGTGATTTTACTCACCAAGTGTTAAAACACTTGAATCTTGATACAATCATTTCCATGCAGCAAGAACCTTTCTTGTTGTTTCCATATTGAACCCTTTCAATATCTCATATATGTACGTCTGGCATAACCATATTAGCGCTTCAATCTATCCATATAGACATTGATGCCAAATATTCCGGTTTTGCCCAAGTCTTTCATCAAAATTCTATTTTAATGAATTTTTTAACTTGTGTCAATAAAAGATACATCATTTCCAATCAACAATATGTACTCTACATAATGTATTGGAAATCTATCTCAGCGCTCCCACTTAATTTCTTGCAAATGCAAGCATCTTTATCATCTCCGATGAAATTAAACTCTTTTAACATTTTCATCATGGTGAAGATTCCAACTCCGCTATGCTCACTTCAACTATTGAAGTTTGCATGCCATTTTAGCACCCTTTGAAATAACAAAACCCTTCAAACCATGTCATGTACACGTCCTAGGTAACCATTCTATTAGAAGAACCTTGTTTTGTTTATTCAACTACCATATACCAAATTATATGTAGTGGTTGCTATATTAATCCGTCAAGACTAAATATTTCTATGAAAGATCAAATCTTGTCATAGTCAACTCTTTGAACATTGCCGTAAACTTCTTTCCGACATGTCGACTATTTCATAGATGTTAAACATCCATGTCTATTTCTTTATATCCAAACACGACCGATAGGCTTCACGCCTTTCAGGAGGGTCTTCTAAGTTCAGAAACTTGATTTCTGGTGTATGGATACTATTACGGATTCTATGACTTCTGGTCATTTTATGGAGTCAGGGCCCATCATCGCTTCTTTGCATGAAGTCGGTTCGTCATTGTCAAAACAATAACGACTTCTGTTTCAAATCTTACTATTTGATTCTTACCGACCCACATGGTTCAATAGGAACTCTAATCTCTAAGATCACACCCTTTGTAATCACGGGAGCCATGAGCATTGTGGCCGCCATCGGGACACTCTCCGGTGCTGCGCCAGTTAGCACATATAGCTAAGGTTCAACAACCTTATCAAAGTTCTATTTTCCTCCCACTTATCTTTTCATGAAAAATTCCTTCTCAAGAAACTTGACGTTCTAAGCGACAAAATCTTTTGTCCTCGGTGTTATGGAGGAATTCCCAACAAATTCTTTGGGATAACCTACAAAGACGTGCTTATCCGACTTTGGTTGTAAACATTTTACTTGTGCATAGCATACCAAAATTTAAGAAAAGACAATTCGGGTTTTATCCCAAACCATAACTCATATGGTGTCATTTCAACGGATCACGATGGTGCTCTTTTCAGTGTAAAAGCGGTAGTCTCTAAAGCTTTAATCCTTAAAACATAATGGCAGTTTTATAAATGACACCTTTGATCCTACCATGTCAAACATGGTTTGATTTCATCTCTCGAATATGCCACTCCTATGGTTTATCGGGAAACATAAATCATGGAACAATTTCTCAAATCTTAGGTGTTTTGCTAAACTTGTAACTCAAATATCTCTTTTATGATCCAATCATAAATTATTTATTTTCTCGTTTCAATGATTTTTCACTTCATCTTGAAAGTCTTTGAACAATTTTTAAATGTTTCATACTTCTTCCTTATTAAGTAAATATATAAATATATTCACTCAAATTTATGGAGAAAGCACATGAAGCAAAAAGATCCATAGAATATGGCTACACATAATGGATTATGCACATCAGCGTGTACAATTTCCAATAAGCTAGTCATCCGTTCCTCTTTGGCCTATGAACGGAGTTTTAATTATCTCGAGAAAAGAATCACAAGCGTCAATTGATCAAAATCAAAAGACTCCAAAAATCCATCAACATGGAGTTTCTTCATGTTTACTTTCCAATATAATTCAAACAGCGATGTCACTTCATAAGTGATCTTCCAATCATTTGTCTTACGATATTTTAGCAATAATGTTTATGGATGTGATTTCTCCAACTAGACTTGTAAAAGTTTATCCATCCTTTATGGAATACGGTAATTATTTCAACAACCATTATTCTCATAATACCGGAACAAAATAACAATTATTAAAACAAATCTTGAAGGTTAGGTTTGATGACAACGAAAAACACAATAACACTTTATTTGTTTTCAATGAACATCATCACTTATTTTCTTGCTAGTTACTTAGGCCGTTGCAGTTCATGAATTGTGTTGTTCTGTATGACACTTCATACCAAACAATTCGGTACCTAATACCGGTATCCAATACCTCAGAACCACATTGTTTAACAAGCAAGTAATACAGCCATAACATGTATATCTTCTATATACCTAAATTGGACATCTCTAACCTTTTCTTTTCTACCAAATATTTTATAGATTCTCTTTCAACAATTCCTTTTCTTTTAAAATAATCTATCAACATCAATAGTGGTGTCATTCACATGATACATAGTACAAAGTGTATATAGTCAAATACTAATACCTTTAGACTTGCACTTTGAAGTGGATCACCATCATCAAATGTTTGGTGTTCTTTCAAAAATCCATTCTTTAGTAATTCTATTAGTGTAGTAACATTTATTTACATCTTCTATTCATCCTTATCATGGCAACTTTCATGATCAAGCTACTATAGCCTATAAGGAAGAATCGCGAGTATAATATTAGTTCCCAAAAACCTTTTTGGGAGATCCGGATGCCTAGCATCTCCATTCTTCACAAATTCTCATATAATACGAGAACATGTATTTTGCTAAATTATACTCTATCATAATCCACCAAAAAACATTGTTTCCGATATCACAGTATCTTCCACACATGATGGTTTCTGAAACAAATTTTCAGCTCCTAGATAATCTTGATATTAAAACAACTTTTGAGTATCAATAATCATGGAGGCAAACATGATACTTTAGATACTAACATTGGAATTCTTACTCTTGATTTAATACTACTTATTAAACTTCATGGAGTAAATAGAGTTTGCTAAAAGTTTGCAATAGGTCTTCTAAACTTTAAATTGACATTCAAAACAATATGATACCAGTTCGTAAAGTAAATATCCAGAATTCTATAGTTCTATTATCTCAATTAAAACTAAGCATAAGGTAGTGAACATATGCCAATGAGTACAACAAATTATGCAAATTCACTTTGATTTAGTTTATGACAAATTGAGTTCGACTAATCCAAATTAGAAATGAACTCCCACTCAAAAACGACATCCCTCGTGCCTTTTTGGTGATTACATGAACCAAATCCACTACATCAAGTCCGATCATCACGTGAGTTGATGTAGCTTCAAAGGCGAGCATCTACATGGGCATCATATCAACTATATGACTCATGCTTAACCTTTCGGTCCGTGTTCCGAGGCCATGTCTGTACATGCTAGGCTCGTCAAGTAAGAACCTTAGTACCCGCGTGTGTAAAACTGTCTTACACCCGTTGTATGAAAGCGCGGAGTCGAGTACACCCGATCATCACGTGATGTCTCGAAACACGATCCATAAAACGGTGCATACTGAAGGAAGAACACATTTTATCTTGATATCTAAATGAGGGATCATCTTACAATGCTACCAAAAGCGCCAAACTAGCAATATAAGATGCAAACATCTAATGTGTAAAGTGAGATGATATGGTCCGTGCATTTGATCTCTATCATTTGCATCATGGTATGATGTCTATCATTCCTTTGTGTGTAAGGCCAAGGTCTATGGAACTTACACGTTGAGTGTGTTGTAAGAGTATCTATCATACATCTACTTACAACAATATCATATCAAGACACTATCCCAGCAACGATCTAAACTAGACGCCTCTAATTTATCAATTGCAAGTTTTACGTGGCTTAGGGCTTTCGGAGATAGAACCGGTCTTACCTACGAACATGAAGCACAACGAGGATAACCAAGTTATTAGCAACTCATTGTCAATCAGATATTGACTATAGTAGGAGAGGCAGACACCCGCCAGCCACTTATGAAAAACTAGTTGTATGCCAGTCGTAGAACCGGTCTCATGTACGATGACATGTAAGGTTGGTCCGGGCCGCTTCATCCCACTATGCCACCAATATCCAAAATACATGAAAGAAGCAATAACATGATCATCATCGCCCACATATAAAACTATGTGTACTACTCGTGCAAAGCACCTACGCATAGATCAGGCTCTGATACCACTGTTAGGTTCGCAACATAGAAAACAAAAAATTTCCTACGATGAGAACTATATGCCAAGATCTATCTACTAGATACACGCAATGAGTGGATATACATCCATAGAGAACTTACCCTCGAAGACAACAAAGCTTTGTTAACGAGATGGAACTCGTGGATGATGTAGTCGTACACTTACCGATCTCAAGATCGTGATGAAGTCCAGCAGGTCCGGCTCCAACACGTCCATTAGATCCAGCTCCAGCAAGTCCAGCACCACCAAGTTTAGCACCGCAAAGCAGCGGTGCATCCGTGATCGCACAAACGTCCGGTACCCCGACATCCTCCGTCCCTCGCTCCAGCAAAGCAGCGGAAGCAGCAACTCCTTTCCAGATAAAGCCACCGAGAACATGTATCTCGCTAATCCGAGACCATGGGGGAAAATACTAGAGGGGGAGAGATATCCTTCACGAGGAGGTGTGAGGAAGAAGGGGTGTGAGGGTCGCCTTTTATAGGAGGAGGGGGGTGCCCCTCCCCATGGCCGGCGCCCAAGGGGTGACCCTTCACCTCCTCATTCATGTCGTGGTAACTCCCTCCACATAAATTTGCCCCTTTAACATTCCTCTTTAAAGTCTCCACTTTAAATGCATTAAATTTCTCCAAATTTAATGCTGTCTCATTTAATAAAACTCTTTTATTAATTTTATTCAGAATTTTGTTAATTGCTTTAATTAACAGACATTCACACAAAACCCCTGCAACATTTCAATATTACATGCAGAACCAATTTCAGCAATTTCACCCGAAACAGTTTTGGTGTCTATTGAAATAATTCCAGCGTTTTCTTAAATCTTTATCTGAAACATATTTGCTCCAAATGGTGTCGGTATCCCTTAAGTGTGTCACCCTCTGGTTCGTGAATAATGGAGACATGATCGAGACCCCTCTCCGATCAATAATCAGCAGCGGGACCTGGAGATCTGTACTAACTCCTACATATTCAACGATGACTCTTGTGATCGTGTGAACCTTTAACGTCGTAACTAAATCCCTTTGTCTCGCGATATATTACATGTCCGAGATTCGATCATTGGCATCAAATATCTAGTTTGATCTTGTTACCGACATGCACTCTTTTTCCTCATTCCCGTGATATAACATTCTAGTGATCACATCACTTGCTTGCAAGCTATTTCAATGTGATATCACCGAGAGGGCCCAGAGTATATCTATCAGTCATCGGGATGGACAAATCCCACTCTTGATCCATGAGCCTCAACATAACACCTTCGTAGCACTGAACCCACCTTTATAGTCACCATGTTACGGTGTGACGTTTGATGTTATCAAGATACTCTTCTGGTGTTAGCAATTAACATGATCTCATGGTCTAAGGACTAAGATTACTTTGTATGATGTTATAGCAATATAAACATAATGACTCTGATCATAATGCTATACTTAAGATGAATGTTCATCACATCATTCCACCAATGTTGTGACCTCATTATTAATAACATCCAATGTCCATGATCAGGAAACCTTGATCATCTTGTTAATCAACGAGCTAGTCTATAAGAGAGGCATAACTAAGACCCTTTTATTTGTTTATTAAACACAAACATGTATTGACGTTTCCAATCAATACAATTATAGCATGCAAAATAAACATTTATCATAAACAAGGAATAAGATAATAATCACTTTATTATTGCCTCTCGGGCATATTCCCTTCAAGCTATACTTTGATGTTACCTTCCCTTGTACTTCTACCTTCAAAGACATTATGCTGCCTTAATATTTTTTTCCTTTTTCTAAGAGAAAACATATTTATAAATATGATATACTTCCATATATTTTTATTTTTATTGTACGAAAGGTTAGGGTGGGGGAGGGGGTTGGGGGCTCCCCATATAGCCTCTATTTTGACTGAACTCATTAAAGGCTTTGTTGCATGTATGCCGATGTAACGGCGATGGGTTCATAAATGGAGGCTCAGCAATATAACCTTTAGGTTCCAATCTAGAGAGCATCAAAACAAAGTAATCCAAAGCATCCTGATTCTTCAGAAAGACTTTGGTATCTTACTTAGGAACAAGGATACGTACCACACCTCGTTTTCGCAGGCTAAAAAAATAAACATCTAAAGTAGTCCCCATGGTACCTTCAACGGCCCACAAACCCAGAAAGGTGCACAAAGTATGTGGTACCCCCTTACATGTAACCAAACCTGGTGGAGCTCACATTTGTGGGGAACCTCCTGCGCCATATAAGCAGTAAATGTGAGCTGAGCATTGCACAAAGGAACTAAAACTTGCATCCCGTCAACACTTTCCAGATCCTCAAAAGAAGGGAAACGTACTAAGAAGGCATTTTCTCAATAAGGCAAGGCCTCACACTACTTCCATCTATCACGAACATAAACCCGTCTTGTAATTTTCCTGTGAACCGCATCTACGGTTACATTCTGTCCAACACCTTCCACAAGAGCGATAGGAGTCTGACTGGTCGCGAAATGCTCACGAACCACACTATCTAGGAACTGAGTAAACAAAGTTGTATCTGAACCAACACCAGTCATATAGGGAGTGAGACACGGTTGTTTCAGAACTGAGCATCTCAAGGTAAGATGAGCAGAATTACCACAGATGTAACAATAATGCATCACTACTTTACAATCTTTAGAAGCATGTGTATCCATTGCAGACTTCCCATCTTATTCGGCTTTTTGCTAGTAGTCGCAATCACAGGCACAGTATTAGTCGAGCGACAATAGTAAGAGGAGCTGTGCCTTGGTTGTGGTGCTGTCCTTGCGGATTATACTGGTGATCGAGCTAGACCAGGATATATATGGTGACACATATGCGCCAGGACCATATGCCCCTAGCTGAGGTGGATGACTAGAGCAGCAAGCGTATATAAAGCCTATGATCATCAGGCCATCTGGGCAGCATACACTTTGGTCACAAGTTTAGCGCTAGTTCATGTTCATCACTTTGTAGTGGATGGAATCATCGCTGCTAGTCCGGGGCTTGACGGTTCGGCGGGGAGTCCCCGTGCTGGTGTCACCGGCAGCGCCTACGCCTCGGGAGACCAAACCTCTGTCCGACATCGACGACGCTGAGGGCATGCGGTTCTACAGCTCCGCCATCCACCTGTACCACGGCGACTCGAGCAAACAGGGCGTGAACCCGGCCACGGTGATCCGGGAAGCTCTGGCCAGGGCGCTCGTCCCCTATTACCCCCTGGCCGGCCGCCTCCGTGAGGAGGCAGGGAGGAAGCTCGTGGTGAAGTGCGAGGCGCAGGGCGTCCTGTTCGTGGATGCTGACGCGGACATCACTGCGGCGGAGTTGGGGGACGTGCAGTGCCCGCCATTCCCCTGCTTCGAGCACTTCATACTGGAGAGCACCACCAACTCCGGCTCGGAGCCCGTCATTAACCGACCTTTGATTTACATGCAGGTTGGTACCAAACGATCGTGTTAAAACTGTTCAATTAATTAGCTAGCTAGCTACCCTAAACCCTTAACCTTCATAACCACCGGAGAGGACGATGCATGGCCTGTAGGTGACGAGGCTCAAGTGTGGTGGTTTCATCTTGGGGCAGCGAGTGTGCCACTGCGTGGCGGACGCACCTGGGGCCATGCAGTTCGAGAAGCTCATCTGCGACCTGGCTCGCGGCGGTCGCGGCGCCACACTGCCACCATTGGTGGTGCCCGCCTGGGGTAGGGAGTTGTTCATGGCCAGGCGACCGCCGCAGCCGTCCTACCCACACCTGGAGTACAGCGAGCCGGCGGGCGGGCCAGCGGACCGGATGTTAATGACGACGCAGCAGGCCAGTGGTGATGACATGCTGGTTCCCTGCCGCTTCTTCTTCGGGCCATGTGAGATCGCGGAGCTGCGCCAGCGGGCGCCGCCACACATGCGAGGAGGGTGCTCCCAGTTCGAGCTAATGGCGGCCTATATATGGCTTGGCCGCACGGCCGCGCTCGGGTACGGTGCCAGGGAGGAGGTGCGTCTTTCCTTCACCGTGAACGCGCGGGGCCGCGCCGACGTGCCGCTCCCGGAGGGCTTCTACGGGAACGCGTTCGCTCACTCCGTGGCGGCGACTACTGCCGGCGAGTTGTGCGCGGGCGGGCTGGGCTATGCTCTGGAGCTGGTGAAGAAGGCCAAGTCAGGCCTGACGTACGACTACCTGCTGTCAGTGGCGGACTTGATGGTGCTTCGGGGCCGGCCCCTCTTCACGCTGTTGAGGACATTCATCGTCTCCGACGTCAGACACGTCGGCTTCAACACCTTGGACTTCGGGTGGGGCCAGGCCATCTTCGCCGGGCCGGCCAAGTGTGGAGAGGGGCCCTTCCCTGGCGTAACCACCTACTTCTCCATCTCCAAGAATGGCAAGGGGGAGGAGGGCACCGCGGTGCCCATCTGCCTGCCCAAGGACGCCATGGAAAAGTTCAAGCTCCATCTCCAAGGCCTAACTGCTGGCAACATCTAGGCCCTCGTACATGCACATATATATATATATATATATATATATATATATATATATATATATATATATACGTCATCAATAAAGTGCATCTCTCCATGGGTGCTATTCTATTTCTTTCTCAATAATTTTTGTTCAGGTGCTTGGTTATTTATCTGTGTTTGTGGTTTGTACGATTACCAACAGTGTCACATGTTCTCTACTTGTTCCCGTGTAGTTTGTCTGTAATTTACTGGACCTATTGTGTGATGAAGCGAATATATCAAGACACTTTTTGGTGTCAGTTTTGTAACACCCCTAGTTTTATTAGTTAGATAATTAGGGTTTTGTTGTGAGCATCATCTAACTTGCTAAATAAAAATGTGTGCAAGAAAGAAACAAAACAAAACCCTAAACCCTATTTGTCCCCTCTCTTGAAAAACCTTCTAAAATGATTTTGAATTTTGAAAACCCTATTTGTCCCCTCTAGCCTGCTCGCTTGCTATAGCCACCACTCGCCGTTGTCCTGCAAGCTCCGCCGCCGCTGTTAGCCGTAGTTGCTTCCCCGACGACCCTAACCAAGAACGCGTGCAGTCTCGTCGCCCCAATCGCCCCATAGCACCGTCCCCTATCATCGTATGGTGTGTCCGCCAGCAAGCCGATGTGGCGTCACTGTGGCATCGACGTGGCCGTGACGTGGACACAACTCAAGCTTCACCAGCGTGGCGACCTACGCGGCATACATGTTCAGCAGTTAGTGACTAGGGCTGGCTAAGGCCGAGTAAAAACAATCCAACAGTTGTGCTGACCTCGTTATGACGCAATAAACCCTTTTAATTTCGTTTAATATTTTTATAAAATGGTCAAATATTGTAAATTGAATAACTTATTATCTGTAAATCAGAAAAATTGTTTAAAAATGATATATACACTTTAGCATGAAAATCATGCATTGCTAAGCAACTTGAATTAATAAGTTTAATTAGAAGAACATGGTCAACCCGCGTAGGTGATTCCAAGGTTTCCTAGAATTAGGGTTTACTTCTCCCGGACCCTGTTTAAAATGCGAGCATGTTTCAGGATTTCATCTCAGTACTATTTAATTTGTCATATCATCATTCTTGCTTGAGCATTGCATCGATGTCATGTGTTGATTGTTTCCCTTTCTTTCCGGTGTTTCGCTTCTTTCTGGTAGAATACGAGATCCACTCCGAGATCGATGCCAGAGGTCAACACCATCAAAGATCAATGCTTGACCAACTATAATCAAGTCAAGTACAAAAGGCTTCCGAAGTTCTTCTTATTAATTATCAATAGCAAAAGGAAAGCATAGCCCCACCATTAAACAATCCCATGATTTCAAAGTATTTCAATTCTTTTCATGATGCATGCGTTTCTATTATGATCTTTTATCGATAGATAGAGTATCCTATATGTTGCATGATTCCTTTCGAAGCATATATTAACTGATCCTCTGCTCCTAGCATAACTAGGTCTGGCTTGTGTGCAATGCTAGAGCTTATATTTGTGTCATGCTTAGCCATGCTTAGCTATTGGTGCTAATTCATCTTAATAATGTATCAGATGCAAATGAATCTAGTAAGATAGGAGAACGTGATATAAGGTGATATCAGTGATGAAGGTTAAACATGGTAAGACTTATATGTGATGGCACGGGGATGTGGTTTTTCTAGTCCCATGCTTGCCACAACTAGGACCTGAGTCCTTGCCTTCGGAACCAAGATGAGCGTACAGCTACACGGGGACTGGAAAACCCCTCGATCAACTAACTTGCGTAGTAGATTCCATGAGTCACATAGTTGGGGCATTCCATTTGGCGTACGCACTGAAAAGGTACGGCCACACGGGGAATGAAAAACCTCTCGATCAACTAACTTGTCTAGTATATTCCACGAGTCACGTAGTTGGGTCTTCCCATTTGGCATACGCATTGAAAACATTTTAAAAAGAGATAGAGAAGGAGGTGCATTATAGCTGGTAGTATGGTGGATTATATTAATTTGAAAAACAAGTATACATTGTTTGCAATTACATCGACAAGAAAAAAAGGTGGGTCATCCTCCCATAATTGGGATTCACCATAGCTTACCTAACTAGAACAAGAGCAGTAAAATTTGACCCCCTAAGACCGGTTGGTCGCAGAAGTTATCCACATAACCTCCCACCAAATGTTGATACTACTCCGTACAAGATATAGGGGACTATGTAACCCCATATACTCCCTCCTATCCATATTAGTTATTACTAAATTAGTTGTATCTTGCACCAAAACACGTCTAGATACATCTGATTCAGTGAAAATTAATATGGATCGGAGGGAGATCATAGCAGCCAGATTGACCTCCTGAATATATATCTTGTAGGGTTATTCCATTAAAATAAGATTGGGTGGCCCAATACAATAACCCCAACATATTCTGCCTAGTGATGCCGCCTTACGCCTGGCGCGGTCTGTGCCCATGTCCATGAGCTCCCATAGTGCCCGCTCAACACGGGGCACCGCCATTACCTGAGCAACCGCTTGTGCTCCGAGGTGCTGGCACAGCAGCACGAGCGTTCACGCGGCGCTCTCCCTGGACCATTCCGTGTCGTGCCTCATTCCCTCCACGAGACGTGACACCGCTCCATCCATTTTGATGATGGACTCGACGCCGCCTCGCTTGGCCAGTGCCGCCAGTATTGCTGTAGTGGCTGTGTCGTCGTGGTTCCTCATGGCAGACAAGGCGACTTCAAGCACTCCAACATCCAGGAGAATAGGGACGCTCTCCGTCTCGCCAGCCAGTGACAAAAGGGCGGCCAACGCGTCCCTTTTCGTGCTCGTCGGACCGCGCTAGATGGGCCAGCTTTTCCATGACAGATGTATTTCCACCTATGCAACGGCTATACGTCTGGACGGACGCCAATCTGAGCACTGTGGCAGCGGCATTTTCCTTAGAGCGCCATGCTGCGCTGGAACACATGATATGGATGACTGCCTCTACGACACCATGGGCGTGCATGATGCAGTTTTTATTGGCCTCGAGAATTGAGAGGTTTAGCAGCACAGTCATGGCATTGAGCTGGAGCCCGGCATCCTCCGAGTAGAGCAGGGGCACGAGCATGGGCTCAACACCGGCATCTCCGACCATTGCGTGGTTGTGTGAGCTTGAATTGGAGAGCAGCTGGATCTTGTGTACGATAGGGCTGGCCATGTCAGGGCTGAAAGACACGGCGGAGAGCTTGTTCACCAGAAACGATGTTGTCATGCGTGCCACCTCAAGCGTAGCCTTATTTGGTGCCTGCTCCTCGTTCCTCCTGCTTGCTTGGCATACTTCTATGGCGGGGACACTATTGTCCCGGCACCAGATGGATATGAGGTTCTTGACGGACTTGTTAGGCACAAGTTCCAAGTTGGCCAATACTTTGTTGGAAATATGCCCTAGAGACAAATAGTAGTAAGGACTATTATCATATTTCATATAGTTTATGATTAAGTTTTATATCATGCTATAACTGTATTAAGTGGAAACATCAATACACATGTGATATACAAACAACTAGGGGTTCCGAGTGAAACTCTAGTCACTGGTTCATTGGTCAACAGATGATCATGTTTCCTGATCATGTGGCATTTATGCCAGTTGGAAATGAGGTCATCTCATTCTGAGAATGAGATGATGAACCGATACCCAACCTAAACATCGTGACCCGATCATGTCACGAAGTTCAAGTTACGATGATTAGAAATGGATCCTTGTAGACTATTCCTTAGACCGTGAGGCTATATCAATCACTGTCTCCTGAGAGTGCTTAGATAGCATCAAACACCATCTTGTAAAACAGTGGTTATAAAGGTGTGTTCAGGTGCTCGGAGGAAACCATAGAGGCAATATATGTCAAGAGCGAGATTTGTCCGTCCATGTGACGGGAAGATACTCAAGGGCCCACTCGGAGAAGTTATATCCAATAGTTGCGTGGCGTGTGATTGGATCACGGGGATATCACTTGGCGGAACGAGTCAAGTAGCATTGTTCAGTAACGAGATTGAACACGACATGGTGATGTCAATGATCAGATCTCGGGCAATGCAAGTATTGAATGACAAAGGTAATAAGACACGACTGTCCCGGTTCAAACGACGAAAGATCTTCGTGGAACGCACAGGGGTCACATGGCCATCCAGGTCCCTCTGTCGATCATTGGTTCAGGAGTGTCCCGACCATGTCTGGAGTGTTCCCGAACCGTGGGGTATCACGCTTAAGGGCTTGATGATGCTTAGAGAGTGTTTATGGGATTGGTAGAATCACCGAAGAAAAGAAGGGAGAAAACCGGAAGGGTTTCGGTAAGTCCAAAGGATGTCCGGAGTGGAGGTGGAAGGTGTTCCATGGCCACGGAGGTTGAATAATATATGAATGAATGTTAAATGTTGATTTAATCATTTATTCATAATTATTTAATAAAGAGAAAATCAATTTTAATGGTCAAAGGCTTAATGGGCCAATTCTAGAGGGAGAGGGCCCATTAGGGAAAGGAGAGAGGGAGAAGGGGCAAGGGGCTGGCCGGCTGGGCCTACCCCCCCCCCCCCCCGCACGGGGCCCACTAGGGGCTGGTCGGCGGCCTCCCCACCCCCTCCTCTCCTTTAGTCCCACCCTGGGACTTTGAGGGAGGGTGTACCCGCTCCTCCCCTATATATAGTGGGGTATTTGGCCAAGATAAACACACCAATAATCAATAGAGGTCTCCCCACTTTTGGAGCACCTCTAATTGATATTTTCTCTCTCTCCTTCTCTCTCTCGTGACCGTGGTCCCAAGTCTGGACTGCGCGAGCGAGAGACATCTTCACCGCGGAGTGATGACTACGCACTTCTATTCTTGTAGATAGTTGTTGGGCCTCCAAGTGCAGAGGTTTGTAGATTAGCAGCAAATTTTCCCATAAGTGGATCACCCAAGGTTTATCGAACTCAGGGAGGAAGTGGTCAAAGGTACCCCCTCTCAAGCAACCCTGCAATCAAGATACAAGAAGTCTCTTGTGTCCCCAACACACCCAATACACTTGTCAGGTGTATAGGTGCACTAGTTCGACGAAGAGATAGTGAAATACAAGTGGTAACGGTGATAGAAGTTAGCTTGATGGCGTGGAAAAGACTAAAGTAAAACTGAAATAAAGATGGAAGCAAGGAAACATGTAACAGATCTAGTAGCAAACAGTGTATCAATGCTTAGAAACAAGGCCTAGGGATCATACTTTCACTAGTGAACACTCTCATATAAATATCTTCTCTTTATGATACTACTCTCCGGTTGGACACTCTAATTGATGGTAGGGCTATAACAGCACACCTCAAAGTAAGTCTTTCCCATCTAGAAAACCCCACACTGTCACCTTGAGTACTATATGAGTCCAACAAACACCACAATTTCATAAAGACATCCAACTCCAAATATAACTCATAACACGTATTTGTAATCTCTAGCCTAAGTGCCACCATGGTGTGCACGCTGTCACTTTCACACACATGGGGAGAGCAGAGATCTATTTAAGCACTTGAGTAGCAAGGTATATCTAATTGATCACAAAGCCCATGATCATAATATGATCACGCATAGAGAGAGAGAGATGAACACATAGCTACCGATAGAACCCTTAGCCTCGAGAGAGAACTACTCCCTCCTCATCATGGGAATCAGCAATGGTGATGGAGATGGTGGTGGAGATCGATGGAGATGGCTCCGGGGGCACTTCCCCGTCCCAGCAGGGTGCTGGAATAGAGACTTTCTGTCCCCTGAATCTCCCCTTTGGTGGCGGCGGCGCTGCGGAACTTTTCGTGGCTGGAGGCTCGATGATTTTAGGGTTTATGCATCGGGAGGCTTCTTATAGGCGAAAAGGCAAGGTCGGTGGGCGGCCAGGGGGCCCACACCATGCCCTGGCGCGGCCTGGGGGGACCCGCACCATGGGGTGGTGTGGCCACCCTGTGGCACCTCTCCGACTCTCCTTCTGGCTCTGTGAGTCTTCCGGGAAAATATCAACTTTGGCTTTTGTCCGGTCCAATTCCGAGAATATTGATTTTCTGACTTTCCTGGAACCAAAAACAGCAGAAAACAGGCAACTGGCATTGTGGCATCTTGTTAATAGGTTAGTCCAAGAAATCATATGAAAGGTACTCCAAAGTGTGGACAAAACATAAGAAAGTAGATAAAACCAAGCATGGAACATCAAAAATTATAGATACATTTGCAATGTATCAACATCCCCAAGCTTAACTCCTGCTAAGAAAGAATAATTTTTGAGGTGACATGCACCATCAAAGACTTAATCAAAGTATTTGTAAAACATTCAAAGCTGGGATCATAGTACTTCAATCATAGCATGAAAGACAGAGTTCTAGAAATAAGACAAAGAAACTATGATGCAACATGAAAAGGCATAAATAAAAGATTCATGAATAACAATGCTTTGCAAGACGTTTGTTTGTTTCACATAAAGAAAACATAGCATAATAGTATTCAGCTTGTCCCTCAATAGAGTAGCAAATATAAATGCATAGGACACCTTCAAAGTTCATAAGAATGACTAGATACAATAGTTTAAACAAGCAATATCAAAGTATGCATCAATCAACTAGTCTTGGGACAATGCACACAGAACTAAGAATGGCCACTATGCTCTCAAAGTAGGTGCATAAAGATAGAAGGTGGAGACTCAATACTATGGTGGAAGAAAGGCCTTTGTAAAAGGAAGTAGGGATTCAAGTCTCATAAAGAGCTTCCAAAAATTATGGTACTTGTAGCTTTCATCTCTCATTGCCCCTATCATAAGCATCTTGAAGGTGATTAAGGTTAAAGTGACACAACTAAGAGGATATGCTTGACAAGTTATAAACCGAAATCTCATGCCCCTTACTTACGAAGACCGATCCTCATGCTATTCAACTTCAGTCACGAGTAAGCTCTTGTCATTATAAGTACATGTGTATCATTAAGAACCGCCAACGGGGTACCCCTTGCACATGATATGGGAGCTTTCCCATAATCAAAATGATAAGGCAAGCAGACAATGAGCATCTCATCGATCTTTTTATTTGCTATTTGCATAGGTTTTTATTGAGGATGCTTCATAGAGTGCTCATTATGGTGATGCTGCAAGTTTCCACCATGATTAGGCATGGCTTAGGCTAGCGGCCTAGGCGTTTCTCTAACACACGTACAAACTCCATGATCTTACAAGTTCCACTTTTATTTCACACCGCCGGGATCCATAAGCAAAAGAACATGATATCCATGGGGTACAAAGTACAAGTGCAATGTTGAAAGCGTTCCCCATGATACATGGTTCTGCTAACTTCAACTTATAAAGCGCAAGCATATACGCAACAAAGAAGGACCCAATGGTTCAAGTTTATTAAGTGCAAAAAGTAAAGTGTGCCATCAAGTTCATGAGAGCTTTAATCACTAGTTTTCTCATAACAAGTTTAATTTGGAAGGTAGACAAAAACATGAATATACTTGGAATAGCATATGCTAGTAGGTAGGTATGGTGGACTCTTTGGAAACTTGGTTTAAGGAGTTGGATGCATGAGTGGAACTCATACTTGGTTGATGAGGCTAGCAAAAGACTGGGAGCGACAAACTAAGAGAGCAATAATGGCAATAATCATGCAAAGCGACAAAACATCATTGATCAAAGCATAAAGTGATACTACAAGTTGAAAACTATAGGATCATAAAGGCTATGGTGACTTGAGATAGTCATAACATGGTGTGAGCATGTGCCAAGTCAACCCAAATAAAGCATCAAAGGAGAATACCACTATACTATGCTTTAATATGCTAAAACAACGCATGATTCATCCAAGGCACATTAAGCAATCTCAATTGTTTATAACAAGTCATGCTACAGCAAAGAATACTAAGCACAAAGCCAAAACAATATCAAGCATGGCATGACAAAGCATAGGCCACAGTCAAAACCGAGCTCTTTTTACCACATAAGCATGAACTTTCCTATTCTTTTCCAAACCAAACCAAACTATTTGCAAACCAATGTATGAAAGAGGGGGTCCAACCAATTTATTCAGCAAACTAATCAAACAACGCAAACGAAAAACCAAAACGAAAACGAAAAAGAAGACGCTCCAAGAACAACACAACTGTGTATGAAACAATAAAAATGAAGTGTTTGGAAGAAACCTGGGATTTTTATTGATGAAGAAGGGGATGCCTTGGGCATCCCCAAGCTTTGACGCTTGTACTTCTTGGATATTTCTTGGGGTGACATGAGTGGAATCCCCAAGCTTGAGCTTTAGTCCATCCTTCATCTCATTAGTCATTCCTTCCATATACCTGAAATTTTTCCTTCATACAAAACTTTACACAATCTTTATTAGCAACATTAGTGCACTCAAGATAAATAAGACTTAAGGTTCAGTTCTAACACCAAATAAACTTCCATTAAAACACTAGCTACTATAGCACTTCCCTCAAAAAGCTTAATTCCCCAAAAGAACTCAAAAAGGAACCAACAAGAAGCAAATGCAAATAATGGCAGAAATCTATCAAAACAGACGAGCAGGTAAAAACCAATTTTTTCGAAGACCTTCTGTTGCTCAAATAAAAAAGTGTTGAACTAACGAAAGTTAGATAACAACCTGGGGCAGAAGCACAAAAATGCACGCCTCAAAGGACGTACAGAGATTTTACACGAATTTTTACGGTGAAGCATAGAAATCTGTTTCGAGACAGGAACTTTCTCAATCATTACTTCTCTCTCATTAGAGGTTACTCTTGGCACAAAAAGCAAATAAAAAGGATAAGGAGCGGTTATTACTGAATTAATAACTTCCAAGATTCATCTAAAACTTTTGGGTTATCTCCCAATAAGTACTTTTCTTTAACGCCTTTAAGTTAGGCATGATAATTTGAGAAGATGCTCACATAAGAAATATGAATTGAAGTAAAAGAGAGCATCAAGAAGCAAATTTAAAGCACATTTAAGTCTAACCCGCTTCCTATGCATAGGACTCTTGTAAAGAAACAAGTCATGAAAGCACAAAGCAACAAGCATAGAAAAGCAAAACAAGTGCAACTTTAAGACTTTCAACATAAAGAGGGGAAACTTAATATTATTGAGACACATAAAACCATGTTTCCCTATCTCATAATAACTTTCAGTAGCATCATGAATAAAATTAACAATATAACTATCACATAAAATATTCTTATCATGCGCCACATGCATATAATCATTATTACTCTCCACATAAGCATAGTTATTCTTATTAATTGTAGTGGGAGCAAATTCAACAAAATAGCTATCACTATTATTCTCATCACCATAATCATTAAATATAGGAGGCATATTGTAATCATAATTAATTTCCTCCTCAATAGTAGGTGGACTGAAAATATCATATTCATCATTGTAATCATCATATATTGGAGGCATAGTATCATGAAAGTAAATTTTATCCTCCATGCTTGGGGGCCTAAAAAGATCATTTTCATAAAAACTAGCTTCCCCAGCTTAGACTTGTCCATAGCATTAGCAATAATGGTGTCCAAAGAATTCATACTAACAACATTTCTATTAGCATGCAAATAAAGTTCCATAGGTTTTTTAATTTTCTCTTCAAACACTTCATGTCCTAACTCAAGATAAATACTATAAAGCTCTCTAATTGTTTTGTTGTTTTCCATTAAGCCTAACTAGTGAAAACAAGAAACAAAAAGATTTAATTGCAGAATCTAAAGGAAATAACTTCGAGCACTCACACCGGAAAATAGGCGTTTTCCGTGGGAGGTTCTTCTTCTTTAATCCTCCGGTGTGAATACCTTTTACCTTCCTCCCCGGCAACGTCGCCAGAAAATAGCTTGATGTCTACGCACTTCTATTCTTGTAGACAGTTGTTGGGCCTCCAAGTGCAGAGGTTTGTAGAACAACAACAAGTTTTCCCTTAAGTGGATCACCCAAGGTTTATCGAACTCAGGGAGGAAGTGGTCAAAGGTATCCCCTCTCAAGCAACCTTGCAATCAAGATACAAGAAGTCTCTTGTGTCCCCAACACACCCAATACACTTGTCAGGTGTATAGGTGCACTAGTTCGACGAAGAGGTAGTGGAATAGAAGTGGTAACGGTGATAGAAGATAGCTTGATGGCGTGGAAAATACTAAAGTAAAACTGAAACAAAGATGGAAGCAAGCAAACATGTAACAGATCTAGTAGCAAACAGTGTATCAATGCTTAGAAACAAGGCCTAGGGATCATACTTTCACTAGTGAACACTCTCATATAAATATCTTCTCTTTATGATACTACTCTTAACTACTCTCCGGTTGGACACTCTAATCGATGGTAGGGCTATAACAGCACACCTCAAAGTAAGTCTTTCCCATCTAGAAAACCCCACACTGTCACCTTGAGTACTAGATGAGTCCAACAAACACCACAATTTCATAAAGACATCCAACTCCAAATATAACTCATAACAAGTATTTGTAATCTCTAGCCTAAGTGCCACCATGGTGTGCACGCTGTCACTTTCACACACATGGGGAGAGCAGAGATCTATTTAAGCACTTGAGTAGCAAGGTAGATCTAATTGATTACAAAGCTCATGATCATAATATGATCACGCATAGAGAGAGATATGAACACATAGCTACCGATAGAACCCTTAGCCTCGAGAGAGAACTACTCCCTCCTCATCATGGGAATCAGCAATGGTGATGGAGATGGTGGTGGAGATCGATGGAGATGGCTCCGGGGGCACTTCCCCGTCCCAGCAAGGTGCCAGAACAGAGACTTTATGTCCCCCGAATCTCCCCTTCGGTGGCGGCGGTGCTGCAGTGATGGGTTCGTAGCATGGAAAACAAAAAATTTCTACCGCAAGAACGAACAAAACCCAGATCTAATCTAGATAAAAGCCAAGATCTAATCTATTAGACATGAGCAACGAGATAGATAGGAACTAACCCTCGTAGATCCGAAAGCGTTAACGAGATTAGATCTCGTGGTTGATGTAGTCGATCACTTGCCGATCTCAAGATCGTGTGGACGATCCTTCCGGCATCGCGTTCCGGCAGCACTTCCGCAGTCGGTCAAGTGGACGATCCTTCCGACGCCGCGTTTCGGCAGCGCTTCCGCTGTCGGTCACACGTGCGGAGTCGAAGCAGACCTTCCTCTCCCCGTTCCAGCGAGCAGCGGAGGTAGTAGATCTTCTCCACGGAATCCCAGCAGCACGACGGCGTGGTGGTGGTGGAGTAGAGAATTCTGCAGGGCTTCGCCTATGCCTGTGCAGAAGAAAGGTGGAGGAGAGAGGCGACATAGATTGGAGTTATGAGAGCAGGGGAGGAGGGGGCGCCCCTGCCCTTCTATTTAAGGGGGGAGGCGCGCCTAGGGAGGGGGAGTCCTAGTAGGACTCCCCTCCTATGGCCGGCGGTGGGAAGGGGGGAGGAGTCCTCCTCCCCCACGAATCCATGTCTTGCCCCACTAGGTTTCCTTTGACCCTTTCTTGGTTTTCAAGCAAACTCCAAGAAATCCTCTAGAACCTTCCAGAACATTCCGAAACCTTCTAGAATCTCCATACAAACACTCCGGAACATTTCCTAACTCAGAAAATGATCCCCTATATATGAATCTTATTCTCCAGACAATTCCGGATCTCCTCGTGATGTCCCGAATCCAATCCGAGACTCCGAACAACATTCGGTCTCCAACGCATATTCCATATCTACTTAAAACAACTTCGAACCTTAAGTGTGTCACCCTACGGTTCGTGAATATGTAGACATGATAGAGACACATCTCCTATCAATAACCATCAGCGGGACCTAGAGATCCATAATGGATCCCACATACTCAACGATGACTTCGCGATCGATTGAACCACTTACATACGAAACCAATTCCCTTTGTCTCACGATACTATACTTATCCGAGGTTTGATCGTCGGTATCTCCATACCTAGTTCTACCTCATTACTGATAAGTACTCTTTACTCGTTCCGTGATATGTCATCCCTTGTGACCTAGTCACATGCTTGCAAGCTAACTAGATAACATTCCACCGAGAGGGCCCAGAGCATATCTATCCGTCATATGGATGGACAAATCCCAATCTTGGTTCATGCGCTTCAACACATACTTTCAGAATACCCAATGACACTTTTATAACCACCCAGTTACGAAGCGGTGTTTGATGTCATCAAATTATCCATCCGGTGATGGTGATTAACATAACCTCATGGTCGAAGGATTAGGTTACTATGTATTTGAAAGCTTACAGCAATACGAACTTAATGACTTGATCTTATGCTACGCTTACTATGGGTGTGTGTCCATCACATCATTCTCCTAATGATATAACCTTGTTATTAATCACATCCAATGTCCATGATCAGGAAACCATGATCATCAATTAATCAACAAGCTAGTTCAACAAGAGGCTTACTAGGGACTCTTTTATGTTTACAAAACACACATGTATTAGTGTTTCCTAATAATACAATTATAGCATGGGATGTAAACATTCATCATAAACACAAAGATATAATAATAATCAATTTTATTATTGCCTCTTGGGCATATGTCCAACAGTCTCCCACTTGCACTAGAGTCCATAATCTAGATTACATGGTAATATACCGAACACCCATGGCGTTCTGGTGTTGGTCATGCTTTGCCCTAGGGAGAGGTTTAGTCAACGGATCTGCCACATTCAGATGAGTGTGTACTTTGCAAATCTTTATGTCACCATCTCTGACATACTCGCGAATAGCGTGGAAACGTAGCTTGATGTGCTTCAGCTTGCTATGTGACCTTGGCTCTTGTGCATTAGCTATGGCACCTGTGTTGTCACAGTAGATGGCCATCGGGTCCAACGCACTGGGAACTACGCCGAGTTTAGTAATGAATTCCTTCATCCAAACGGCTTCTTGTGCAGCCTCCGAAGCAGCTATGTATTCCGATTCAGTCGAAGATTTCGCCACAACGCTTTGCTTCGCACTCCTCCAGCTCACTGCAGCACCATTCAAAACAAATATGTATCCCGACTGAGACTTTGAGTCATCCGGATCGGTGTTCCAACTAGCATCGGTGTAACCGTTTACAACAAGTTGTTCATCACCTCCATAAGAAAGAACCATATCCTTAGTCCTATTTAGGTACTTTAGGATATTCTTGACCGCTGTCCAGTGCTCCATTCCAGGATCACTTTGATATCTGCTAGTCAAACTAACAGCATGTGCTATATCCGGTCTTGTACACAGCATGGCATACATGATAGAACCTATGGCCGAGGCATAGGGAATATTATTCATCTTTTCTCTATCTTCTGCCATAGCTGGACTTTTAGTTTTACTCAAGGTCTTACCTGACAACATGGGCACGAACCCTTTCTTGCTATCTTCCATTCTAAACTTCTTTAGAACTTTGTCCAAGTATGTACTTTGTGAAAGCGCTATTAGGCGTCTTGATCTATCTCTATAAATCTTGATGCCTAGAATATATGCCGCTTCGCCAAGATCCTTCATTGAAAAACTATTATTCAAATAGGTTTTGACGCTATTAAGAAGTGCTATATCATTCCCAATCAACAATATGTCATCTACATATAGTACTAGGAACGCTACAGAGCTCCCACTCACTTTCTTGTAAATACAAGCTTCTCCATAAGTTTGTATAAATCCAAAGTTTTTGATTACTTTATCAAAACGTTGATTCCAACTCCGGGATGCTTGCTTTAGTCCATAAATGGAGCGCTGAAGTTTGCATACCTTGTCAGCATCTTTAGGATCGACAAAACCCTTGGGTTGTACCATATACAACTCTTCCTCAATGTCACCATTAAGGAACGCCGTTTGGACATCCATCTGCCAAATCTCATAATCGAAATATGCAGCAATTGCTAACAAAATCCTCACAGACTTTAGCTTCGCTACTGGTGAGAAAGTCTCATCATAGTCAACTCCTTGAATTTGTCGGACCCCTTTCGTGACAAGTCGAGCTTTATAGACGGTAACATTACCATCAACATATGTTTTTCTCTTGAAAATCCATTTGTTCTCGACAGCCTTATGGCCATCCGGTAAGTCCACCAAAGTCCACACTTGGTTTTCGTACATGGATCCCATTTCGGATTTCATGGCTTCTAGCCATTTGTCGGAATCTGGGCTCACCATAGCTTCTTCATATGTCGCTGGGTCATCAGCGTTGTCCACCAACATGACGTTCAAGGAAGAGTCATACCAATCAGGAGTGGTACGAACCCTCGTTGACCTGCGAGGTTCAGCAGTAACTTCATTTGAAATTTCATGATCATTATCATTAGCTTCCTCTCCAATTGGTGCAGGCGGCACAAAAACATCTTCCGGTGCTGCGCTACTCTCAAATTCGAGAGAAGGTTCAATAACCCCATCGAGTTCTACTTTCCTTCCAGTCACCTCTTTCGAGAGAAACTCCTTCTCAAGAAAGGATCCATTCTTTGCAACGAAAACTTTGCCTTCGGATCTATGATAGAAGGTATACCTGATTGTTTCTTTAGGGTATCCTATGAAGACGCATTTCTCCGCTTTGGGTTCTAGCTTATCAGGTTGTAACTTCTTTACATATGCCTCGCAACCCCAAACTTTAAGGAACGACAACTTAGGTTTCTTACCAAACCACAATTCGTACGGTGTCGTTTCAACGGATTTAGATGGTGCCCTACTTAAAGTGAATGCGGCTGTCTCTAATGCATAGCCCCAAAATGATAACGGTAAATTTGTAAGAGACATCATAGACCGAAACATATCTAAGAGAGTTCGATTACGACGTTCGGACACACCATTACGCTGTGGTGTTCCCGGCGGTGTCAACTGCGAAAGTATTCCACATTTCTTTAAATGCATGCCAAACTCATAACTCAGATATTCACCTCCACCGTCAGAACGCAGAAACTTAATCTTCTTGTTACGATGATTTTCCACTTCACTTTGAAATTCCTTAAACTTCTCGAAAGTTTCGGACTTATGTTTCATAAAGTAGACATACCCATATCTACTCAAGTCATCCGTGAAAGTGAGAACATAACGATATCCACCACGCGATGCTACACTCATTAGACCGCACACATCGGTATGTATTATTTCCAATAAGTCTGTAGCTCGCTCCATTATTCCAGAGAATGGAGTCTTAGTCATTTTTCCCATTAGACATGCTTCGCATCTTTCAAGTGATTCAAAATCAAGTGATTCAAGAAGTCCATCAGAATGGAGTTTCTTCATACGCTTCACTCCAATGTGACCAAGACGACAGTGCCACATGTATGTAGAATTATCATTCAATTTTATTCGTTTAGCATCTATGTTGTGAACATGTGTATCACTACTATCGAGATTCAGTAAGAATAAACCATTCATCTCAGGTGCATTACCATAAAAGATATTACTCATATAAATCGAACAACCTTTATTCTCGGACTTAAAAGAGTAACCTTCTCGCAATAAACAGGATCCAGATATAATGTTCATGCTTAACGCAGGCACCAAATAACAATTATTTAAATTTAAAACTAATCCCGAAGGCAGATGTAGAGGGAGCGTGCCGACGGCGATCACATCAACCTTGGAGCCATTTCCAACGCGCATCGTCACCTCGTCTCTTGCCAGTCTTCGTTTATTCCGCAGCTCCTGTTTCGAGTTACAAATATGAGCAACCGAACCAGTATCAAATACCCAGGCACTACTACGATTACTAGTAAGATACACATCTATAACACATATATCAAATATACCTTTCTTCTTGATGTTGCCGTTCTTCAGATCTGCCAGGTACTTGGGGCAGTTACGCTTCCAGTGACCAGCACCCTTGTAGTAGAAGCACTCAGTTTCAGGCTTAGGACCAGCCCTGGGCTTCTTAGCAGGTGCGGCAGCTTTCTTGCCGTCCTTCTTGAAGTTGCCCTTGTTCTTAGGCTTGCCCCATCTCTTGAAATTGGTGGTCTTATTGACCATCAACACTTGGTGCTCCTTCTTTATCTCCACTTCAGCAGTTTTCAGCATGGACGACAGTTCAGGCAACGTCTTGTTCATGCAGTGCATGTTGTAGTTCATCACAAAGTTCTTGTAACTTGGTGGCAGTGATTGAAGGAGACGGTGAATCCCCAATTCATTAGGAATCGATATTCCCAACTCTTGTAGCTTCTTTGCGTACCCAGACATGGTGAGCACGTGCTCGCTAACGGAGCTTCCTTCTTCCATCTTACAGTTAAAGAATTTTTCGGAGGCCTCATAGCTCTCCATGGCCGCGCGAGTCTCAAAAATTAGCTTGAGCTCCTTAATGATCTCGAACGGGTCGTGGTGCTCAAAACGCTTCTGGAGCTCCGATTCTAAACCGTACAGGATGGCACACTGAACTGTGGAGTAATGATTTTCCCGAGTGGCGAAAACATTCTTTTCGTCATCGGTGGCATTATCTGCAGGTGGGTCACCTAGCGGTGCATCGAGCACATAGGTCAACTGACCAGCCCTGAGGACGATCTTCAGTCCACGGAACCAGTCCGCGAAATTGCTTCCATTGTTCTTAAGCTTTTCTTTCTCTAGGAACACATTGAAATTGATGGAGGGGGTCGCCATAATCTACAACAATTTGCAAGTAGTTTAGACTAAGTTTATGACAAATTGAGTTCTAATTTAATTCTTAAACTAACTAGGTGAACTCCCACTCGAAACAACATCCCTCACATTGTCTTAGTGATTACACGAACCAAGTCCACTACACCAAGTCCGATCTTCACGAGAGAAGATGTAGTTTCATCGGCGAACAATCTTCATGTTCATCATATCATTTATATGACTCATGCTCTACCTTTCAGTATTCCGTGTTCTGAGACCATGTCTGTACATGCTAGGCTCGTCAAGATAACCTTAGTTTCCGCATGTGCAAATCTGGCTTGCACCCGTTGTATGCACACGTAGAATCTATCACATCCGATCATCACGAGATGCTTCGAAACGACGAGTCTTAGCAACGGTGCCAACTAAGGGTGAACACTTTATTACTTGAAATTTAGTGAGAGGGATCATCTTATAATGCTACCAT
Source organism: Avena eriantha (assembly GCA_910589775.1). Taxonomy (NCBI): domain Eukaryota; kingdom Viridiplantae; phylum Streptophyta; class Magnoliopsida; order Poales; family Poaceae; genus Avena; species Avena eriantha. The sequence continues at coordinate 13,741,525 of OU342742.1, read as the reverse complement.
CGCGATCTAAGCAATACAAGATGCATAAAGGATTAACATCACAGGCAATTCATAATTAGTGTGATATGATATGGCCTTTTCTTCTGCGCCTTTGATCTCCATCTACAAAGCACGAACATGATCTCCATCATCACCAGCATTGCGTCAAGGTCAGTGGCGCCGCTTCATGGTTGTCCATCATCACCAGCAACTATTACAACTACTTGGAATAAAGCTATTACAAGATGAATAGACACGCAGGTCTTAACAGAATTAAAGACAACCATTAGGCTCCTGCCGGTTGCCATATTACAACAAGGATCATTGCATACATCAAATACAATCACAATCACATGTTGGCCATATCACATCACAAAACCCCTGCAAAAACAAGTTAGACGCCTCTAATTTTCTTTGCATGTTTTACGTGGTTTGGGGCTTTCGCATAAGACCGATCTTACCTACGAACAAGGACCACAACGTTGATACACGTGTTGTCAAGATGATCATTGTAAATTGAATCTTAACTATGGTGGGAGAGACAGACACCCGCAAAGCCACTTGTGCAAAGCAAGTTGCACGTCAAGCGTGGAGCAAGTCTCATGTGCGATGACATGTAATGTTAGCCCGAGCCGCTTCATCCCACCATGCCGCAAGATGCAAAGTACACGCTAAGACACCGACAACAAAAGCATCAACGCCCACAAAAACATTGTGTTCTACTCGTGCAATAGATCTACGCATAGATACGGCTCTGATACCACTGATGGGTTCGTAGCATGGAAAACAAAAAATTTCTACCGCAAGAACGAACAAAACCCAGATCTAATCTAGATAAAAGCCAAGATCTAATCTATTAGACATGAGCAACGAGATAGATAGGAACTAACCCTCGTAGATCCGAAAGCGTTAACGAGATTAGATCTCGTGGTTGATGTAGTCGATCACTTGCCGATCTCAAGATCGTGTGGACGATCCTTCCGGCATCGCGTTCCGGCAGCACTTCCGCAGTCGGTCAAGTGGACGATCCTTCCGACGCCGCGTTTCGGCAGCGCTTCCGCAGTCGGTCACATGTGCGGAGTCGAAGCAGACCTTCCTCTCCCCGTTCCAGCGAGCAGCGGAGGTAGTAGATCTTCTCCACGGAATCCCAGCAGCACGACGGCGTGGTGGTGGTGGAGTAGAGAATTCTGCAGGGCTTCGCCTATGCCTGTGCAGAAGAAAGGTGGAGGAGAGAGGCGGCATAGATTGGAGTTATGAGAGCAGGGGAGGAGGGGGCGCCCCTGCCCTTCTATTTAAGGGGGGAGGCGCGCCTAGGGAGGGGGAGTCCTAGTAGGACTCCCCTCCTATGGCCGACGGTGGGAAGGAGGGAGGAGTCCTCCTCCCCCACGAATCTGTGTCTTGCCCCACTAGGTTTCCTTTGACCCTTTCTTGGTTTTCAAGCAAACTCCAAGAAATCCTCTAGAACCTTCCAGAACATTCGAAACCTTCTAGAATCTCCATACAAACACTCCGGAACATTTCCTAACTCAGAAAATGATCCCCTATATATGAATCTTATTCTCCGGACAATTCCGGATCTCCTCGTGATGTCCCGAATCCAATCCGAGACTCCGAACAACATTCGGTCTCCAACGCATATTCCATATCTACTTAAAACAACTTTGAACCTTAAGTGTGTCACCCTACGGTTCGTGAATATGTAGACATGATAGAGACACATGTCCTATCAATAACCATCAGCGGGACCTGGAGATCCATAATGGCTCCCACATACTCAACGATGACTTCGCGATCGATTGAACCACTTACATACGAAACCAATTCCCTTTGTCTCACGATACTATACTTATCCGAGTTTGATCGTCGGTATCTCCATACCTAGTTCTACCTCGTTACTGATAAGTACTCTTTACTCGTTCCGTGATATGTCATCCCTTGTGACCTAGTCACATGCTTGCAAGCTAACTAGATAACATTCCACCGAGAGGGCCCAGAGCATATCTATCCGTCATATGGATGGACAAATCCCAATCTTGGTTCATGCGCTTCAACACATACTTTTAGAATACCCAATGACACTTTTATAACCACCCAGTTACGAAGCGGTGTTTGATGTCATCAAATTATCCATCCGGTGATGGTGATTAATATAACCTCATGGTCGAAGGATTAAGTTACTATGTATTTGAAAGCTTACAGCAATACGAACTTAATGACTTGATCTTATGCTACGCTTACTATGGGTGCGTGTCCATCACATCATTCTCCTAATGATATAACCTTGTTATTAATCACATCCAATGTCCATGATCAGGAAACCATGATCATCAATTAATCAACAAGCTAGTTCAACAAGAGGCTTACTAGGGACTCTTTTATGTTTACAAAACACACATGTATTAGTGTTTCCTAATAATACAATTATAGCATGGGATGTAAACATTCATCATAAACACAAAGATATAATAATAATCACTTTTATTATTGCCTCTTGGGCATATCTCCAACATGCAGAACTTTTCGTGGCTGGAGGCTTGATGATTTTAGGGTTTATGCATCAGGAGGCTTCTTATAGGCGAAGAGGCAAGGTCGGTGGGTGGCCAGGAGGCCCACACCATGCCCTGGCACGGCCTGGAGGGACCCGCGCCATGGGGTGGTGTGGCCACCCTGTGGCCCCTCTCCGACTCTCCTTCTGGCTCCGTGAGTCTTCCAGGAAAATATCAACTTTAGCTTTTGTCCGGTCCAATTCCGAGAATATTGATTTTCTGACTTTCCTGAAACCAAAAACAGCAGAAAACAGGCAACTGGCACTGTGGCATCTTGTTAATAGGTTAGTCCAAGAAATCATATGAAAATTACTCCAAAGTGTGGACAAAACATAAGAAAGTAGATAAAACCAAGCATGGAACATCAAAAATTATAGATACATTTGCAATATATCACGGAGCGCCGTCGTGCTGCGGGACTCGGATCCAGGAGCTCTACTTCTGCAAGTGCTGCTGGATCGGGGAAGCGGGAGTCATCGTCAGGCACCGGACGTGTGTAATTCCCCGCGAGGTGTCGCACTTGAGGCACTCAAGTCGTTGGAGCCAGAAGGAGCGCAGGGACTTCAACACGACCTTGAGGTCAGCTTCGACTCGTCTACATCAACCACGCTCTCCTGAGCGTTGACAACGCTTTTCGGTCTTCAAGGGTAAGTTCACGAAAAGCCCCTCCCATTACTGTATTACTAATAGATAGGTCCTAACAGCTTCAGGGGTTCAGGGGCGTAGGGTAAAATTTATTGTTTTCATACGCGGAACCCCTACAGTGGTATCAAAGCTAGATCTATGCGTAGTAATGCTAGTACAGGTAGAACACACGAGATGTAGCATGTGGGCGTTGATATTTTAGTTGTTACCCTCCCACGTGTACTTGTGTATACCATAGTAATGCTTGATGAAGCAGCCCCCAACCGACTTTACGCGTTCATTCGCAAGACTAGTCCACGCTTGACATATGGCTTGTACCATATAAAGTGGTTTAGGGGGGTGTCTGTCTCTCTGGCATTAGTTGGTATACCATTTGCAACGGAGGGCCCTAAAAGGGGTGTAGTAGAGACAACTACTTGACCAGCGTTGTGCTGAAAGTTCGTAGGTAAGAACGTTTCTTGTACGAAAGCCCATTCAGCCACGTAAAACATGCAAAGATAAAGTAGAGGCGTCTAACTTTGTTTTGCAGGGGGGCATTGCTTTGTGATATGGTTGTGGCAAAGTTAAAGTGATTACCTTTTGTTACATAGTAGTAGATAGTCACGGAGGTGACGAACTACCACGCCGAAATGACACCGGTACCCTGGTGTCTACGGCACCGGAACCCTGGCGCCGGAACCCGGTGACGGCGGATGGAGATCACGACGTGAAGGACCATATCACACAACATTTACATTCAATGTTTTTGTTTGTATATCTTATTGTGTGCTAGTATTAGATACTCGACGGTAGCCTAATAAGATGACCCTGTTAAAATTACCAACGATTGTGTTCCCCCTTAGTGTGGACCACCAAGAAAGTTCTTCGGTATGAGGCATGCTGTGATGATCGGGTGTCAAACATATATATGTTCACATACAGTGGGTGTAAGCCATGTTGCACAAAGAAAACACTAAGGTTGAGTTGGCGAGCCTAGCATGTACAAACATGGCCTCGGAACGCGGATGGTCAAAAGATTGAGCACGAGTCGCATGAATGATGTGACCGACGTTTAGCGTCCACCCTTGAACCCACATTGATGGCCGTGATGATCGGGGGAGATGTGGCTGATAGGGGTCGTGTTATCACTAGGAACCCTTTTGGGGATAGGTGTTTCTGAGAGGAGTTATTATTAACTCATTTAATTATAAACTTAGTCTAAATTCCTTTTGCAATTATAAATGTAGATGGGACCTTTCGTGTTGATAATTGAATGGTTAGAAGGAGAGAAGCTCAGATTAGATGGATCGAACTTCTCCATTTGGGTTGCCAGTCTCCATGTTCTCCTTAGCGAGAACGACGTGGTCGACTACATACTCGACGGGATGGATTTGGATCAGCCCGTGGACCTTGAGACCCTAGAGGAGCGGAAAGACCGCTATCTCTGTCGTGAGATGGCCTCCTATATTTCAGTTGTGATGCGTTTCAGAATGGTGGACGAGCTGTGGCCTTTCGTGGGTGATGTCAACCCTCGTTCGGTAATGCTACATCTTAGGACACATTTCATGGAGCAAACACGCATTTGGGAGCATGAGCTGATGGGAGACTTCCTCTCCATTAAGATGGAGGAGAACTCATCACTGGACGTCCATTTGGAGCACATGCATGATGTGTACATGAGGCCTGCATACTTCTTGGATATCTAGATGTCGGGCTCTTTTGCAAATGTCGTTGTGCTGCGATCGCTGCCACCAAGCTACCAATCACAAGTCAGGACTTGCGTTATGAGGGGCGGCGCGGAATCAATGGAGTTCCACCGGTTTGTGACACATCTCAGGAATGTGTTGGTTGAACCAGATGTCGCTCAGGTCGTCAACGACAAAGGTATATATTTGATATACAGTTTTATAAATGTTATAATCTTGCAAACACATTGCAGTGCTAAGTATATCTGATACTTGTTCTGTTTTGCTGAAAACAGGTCCTTCTGCATGAGAGGTGCTTGCTGGAGAGGAGGTGACGTTGCGTGTTGATGGCGAGCATGATGATGATAGCCAACGACACTCTCCCTCGTCATTTATCATTTAGTTTATGTTTAGGATGATTATTGTAATCAAGAGATTGTGAACTTCTTTAGTGTGTCTCACACTTCGTGAGACGGTTATTCATATGAGTTTGTAACAAACAGTTGTTTCACTTTTATGAATGATTTCTATTCGTGTTCATATATTGTTTGATTACGTGTGAATTATCCTTGTTGTTTGAAACTAATTGATAATGCATGAACATTTGTAAAACATTAAAATGCCTTATTTAAAATACCCAAATAATGATATATTCATTAATGAATGAAACCATTGTTTAAATTCAAAGTTATGTGATAATATGTGAAAGTCATTCGATTTCTTATCACATATAAATCATGCCTAAGTTCGGCAAAATAACTTGAACACCGTGTATTACTTGAATACAAAGTGTTTAATGAATGGTTAAATAGAATACATATTCGATGTATTGTGTTTTAACAAAATGGTAATTATCATTATATGATTATTTAGTAGTTTACCAAAGGAAACATGAATGAAACTATTTGATTTGATCAAAGTGTTTAATCAACAAAGGGGTATAAATTAAAAGAGAATCTAATTACTGTGATTTGATAAATAGTAATGAAATTTGAATTTATAAGAATGGCATAAAAGAAATTGTGGAATGCGAAGTGTTTTGAAACGTCAAAATGCAAATCATCACAATGTGCTATTAGATATCAAAGGGGTTGAATAAAAGGCACCAAATAAATCGTTGTAGTGTAGATGTAGAGACCATTAGTTAGAAATAGTTAACACTCAATTAGAAGGTAGTGAACCATTTGAATTTGTGAAAGTTTTGGGGTTATTCGATATAACCAAAACAATAGCGAATAAGTCCTTGTAGTGTATTCATTGGAAACTTTGAATACAAAACCCATAGTTGAAACAAAAAGGAAAGCAAAACTTGTATTGCTTGGATTTTGGTACATTCTTGAGAAACCTCATTCTAGTGATATTTCTCAATTATGGGGCAAATGGAAGATAGTGTAAAACACGATGAGGATTCAAAACCCTGCATCAGAGTGTTGAGAAGCGCAACGGACAACGTTCCTGAACGATTCTCTTCACGGAAGGAAAGAATCAATGATTTTGATCATTGTGTTTTCTCCACTGGTGTTTTCACTACATAAAGTAGGATTCAAAATGTAATCCATATCTAGTATGGAGACATTTGTGAATCATTTGTCATGATTCTTGGAATATGACATACCTACAAACTACAAAGGAAATAATGGTAAACTAAATTATGAGAAATCCTAGAAGCAAAATTCCCTTGAGATTAGAAAGCAATTCATTGCTAAATCTCACAAGTAAAAGGGGTTACTTGGAATTTTCACAAATGACTGCAAAGCCATAGTGGAAAAGGGGGTGAATGACAAAAGCACAATTTGTCAAGCATTGGACAAATTCAAATGAATTTGATTTATGTGTGCTAAATGTCTAGTGGATTTAAAACTAGTAAAGTACTAATATCTCATAGTAAAACTCCAAGTTTGATATTTGATCAAAGGATTTTGAAGTTATTCAAAATAGTAAGGAGATATGCAATTTGCATAAAATTGAGTGGGAGCTATGAAAGTCTTCCTGAAACAATATGTGATTGACATATTTTAGTGGGAGCTTATAGGAGTAATTCTGAAGTATGTTAAGGATGAAAGTGCAAATACTTATAAATAATGATTTATAAGATGTAGAAGTTGATAATAGGTGTATTATGATATTATGTAGTATTCCTTAAGGGATTCTGAAAAGGGTTTCAGAATAGAAGTTAATTAAGGAACTAGTCCTTAATAACTCAAATTAGGAATAGTATTATGTTGAACATCAATGGTTAAAAGAAAGAAAAGGATGATCGTCATCCACTATGTTAAGACATAGATTCTGTCTTAATAAACCATGATGATAACTTAGCATAATATGTGATCCAATTAAGGAACATTTAAGAGTGATCAAGTTCGAATCACAAAACGTTGAGCTAAGTTTGTCCATAGTGTCTAGTAGAGAACTGTAGACATGTTTTCCAAATCCATAAAGGATGACATATCTTAAAGCATAAAGGATTATGTTATAAGGGAATATGTTGGAAACTCCTATAGATACCAATTAAAGTCAAGTAGGAAGCGAGGTGAACAAAACATCGAAAGTTGCACTGAGTGCACTAGTGTTTCGATGAATACATTTATAATAATAGATAAGGGTACCATCTAAAGTGTTGTATAATGTTATGGCAGGGCTAGTTCGCTTTTAACGTAGAATGATGTGTCCCAGGGCACAGTGCCCATGAGAAAGCCCTCGAGGTTGATCTAACGTCACTGTAGGCTCCTGAAATCAGGCCTCGTTCTGCTGCCATAGCGACGATGCATACACACAGATGCTATCATGTGATGATGGAGTATTAATGTCAATTTAGGTGATATTAATAAGTTGCAAAGGATTTGGGACTGTAAAGTATAGACCCAAGACTCAACCTCTTCCATGAGCAAGCATGTTCAGGGTACCGGATATATGGTGCCAATGATTGAGAACAAATGCGGACTATTATCATATTTCATATAGTTTATGATTAAGTTTTATATCATGCTATAAATGTATTAAGTGGAAACATCAATACACGTGTGATATACAAACAACCAGGGGTTCCCAGTGAAACTCTAGTCACTGGTTCATTGGTCAACAGATGATCATGTTTTCTGATCATGTGGCATTTATGCCAGTTGGAAATGAGGTCATCTCATTCTGAGAATGAGATGATGAACCAATACCCAACCTAAACATTGTGACCCGATCATGTCATGAAGTTCAAGTTACGATGATTAGAAATGGATTCTCGTAGACTATTCCTTAGACAGTGAGGCAATATCAATCACTGTCTCCCAAGAGTGCTTAGATAGCATCAAACGCCATCTGGTAAAACGGTGGTGATAAAGGTGTGTTCAGGTGCTCGGAGGAAACCGTGGAGGAAATATATGTCAAGAGCAGGATTTGTCCGTCCATGTGACGGGAAGATACTCAAGGGCCCACTCGGAGAAGTTATATCTAATAGCTGCGCAGCGTGTGATTGGATCACGGGGATATCACTTGTCGGAACGAGTCAAGTAGCATTGTTCAGTAACGAGATTGAACACGACATGGTGATGTCAATGATCAGATCTCGGGCAATGCAAGTATCGAATGACAAAGGGAATAAGACACGACTGTCCCGGTTGAAACGACGAAAGATCTTCGTGGAACGCACAGGGGTCACATGGCCATCCAGGTCCCTCTGTCGATCATTGGCGTGGGAGTGTCCCGACCATGTCTGGAGTGTTCCCAAACCGTGGGGTATCAATCTTAAGGGCTTGATGATGCTTAGAGAGTGTTTATGGGATCGGTAGAATCACCGAAGAAAAGAAGGGAGAAAACCAGAAGGGTTTCGGTAAGTCCAGAGGATGTCCGAAGTGAAGGTGGAAGGTGTTCCATGGTCCCGAAGGTTGAATAATATATGAATGAATGTTATATGTTGATTTAATCATTTATTCATAATTATTTAATAAAGAGAAAATCAATTTTAATGGTCAAAGGCTTAATGGGCCAATTCCGGAGGGAGAGGGCCCATTAGGGAAAGGAGAGAGGGAGAAGGGGCAAGGGGGCTGGCCGGCTGGGCCTAGCCCCCCGCGCGGGGCCCACTAGGGGCTGGCCGGCGGCCTCCCCACCCCTCCTCTCCTTTAGTCCCACCCCGGGACTTTGAGGGAGGGTGTACCCCCTCCTCCCCTATATATAGTGGGGTATTTGGCCAAGATAAACACACCAATAATCAATAAAGGTCTCCCCACTTTTGGGAGGACCTCTAGTTGATATTTTCTCTCTCCCCCTCTCTCTCTCATGACCGTGGTCCCAAGTCTGAACTGCGCGAGCGAGAGACATCTTCACTGCGGAGCGCCGTCGCGCTGCGGGATTTGGATCCGGGAGCTCTACTTCCGCAACTTCTGCTGGATCGGGGAAGCGGGAGTCATCGTGAGGCACCGGACGTGTGTAACTCCCCGCGAGGTGTCGCACTTGAGGCACTCAAGTCGTTGGAGGCAGAAGGAGTGCAAGAACTTCATCACGACCTTGAGGTCGGCTTCGGCTTGTCTACATCAACCACACTCTCCTGAGCATTGACAACGCTTTTCGGTCTTCAAGGGTAAGTTCGTGAAAAGCCCTTCCCGTTACTGTATTACTAATAGATAGGTCCTTACAGCTTCAGGGGTTTATGGGCGTAGGGTAAAATTTATTGTTTTCATACGCGGAACCCCTACATAATTGCCCTGTCCTAAGGCATGTTGACTTGCCAGACCGAAACCACCGGTCGATCGACTCACGGTCGTAGGTCTGACCGCTGGCAGCGACAACAGGATCACGCATTAGATCCAGAGATGTGGGGCACCGCAGGTCCAGAGGAGGCGCCGCCAACTCGCTGTCTTAGCGGTTGAAATATGCTTGCGCCCCGGAACTAGAATCAGGTGGGCGGGGTGTGATGCTGAAGATGACGCACTTGGCGAATCGGACGAGGCTGATGAGGGTGATAATAGAATCAGCGGGGCATCGCTCTGGCTCCGACGCCCTCTCAACGATCTCCCGTTCGAGGCTGTCGATCTCGTTGGTGCAACTCGCCAGGTTGTTGATGCCCATCTCCTCGAGGATTTGATCCAGCCGTTCCTGCCCCGGCATGATCTCCAGCTCTATTTCATCTATTAGAGAGAGAACGCTTGCGGATGAAGAAGAAGAAGAGCGGCAGCACTAGCGTGACGCCAAGGCGAGGAGGTCCATGATGTCTTCTCTGAGACCCAGCTCGAGCAAATGCAGGAGGTTGAGCAATATGACTTGTTCATGGTGCAGTTCACGCAGCTCGGTGTCTATCTCGTGTGACTACAGCAGCAGAAACGTCCGGCTTCGCCCACAATAGTCCACCACGTCTGCTTTGAAGCGCTTCAGCACCAGGAGTGCCTCGTGAAGGCAAAGGGACGCTGACCTCGCCAGCTCCACCGAGCTGCACAACAGCAGGTTCAGTTTCTCCACCACTATCAGGTCGATGGCCTGGCAGTGCAGCGAATGGAGCAGGTCTCTATCGGGCAACAACTGCAACGGCATGAAGGTGGACGTCAACGGCTCGGTGCAAGTCACCTCGACCCTTCTCAGTTTATCCATTGTAATAAGCATGGAGAAGAAACAGCTGTGAACACCCTTGCTTATATATAGAATAAAGAGCTAAATACACCGCTAGTCCCAATAGTTGTCTACTAGGTGCATTTTAGTCCCACTAGTTGTACAACGGGTAGGCTAGTCCTAATAGTTGTCCATTAGGTGCAAAATTAGTCCCAATCGATCCTAGCATGATACTTGGCAGCCAAGTCGGCCCAGCTAATATGCAAACAGCCCCCTAGAAATTCTAGGCGTGTAGAAGAAAGTCGTAGTATCAGCTCGTGTATTAATTAAAAAAAGACCCCATTTTCTTTTATGCCATGTCTCCAACCCACGCCCGCTCTGTTAGCAATAAGTCCTGATCGTGCCCCGTTCTCGACGGCGTGAGTGTCGTCGCCATCGTCGATCATGCCGTCGCTCGTGCCGCCGGAACCGCGCTACCGCGCATGGCTTGACACCCGCATGAGTATGGTATGTTCTTTCTCCCTTCTCACTCGGAATCATCCCGTTCTATATTTCTCGAACTGTCGCATCTCCTCGCGATCATGGCGGCTCTCCGGCTTGTCGGTCTCCTCGCGCAGTAGTCACCTGGAAAACCAAGCTCAGGAAATGGGTCAATGAATTCAAGAGTGGCAAGAATCCATGATCACAATTTAACAGAGTAGTAGGCATCAATAGTCATACAACATAACAGAGTAGTAGGCATGAGATAATAGAAACCAACTTAATCGTTGTGCCAATAGTTGCCAAAGCCCAAACATTCCGGTTCAGGTTCGAGCTTCAGGTTCATGTTCATGTTGTGGTTATGCTCAACATAAAACCATGCCTACTAAATGTTCATGCTCATGTTGTGGTTATTCACAATATCCAGAGACAAATCTGAAAATCGAGTTGACAACAAATTTGGAAAATCATTTTGAATAGCCACAACATAGGAAAGGGATCAGGTTCAGACTAAAACAGGAAAGGGATCAGAGCATGTTTTAGGTTCAGAATGAAATAGGAAAAGGGATCAGACGTGCTTACTGCAGAGACACGGGAAAATGGATCAGAGCGGCCAGGACTTGCGCATGTCCGTCGTGTAGGACTCGCCACCATTACCGTCGTCCGAGGGAGCAGCCTGCGCCGACTAAGGAACCTGACCGCGCCACCGCCAGCTCTGTCCGCCCCGCTCGCTAGGACCGCACCGCCGCTAGCTCTGTCTGCCCCGCCGCCGCTTGCTCTCCTCTGTCCGCCCCGCCGCCGCTCCTACTTGGTCACCGTCGGGAGAATCGGGAGAAATAGTGTTAGGCAATGAATACGGAGGACGTCGTCATCAGGATTTCCTTTTGTGATGCCAGCAATTGTGGGGGGCTATTTGCATATATCCGCTAGCGTGGCTTCCACATGTCGTGCTAGAATCGATTGGGACTAATTTTGCACCTAATATACAATTATTGGTACTAGCCTACCCCATTATACAACTAGTGGGACTAAAATGCACCTAGTAGACAACTATTGGGACTAATGGTGTATTTAGCTCTAGAATAAATAAATAGCTGGGTGTCGTTTCCACGACAAAAATGCCAGCGAAAGGGTTTGTTGGAGTTGGTAACTCTTTTTTTTGTTGCGTCTAAACTAGAATTGGTAACTCACAAGGGAAAACAACAAAACGTGAGGGAGCTGCTCGTCGAGTCGACATGATGTTGCTGAATACCTGGCGCATCTCGGGACTTAAAAAATTCTTTTACTTTTCATATTAATTCGAACGAAGAAAAAATTGTAGCCAAGATTTGGTGCACATGGATACCAGTGATATTGGTTTAAACAAAATAATCATAACTCGTAATTTCTTAGTTTCAAAAAAAAATCTGAAAATAATCGAAGATATAACCCATGATTTATCACACAGACGTCAAAAATATCAATTTCAAATTGTTTGTATTCTAAGCTGTACAAAATTAACAAAAATGTAGATCTCTACAAGTATGTTTTCAAGTTTATTATTTTTATCAGATTTTTTATTTTGTGTAGGCCAAAATAAAAAATCCACCCTCAAAGGCAATAACCAACCAAATGGTTTTTTTTGACAAAAAACAGTAGGGAAGACCCTACTGTGTCATTTTATAAATTTTATAATGTACAGAGGGCTAAGCTAGGCTCAGTACCAGTTACAGATGTTTTACATTCATAATGTGTCAAGCCACTTCTGCATACCTTCCTTGAGACTAGGTTTAGCTCTATGCATAGTCAAGGTGAAGGTTGCTTTAAAAAAAAGATACATCTAGTGATGGACGGATTAAGATCCCTGAAAATAGAGCTATTTCTTTGGTCCCATTTACTCCAGCATCCAGTGATGATAATTTCCATAACAAAACTGGGGTTGAATCTGCTTCTAGAATCATTGATCATTTGATGAATATCCATATCAGTGTTCCATTCAAGTCCTAGGGCCCACCAGAACCCTTGGCTGAAGCTGCATTCATAAAATAGATGTTGTAGGGTTTCCTGAGGACATGTGTCACATATTACACAGTCATTGAATTCCATGAAGAAATTCTTTCTTGTCATTAAATCTTTGGTATTTAGTCTCATATTCAGAAGTAGCCAGGTAAAAAATTTGTGTCTTGGGAGACAACATGATTTCCAAATATCAAGAATAGGCTTTGGTGTTGGGTGGGCCCCAATCAGATCTCTATATATCTTTCTGGTTTTATAGGTCTCACCCCAAGAAAAGTACCATGAGTCATGGTCATCAGTGTGATTTATGTTTCTGATATTCTCCAACATATCAATAAATTCCTCATGAGCAATAATGGATAAGGGGAGTTGAAAGAGATCATAGAAATCATTGTCAGCTGCAGAGATGGCCTTGGCCATGGTCAAGGTATCATTGTGGCAGAAAGAGAACATGTGTGGGTATTTATCTTCAAAAACATTCATCCTTCCATAGATCTTTCCAAAGTAGCATAGATTTTCCATTGCCAATTTTATAGTGAGTCAAGTCTCTGTAAATATCAACATAGTTCATATAGTCTCTCCACCAGAAGGATCCAATATGATTTAGTGAGTGTGGGGCAGAATCTCCTTGATAGTAGGCTTTCCGTATGAGATCAACACATGGTATATCAGCCTTGTTGTAGAATTTATGAACATTTTTCAATAAGAGGGCTTGATTTTGTACCCTGAGGTTTATGACACCTAAACCTCCTTGATCCTTTGGTCTACGGACCAAATCCCATTTAGCAAGACATTTGCCATGTTTATGGATATCTTTCCCTGCCTAAAGGAACTATCTGCCACCTTTTTCGAAATGGGCAAAAAATGTTATGGGGACTTTAAAAGAACACATGGCATGGATGGGCATAGAATTCAGTACAAAATTCAATAATGTGAGTCTTCCAGTATATGACATGAGAGAGGATAATCCCGAGAGCTTTCTGTCAAATTTGGATACAATGGCCATCAAGCTATCAATAGATGGTCTTGTGGTACCAAGTGGGAGACCCAGGTAGGTAAAAGGTAAGCTTTCCAATTTGCATTCAAAAGATGAGGCAAGTTGACATGCATAATCTACTGATACATTAATAGCTATCAGGGTAGATTTATCATAATTTACCTTGAGACTAGTCATATTGCTGAATTGTTGGAATCTCTCCTTGAGATTATTCAGTTGAATGCTATCAGCAGGCATAATCAAAAGGGTGTCATCAGCATATTGAAGGATAGGATATTTTTGTCCATAATCATTATCAAGTGGCAAGCTGATTTCATTTCTGTGCCATGCATCATAGACAATTTCTTATAATAATTCAGCTGTGCAGACAAATAAAAGGGGAGATAAAGGGTCTCCTTGTCTGACACCTCTTTTGCAACAATTTTTTTCCCTGGGACACCATTTAGTAACACTGATGTAGAGGCAGAGAATAGAATAGATCTGACTAGGAAAATTCATTTGGGCCCAAATCCTTTAGCATTCAGCATATTAATGATTGCATTATATTCAATCTTATCAAAATCCTTCTCATAGTCAATCTTCATAATGATAATGGATTTCTTAGACACATGGCAGATGTGTAGATATTCAAATGTCCATCCCAGACAATCATGAATATTTTTCCCTTTAATAAAGCCATACTGATTATTATGGAGAATGGATTTAATAACCTTCTCGAGCCTATTGGCCATAATATTGGTGATGATTTTTAGTGGAAGACTAACCAAAGAAATAGGCCTATAATCATTCATAGTCTCGGGATCATTTGTCTTGGGAATGAGAGTAATAAAGGCAGTGTTGATGTCATTCGCTGAACAGACAAACATTCGCTTTAATGGTTAATGGAATGCATGGACAAACATTCGCTGAACAGACATGGCGTTCCGGATAGCGCGCATAACGTACCTAGTACGTGCGATATCGTTGGTTGGCAGCTGAAAAAAACTAGTGAACAGTGACTGTTCATACTAATGGTAACATTATCATCTAGGGCTAGGTTATTTATGGTACCTTCAAATGAAAACAACATTTGTCTGGAGACTGAAGATTAGTAATCAACACCAACCGCCATATATAGGTCCAATCCAGAGCAGGTTCCCACAAAAGTGAAAGAGAGACACACTATATTAACAATACCAATGCATTGATCTGAAAGGCACGTTGCAAGTATCGGCCACTCTTTTGTGTATAGGTCTGGCTCACATGTGTATCATAGAGAACCGTCAATGGGTACCCCTTGCCCGATGATACGGAAGAATCCCCATATCAAAATGACAAGGCAAGCAGACAATAAGCATCTTAGCATATTCTTATTTACCATGGGAAAATGGTGCTTTTTTCTCTCTTTCCTCTTTTCTCATCTCTTTTTTTTTCTTTTTTTCTTTTTTCTCTCTCAATCTCTATCTCTTTTTTTATAAGAAGAATGCTTCATAGATTGCTCATTATGGTTACGCTGAAGTATTCCACCATGATTAGGCATGGATTAGACGAGCCGCCCAAGCGTTTCTCTAACACACATACATAACTTCATGGACTTACAAGCTCCCCTTTCATTTCACACCGACGACATCCATAAACAAAAGAGCATGATATCAACTGGGTACAATGTACAAGTGCAATTGTGAAAGCATTCCCCATGACAGCATGGTTCTGCTAATTCCCAACGTATAAGTGCAAGCATATATAACATATATGACACAATGGTTTAAGTTTATTAGGGGCAAGAAAAGTAAAGTGTGTCATCAAGTTCGTGAAAGCTTTAATCACTAATTTTCATATAACAGGTTTAATTTGTAAGGTAGATAAAAATATGAATATACTTGGAATAGCAAATGCTAATAGGTAGGTATGGTGGACTCTTTGGAATAACTTGATTTTATTTGGAGTTGGATGCATGAGTGGAACTCATACTTGGTTTGGAGGCTAGCAAAAGACTAGGAGTGACCAACTAAGAGAGCAATAATGACCATAATCATGCAAAACGACAAACATCATTAATTAAAGCATAAAGTGATATTAGAAGTCAAAAACTAAAGGATCATAGAGGCTATGGTGACTTGGTATAGTCTTAACATGGTGTGAGCATGCGCCAAGTCAACCCAAATAAAGCATCAAAGGAGAATACCACAATACTATGCTTTAATATGCTAAAACAACGCATGATTCTTTCAAAGCACATTAAGAAATATCAATTATTTGTAACATGTCATGCTACAGCAAAAATCACTAAGCATAAAGCCAAAACAATATCAAGCATGGCATGACAAAGTCTAAGTCGTAGTAAAACAAACTCCTTTTATACCACTTAAGTATGAACTTTTCCTACTCTTTTCCAATCCAAACCCATCTTATTTGAAAACTAATGTATGAATGAGAGGGTTCAACCAATTTATTCAAGAAAACTAAGCAAACTAAAACTAAAAACAAAAATTAAGACGTTCCAAGAACAACACAGCTGTGCATGAAACAATAAAAATGAAGTGTTTGGAAGAAATCTGAGATTTTTTTGATGAAGAAGGGGATGCCTTGGGCATCCCTAAGCTTTGACGCTTGTACTTCTTGGATATTTCTTGGGGTGACACGGGTGGCATCCCCAAGCTTGAGATTTTGTCTATTCTTCATCTTATTACATTACTCTTCCCTACACTTAAAATTTTCCTTCATACAAAACTTCACACAATCTTTATTAGCAACATTAGTGTACTCAAGATAAAAAGTCTTTTGGTTCAGTACAACACAAATAAAACTTCTATTAAAACAAAAGATACTATATCATTTCCTTTAAAAAGTTCAAATGATCAAAGAGAACTCAAAGAGAAAGACATTAAGTGGCAAATGCAAATATGGTAGAAATCTGTCAAAACAGACCAGCAGGTAAAAACCAATTTTTTCAAAGAAGTTTTGTTGCTCAAATCGAAAAGTGTTGAACTAACGAAAGTTGGATAACAACCTGGGGCAGAAGCACAAACAATTACAGCTCAAACCGACATACAGAGAATTTTCACGAATTTTTACAACAAAGCACAAAAATCTGTTTCGGGACAGCAACTTTCCCAAGCATTACTTCTCTCTCATTAGAGGTTACTCTTGGCACAAAAACCATACAAAAATGATAAGAAAAGGTTATTACTGAAGCAATAACTTCCAAGACACAACTAAAACTTTTGGGAAATCTCCCAATAAATACTTTTCTTTAACGCCTTTAAGTTAGGCATAAGAAGCAAGAAAAGAATCAAGTATTCTCAAATGAAGAAGCATTAAAATTGATACCAGAAATATCTTCAACAAGGCAAGGTATCTCATCCAATTAAGTTCTAGAGGATCCTCTCTCAATGCTCTTGGTTCACTATTTTCATCAAACGGGTTTTCAGGAACAATCCAATCAAAATTATTTTCTAAGGTTTCATGCATTCCTACAAGTTTAAAAGGTATTGGTATCTTAATTACCTGCCCATTAGGTTCGGTTTTGCCCATATTTTCTCGTGTACCAATAACATCTACACATGAGCCTAGCATATTAAAATGATCAAAGACTTTTCTAGCTCCTTAGCAACATCATAGAATTCTTTAAGCAAGGTTTCCAGAATAAAATCTCTCTTTTCAGGATCCTCAATTTCTTTCAGTTTAAGAAACATTACTTGCATTATGGGGTTAAGGTTAACAAACATAGCTTCCAACATGTGAACTAAAGAAGCTGCAGCAACTTCATAATTTGGAGCAAGTTCTGCAAGGGATCTATCCTCAATATCATCATGCTTACTAACATGATTAAAGAATTCTTCAATATTATCTTTTCCAATTATAGAGCCACTACCTATTGCAAGATCTTTTAGGTTGAACTTGGGGATCAACATGGTGAGCTAAGAATGAGGGAACAATTTTTTATGTTTTTGACAAAGGAAGCAAACTAGTACAACTATTTTTTGTGTGTTTTTGATAAAGAAACAAGCAAACAAAGAAGAAATAAACTAAGAAAAACGAAAATAACAAAGTAAAGAGATTGGTTATGAGGGACTCCCCTTGTGAAGATGTACTTGACTCCCCAGCAACGGCGCCAGAAAAAGTCTTGCTTGCTCAATATGTAGAGCTCGTTGGGGAACCCCAAGAGGAAGGTATGATGAGCACAGCAACAAGTTTTCCCTAAGTTATGAAACCAAGGTCATCGAACCAGTAGGAGCAAGAAACTCTAGTAGAAACCAGACCATTAGCCCCGGTTCGTAAGGACCTTTAGTCCCGGATTGCGAACCGGGACTGCCAAAGTGGGACTAAAGGTCCTGCCTTTAGTCTCGGTTCTGTTACGAACCGAGACTAGAGGTCCACCACGTGGCCCCGTGAGCCGCGCTAGGCTGGAGGACATTTATTCCCGGTTCGTAACACGAACTGGGAATGGTTCCCTGTCGCAGCAGCGTTTTGGGCCATTTGGCTGCCACGGCAGGAGATGGGGTTTTAGGGTTTTGTGTTTTTCTTTTCATTTTTTGTTTTGTGTTCAATTATTTTTCATTATGTGTTTCATTAGAAACAAGTTTTTGTATACATACAGAACGCTACTACACAGTACTTGTACACATTGATGCATATATATAATATAATTTCTCTTACAAGCATACATGCATGGAAGGTCGATCATTACATGGAGTCCCAACCGGGTCCAGAGCCTGTCTATTTGATTACATGGAGATCATTACATGGATGCTTTAGGGTCTATCTAGAGAGTATTCTCCATATGGGTCTATGACCTCGTCGACAAAAAGTCCAACAAATTCCTCTTGGATTGCTAGTAGGCGGTCCTCTAGTAGGAGCTTGTCCCGCATCGCGTCCAACTATAAAGAAGGAGATCGTATGAATTAGACTCAACACAACTTTTTTAAATAAAAATAAGGGGTGAATATATTGTTTACTTACTCGAACAGTTTGCAAGGGCTTCTCAGTAGTGATGCGAATGAACTCACACCGTAGAATCCACATAGATTAGTCCCTCGTGGCTACCTCGTGCACTTTACAAGAACAGAATTCAATCAAATAATAACTCTAGCATGATAAATACACATAAACTAGAATTAAATATATGCGCGGACTTAGCTCGTACTACTTACTGAGACCGATTTAAAAAATAGCTCCTCACGCCATTGACCGCAGACCTTGTTCTTGAACCGTGTCCAAACCCTACCCGACAAAGAAAATGAATGTATGAGTTAATAACTACTTGATATCCTAGAAAATGAACGAAAGAAACCGATATAGTGCGATAATGGTTGAAATTACCTCTGGAGCATATCGATAATGCTGTGCTAGTCTTCAATGTCTTTGTTGAGTGAGTCCATGATGTGAACTCTTCCCAAGTCAACTGAAATGCTTAGAAGAATCTAGTGGTACCTACGCAAGGTTTACATACGTCAGTAACTCATCATTTACACGGAACATCGAGTAAGGAAAAGTTAATGTGTACAAGAACTCACTTGCCTTCGTGGTAAGGAAATAGTATTTCATTACAGAAATGTTGGTTCATGAGAAACCGGAGCAAGTTTTGCTCGGTCTCCAGTGGCTTATCCTTTAGCACAACTCCATTAACTCGATGTGGGTCAATGAACCCAAATCTGTTGATAGCCTTTCTTCTACATTCGAGAATCTTCAATCTGCATCATTATATATAGCGTACAAAATAATATAGTGAGTATACTTACCGGCAATGAATTGAACAAGCTGAGATTGAGACTTAATTACATAAATAAAGTAATCACTTACAGACAATAGCAACTGAGGATAGCTTTGTCGAGTTCCTTTAGATTGAATAACTGAAATAATTCTGTAAATTCAATAGGGACCTCGTCTTCAGCAAAGTAATGCTGTTTTCGAACTTTCACTATCAGCCAATATTGCTCTTCTTTTGATACTTTCATGTACCATTCATGCAATCGTCACATTTTTGTGGCATATCCCGAAGCCTCTCAGAACTGACCAGAGGCTCCCCGTGAACAAATTTAGGTGCTACCTCAGCCTTGGGCATATGATCGCAGTGAATAATGTCATGAATAGACATATTACATTGCTCGGCCAATATCTTAGCCGTTTCCGGATCCATAGGTTCTCCCCCATATAGTTGAGGTTCGGGTATGTACACCTGGAGCGGGGGGATCAATTGATTTGCTTGTTTCCCTAGCTGGGGAACGTCTCTTTTGGTTCTTCGGCTACCACTTTATTGTTTTGCTTGTTTCCCCAGCTAGGGAATGTCTGTTCTGATGCTTCCGCAATCACTTGATTATTTTGCTTGTTCCCCCTACTAGGGAACGTCTTTTGTGATGCTTCATCTACCACTTGATCTCTTCTGTTTCAGTGTCTTCTGAAGACATCGTGCATAGTCTTCTGGCACATTTAACTGAGCTTGGGATGGCTGCGTCAGTAATTTCCTAAAGTGCTCCTTGGTTTCCGGTTTTATTTGGACGTCTGGCTCAGGTTGTTTCTTTTTAAAATGAGCATCCACTTCGGCCCGTACGACCGCATCGGTCTCCTCATCATTTAGGTCGTAAGCCCTCTTGGGAGGAACCGGCGGTACTCTTGGGAGGCGCGACAACTATCGCTTTGGGCGTCGGTTATCGCTCGATGGAGCGGTGTTATTCTTCTGCTTTTGGCCCTTAGTAGGTGGAGGCGGCTGCGTAGATTGAGATGGACTCGTGTTGAGGTCATGGATTGTACTTGGAGGTGGTGGACTTTTACTGGGAGGAGACGGTTCCCTTGGAGGTGGACTTGGAGGTGGAATTTTACTGGGAGGAGACGGTGGCCTTGGACGTGATGGATTGTTTCTCGGTGGAGAAGGTGGCCTTGGTGCCGAGCCTGGAAACTTGATGTATTCCTTTTTCCAAAGAATGAAGCCACTCGTGACTTCTCCTAGTGACGTCTCCCCTTCACCTCCAGGGAAGTCAAGCTGTAGTGACTGACACATCGGTTGAACTTCATCCACACCGACACGAGCATAGACAGCTGGAATCAGATTGCAATGGTAGGTTGCTCCCGGTGCAGAAGGTAAAACAAAGCCGACCGCCGCCTTCATGGATATGTTCTTCAGTTCAACATGCAGCTCACAACTAGTCTTCTCCTTAATTACATCCACGGGGTACACACCCATCGTTGCATCATTACCGTGGCCCTCCGTGGAAGCCACGCTGCTTTTCCATTGCGATGGGCCGACAGTACTGTCTGGTGCAGGATCTTGTTGTCGGAGTGATGTCTACGCACTTCTATTCTTGTAGACAGTTGTTGGGCCTCCAAGTGTAGAGGTTTGTAGAACAGCAGCAAGTTTTCCCTTAAGTGGATCACCCAAGGTTTATCGAACTCAGGGAGGAAGTGGTCAAAGGTATTCCCTCTCAAGCAACCCTGCAATCAAGATACAAGAAGTCTCTTGTGTCCCCAACACACCCAATACACTTGTCAGGTGTATAGGTGCACTAGTTCGTCGAAGAGATAGTGAAATGCAAGTGGTATGGATGATTATAAGTGGTAACGGTGCTAGAAAATAACTTGAAGGTGTGGAAAAGACTAAAGGCAAACTGAAATAAAGATGGAAGCAAGCAAACATGTAACAGATCTAATTGCAAACGGTGTATCAAAGCTTAGAAACAAGGCCTAGGGATCATACTTTCACTAGTGAACACTCATATAAATATATTATCTTCATGATACTACTCTTAACTACTCTCCGGTTGAACACTCTAATCGATGGTAGGGCTATAACAGCACACCTCAAAGTAAGTCTTTCCCATCTAGAAAACCCCACACTATCACCTTGAGTACTAGATGAGTCCAACAAACACCACAATTTCATAAAGATATCCAACTCCAAATATAACTCATAACAAGTATTTGTAATCTCTAGCCTAAGTGCCACCATGGTGAGCACGCTGTCACTTTCACACACATGGGGAGAGCAGAGATTCATTAAGCACTTGAGTAGCAAGGTAGATCTATAGATTACAAGCTCGTGATCACAATATGATCATGCATAGAGAGAGAGATGAACACATAGCTACCAGTAGAACCCTTAGCCTCAAGGAAGAACTACTCCCTCCTCATCATGAGAATCAGCAATGGTGATGGAGATGGCGGTGGAGATCGATGGAGATGGCTCCGAGGGCACTTCCCCGTCCCGGCAGGGTGCCGGAACAAAGACTTTCTGTCCCCCGAATCTCCCCTTCGGTGGCGGCGGCACTGCGGAACTTTTCGTGGCTGGAGGCTTGATTATTTAGGGTTTTGGTATCGGGGGGCTCTTATAGGCGAGAGGGGAGACCGAGGGGGTGCCAGGGGGCCCCACACCACCTGGTGGCGCGGGTAAGGCTAGCTTGCGCCTGGGGGGTGTGGCCAGGCCTTGGCCCTCCTCCGTCTCGTATTCTGGCTCCGTGAGTCTTCCGGTAAAATAGGAACTTTGGCTTTTGTCCCGTCCAATTCCGAGAATATTGATTTTCTGACTTCCTGGAACCAAAAACAGCAGAAAACAGGCAACTGGCACTGTGGCATCTTGTTAATAGGTTAGTCCAAGAAATCATATGAAAAGTACTCCAAAGTGTGGACAAAACATAAGAAAGTAGATAAAACCAAGCATGGAACATCAAAAATTATAGATACATTTGCAATGTATCAACATCCCCAAGCTTAACTCATGCTCATCCTCGAGTAGGTAAGTGATAAAAAGAAAGAATAATTTTTGAGGTGACATGCACCATCAAAGACTTGATCAAAGTATTTGCAAAACATTCAAAGCTGGGATCATAGTACTTGAATCATAACATGAAAGACAAAGTTCTAGAAATAAGACAAAGAAACTATGATGCAACATGAAAAGGCACAAACAAAAGATTCATGAATAACAGTGCTTTGCAAGACGTTTGTTTGTTTAACATAAAGAAAACATAGCATAATAGCATTCAGCTTGTCCCTCATAGAGTAGCAAATATAAATGCATAGGACACCTTCAAAGTTCATAAGAGTGACTAGATACAAATAGTTTAAAACAAGCAATAACAAGTTATGCATCAATCAACTAGTCTTGGGACAATGCACATAGAACTAAGAATGGCCACTATGCTCTCAAAGTAGGTGCATAAAGTTAGAAGGTGGAGACTCAATATAATGGTGGAAGAAAGGCCTTTTGTAAAAAGGAAGTAGGGATTCAAGTCTCATAAAGAGCTTCCAAAAATTATGGTACTTGTAGTTTTCAGCTCTCATTGCCCCTATCATAAGCATCTTGAAGGTGATTAAGGTTAAAGTGACACAACTAAGAGGATATGCTTGACAAGTTATAAACCGAAATCTCATGCCCCTTACTTACGAAGACCGATCCTCATGCTACTCAACTTCAGTCACGAGTAAGCTCTTGTAATTTTAAGTATATGTGTATCATTAAGAACCGCCAACGGGGTACCCCTTGCACATGATACGGGAGCTTTCCCATAATCAAAATGACAAGGCAAGCAGACAATGAGCATCTCAGCGATCTTTTTATTTGCTATTTGCATAGGTTTTTATTGAGGATGCTTCATAGAGTGCTCATTATGGTGATGCTGCAAGTTTCCACCTTGATTAGGCATGGCTTAGGCTAGCGGCCCAGGCGTTTCTCTAACACACATACAAACTCCATGATCTTACAAGTTTCACTTTTATGTCACACCGCCGGGATCCATAAGCAAAAGAACATAATATCAACGGGGTACAAAGTACAAGTGCAATGTTGAAAGTGTTCCCCATGAAACATGGTTCTGCTAATTTCAACTTATAAAGCGCAAGCATATACGCAACAAAGAAGGACCCAATGGTTCAAGTTTATTAGAGGCAATAAAGTAAAGTGTGCCATCAAGTTCGTGAGAGCTTTAATCACTAGTTTTCTCATAACAAGTGAAAGGTAAACAAAAGCATGAATATACTGGGAATAGCATAAGCTAGTAGGTAGGTATGGTGGACTCTTTGGAATAACTTGGTTTAGGGAGTTGGATGCATGAGTGGAACTCATACTTTGTTGTGGAGGCTAGCAAAAGACTGGGAGCGACAAACTAAGAGAGCAATAATGGCCATAATCATGCAGAGCGACAAAACATCATTGATCAAAGCATAAAGTGATACTACAAGTCGAGAACTAAAGGATCATAAAGGCTATGGTGACTTGAGATAGTCATAACATGGTGTGAGCATGTGCAAGTCAACCTAAATAAAGCATCAAAGGAGAATACCACTATACAATGCTTTAATATGCTAAAACAACCCATGATTCATCCAATGCACATTAAGCAATCTCAATTGTTTATAACAAGTCATGCTATAGCAAAGAATACTAAGCATAAAGCCAAAACAATATCAAGCATGGCATGACAAAGCATGGGCCACAGTCAAAAAAACAAGCTCTCTTTACCACTTAAGCATGAACTTTCCTACTCTTTTCCGATCCAAACCAAACTATTTGAAACAACTCACAAAGATGATAATAAATAAAGATCAGTGAGCTTGTCTCACAAATCGACAAAGAAGAACTAAAAAGTTCTAAGCTGAAAGCACGAGAAAACTAAGGCTAAACACGGTGCTAGCAAAAGAGAACACTCACAGAACAATAAGACTGAAAACTAGAGTGTTCTAGGCAATGAAAACGGAGTGTGTCTCTCTCCAAAAGAAGTGTGTTGGGATCCAACCAACTTATTCAAGCAAACTAAGCAAACCAAGCAAACTAAAACTAAAACCGAAAACAAAGGCGCTTCAAGAACAACACAATTGTGCATAAAACAATAAAAATGAAGTGTTTGGAAGAAACTTGAGATTTTTATTGATGAAAAAGGGGATGCCTTGGGCATCCCCAAGCTTTGACGCTTGTACTTCTTGGATATTACTTGGGGTGACACGCGTGGCATCCCCAAGCTTGATCTTTAGTCCATCCTTCATCTCATTACTCATTCCTTCCATACACCTGAAATTTTCTCTTCATACAAAACTTCACACAATCTTTATTAGCAACATTAGTGCACTCAAGATAAATAAGTCTTAAGGTTCAGTTCTAACACCAAATAAACTTCCATTAGAACACTAGATACTGTAGCACTTCCCTCAAAAAGCTCAATTCCCCAAAAGAACTCAAAAAGGAACCAACAAGAAGCGAATGAAAATAATGGCAGAAATCTGTCAAAACAGACCAGCAGGTAAAGACGAATTTTTTCCAAGACCTTCTGTTACTGAAATCAAAAAGTGTTGAACTAACGAAAGTTAGATAACAACCTGGGGCAGAAGCACAAAAAATTACAGCTCAATCCTACATACAGAGCTCTCTCACGAATTTTTACGGTGAAACACAGAAATCTGTTTCGGGACAGCAACTTTCCCAATCATTACTTCTCCCTCATTAGAGGTTACTCTTGGCACAAAAAGCAAATAAAAAGGATAAGGAGCGGTTATTGCAGAGGTAATAACTTCCAAGACTCATCTAAAACATTTGGTTTATCTCCCAATAAGTACTTTTCTTTAACGCCTTTAAGTTAGGCTTGATAGTTTGAGAAGATGCTCACATAGGAAATATGAATTGAAGTAAAAGAGAGCATAAAGAAGGAGATTCAAAGCACATTTAAGTCTAACCCACTTCCTATGCATAGGAATCTTGTAAAGAAACAAGTCATGAAAGCACAAAGCAACAAGCATAGTAAATTAAAACAAGTGCAACTTCAAGACTTTCAACATAAAGAGGGGAAACTTAATATTATTGAGATGCATACAACCATGTTTCCCTCTCTCATAATAACTTTCAGTAGCATCATGAATAAAATTAACAATATAACTATCACATAAAACATTCTTATCATGAGCCACATGCATAAAATTATTATTACTCTCCACATAAGCATAGTCATTCTTATTAATTGTGGTGGGAGCAAATTCAACAAAATAGCTATCATTATTATTTTCATCACCATAATCATCAAATATAGGAGGCATATTGTAGTCATAATTAATTTCCTCCTCAATAGTAGGTGGACTGAAAATATCATATTCATCATTATAATCATCATATATTGGGGGTTTGGTATCATCATAAGCAATAGAATAGCTATCTTCCCAAGCTGGGAACTAAAAAGATCATTTTCATAAAGACTAGCTTCCCCAAGCTTAGACTTTTCCATAGCATTAGCAATAATGGTGTCCAAAGAATTCATACTAACAACATTGCTATTAGCATGCAAATAAAGTTCCATAGGTTTTTTAATTTTCTCTTCAAACACTTCATGTCCTAACTCAAGATAAATACTATAAATCTCTCTAATTTTGTTGTTGTTTTCCATTAAGCCTAACTAGTGAAAACAAGAAACAAAAAGACAAAATTGCAGAATCTAAAGGAAATAACTTCGAGCACCCACACCGGAGGATGTGAGTACCTTTTACCTTACCTCCCCGGCAACGGCGCCAGAAAATAGCTTGATGTCTACGCACTTCTATTCTTGTAGACAGTTGTTGGGCCTCCAAGTGCAGAGGTTTGTAGAACAGCAGCAAGTTTTCCCTTAAGTGGATCACCCAAGGTTTATCGAACTCAGGGAGGAAGTGGTCAAAGGTATTCCCTCTCAAGCAACCCTGCAATCAAGATACAAGAAGTCTCTTGTGTCCCCAACACACCCAATACACTTGTCAGGTGTATAGGTGCACTAGTTCGGCGAAGAGATAGTGAAATGCAAGTGGTATGGATGATTATAAGTGGTAACGGTGCTAGAAAATAACTTGAAGGCGTGGAAAAGACTAAAGGCAAACTGAAATAAAGATGGAAGCAAGCAAACATGTAACAGATCTAATTGCAAACGATGTATCAAAGCTTAGAAACAAGGCCTAGGGATCATACTTTCACTAGTGAACACTCTCATATAAATATATTATCTTCATGATACTACTCTTAACTACTCTCCGGTTGAACACTCTAATCGATGGTAGGGCTATAACAGCACACCTCAAAGTAAGTCTTTCCCATCTAGAAAACCCCACACTATCACCTTGAGTACTAGATGAGTCCAACAAACACCACAATTTCATAAAGATATCCAACTCCAAATATAACTCATAACAAGTATTTGTAATCTCTAGCCTAAGTGCCACCATGGTGAGCACGCTGTCACTTTCACACACATGGGGAGAGCAGAGATTCATTAAGCACTTGCGTAGCAAGGTAGATCTATAGATTACAAGATCGTGATCACAATATGATCATGCATAGAGAGAGAGATGAACACATAGCTACCGGTAGAACCCTTAGCCTCGAGGAAGAACTACTCCCTCCTCATCGTGGGAATCAGCAATGGTGATGGAGATGGCGGTGGAGATCGATGGAGATGGCTCCGAGGGCACTTCCCCGTCCCGGCAGGGTGCCGGAACAGAGACTTTCTGTCCCCCGAATCTCCCCTTCGGTGGCGGCGGCACTGCGGAACTTTTCGTGGCTGGAGGCTTGATTATTTAGGGTTTTGGTATCGGGGGGCTCTTATAGGCGAGAGGGGAGACCGAGGGGGTGCCAGGGGGCCCCACACCACCTGGTGGCGCGGGTAAGGCTAGCTTGCGCCTGGGGGGTGTGGCCAGGCCTTGGCCCTCCTCCGTCTCGTATTCTGGCTCCGTGAGTCTTCCGGTAAAATAGGAACTTTGGCTTTTGTCCCGTCCAATTCCGAGAATATTGATTTTCTGACTTCCTGGAACCAAAAACAGCAGAAAACAGGCAACTGGCACTGTGGCATCTTGTTAATAGGTTAGTCCAAGAAATCATATGAAAAGTACTCCAAAGTGTGGACAAAACATAAGAAAGTAGATAAAACCAAGCATGGAACATCAAAAATTATAGATACATTTGCAATGTATCAACATCCCCAAGCTTAACTCATGCTCATCCTCGAGTAGGTAAGTGATAAAAAGAAAGAATAATTTTTGAGGTGACATGCACCATCAAAGACTTGATCAAAGTATTTGCAAAACATTCAAAGCTGGGATCATAGTACTTGAATCATAACATGCCCCCAGTGAACCACAACGAAGCCGGTCACCGCATGTGGTGGGCGAATCGAACTATCGCCAACGTGATGCGCTACATCGCCATGGGAGACCATCATCGCCTAAGGTACCCGCACTTTCACCAGCCGCATAGCCACAAGGATGGTGGTGGTGGTGGTGGTGAAGGCCTAGGGCGTACTGGGGTCGTCATCCGGGAGCCCCCTCCCCCACGTCTCGAGAATCCGAGGCTGGAGTGGCAGGTGCCCCTCCCCCGTTCCCCCGGTTTGTTATACGAACCGGGACTAAAGGTGGACCTTTAGTCCCAGTTCTAGACACAAACCGGGACTAAAGGGTCTGGCGCCCGACCCAGCCTGCCTGAAACCCTTTAGTCCCGGTTTGTTACAGGAACTAGGACTAAAGGTCCCGTTCGAACCGGGACTATTGCCTGCCACCCCCTGGGGCCAGATCTAGCCGTTGGGACCGGGGCATTAGTCCCAGTTTGTAGCAAAACCGGGACTAATACCCCTAGACCAAAGGTCTGTTTTCTACTAGTGGAAATACCTCCAAGGTGTTGTTTCCAACTTGGAATCCTGCATAACACAACCATGGAACTTCGCCCCCAACTTACAGTGAGGTTGTCAATCTCACCGGTTTTGCTGAAAACAAAGGATTAAACGTATTGTGTGGAAGATAGTAATTGCTTGCAGAAAGTAAACAGAAAATGGTAAATAGATTGTAGATTGATGGTAAAAGAATGGACCAGGGTCCATAGTTCACTAGTGGTGATTCTCCTTAAGATAGATGACATGTTGGGTGAAAAAATTACAGCGGGGCAATTGACAAACATCGAGAAAGCATACATGCATATACTAATCATCTTGACTCCTATGAGATTTGATTGGGCATTACAACATTATACATAGACCGTAATCCAACTGCATCTTTGACTAATAATCCACCTTCAGGTTATCATCCGAACCCCCTCTAGTATTAAGTTGCAAGCAACAGATAATTGCATTAAGAAAAGTGTGTAAAGTAAACAATACGATTATTCTATGAACAAAGGATTGTTGTTTTCTCCCTAGTAGCAATAGCACATCTAGTACCTTAGAGATTTCTGTCACTTCCCCAGATTCCTAGAGGCATGAACCCACTATCGATCATAAATACTCCCTCTTGGAGTTGCTAGCATCTACTCGGCCAAGATAGCTACTAACAACGGAGAGCATGCAAGATCACAAATAACAAAGACATGATAGAATCAATAATCAATCTGAAATAGAATCTCAATATCCATCAGATCTCCACAAACACAACATGTAGGATTACAAATAGATGATCTTGATAATGAATGGAGCTCACAAGATCTAAACATGGTAGCACAAAGGAGAAGAACCAACCATATAGCTACTACATGGACCTGTACTCTAGGGATGAACTACTCACGCATCACACCAGAGGTAGTCATGGTGATGAAGAAGGCCTCCAGGGTGATCTCTCCCCTCTGGCAGGGTGCCGGGAAGAGCTTCAGATCTCTCCCGATCTAGGGATGGAGATGACGGCGGCTACAGACTCTTTCGTGGAATTTTGATCGGGTACTTAGGGTTTTTGTCCCAGAGGCAATATATAGGCAAAGGGGCAAGGTTGGTGGAGTACCAAGGGGCCCACACCACCCCCTGGCATGGCCTGGCCTGGCCTGTGCCACTAGGTGGTGTGGCCGGCCCCTGGCCCCTCTTTGTCTCGTCTTCTGGCTCCGTGAGTCTTCCGGTAAAATATTGACTTTGGGTTTTGTCCCGTCCAATTCCGAGAATATTCATTTTCTAGCTTTTCTGGAACCAAAAATAGCAGAAAATAGGCAACTGGCACTGTGGCATCTTGTTAATAGGTTAGTCCTAGAAATTGTATAAAAATACTCCAAAGTGTGGACAAAACATAAGAAAGTAGATATAAAACAAGCATGGAACATCAAAAATTATAGATACGTTTGCAACGTACCATCCTCCAATAAGGTAGCCGACTACGAGGCACTGGTGCATGGCCTCCGGCTAGCCAAGGATATTGGCATCAGCCGGATCCTTTGCTTTGGTGATTCGGATCTGGTGGTGCAATAAGTGTCCGGAGAATGGGACGCACGCGCCGCGAACATGGCCTCCTAACGCTTCCATGTGCAGAAGCTCAACGCCTGCTTCGACGGATGTGAATTCCATAACGTCCCTCGCACAAACAATGAGGCAGCCGACTCGCTCACCCGAATCGGGTCCACCAAGCAGGCGATCCCGCCAGGAGTCTCCTTGGATCGGAGCATCTGCGCAAGCCCTCCATCACTCCATCTCCCGAGTAGGACTCCATCATATGGGCCGGAAGCGCGGGGGCTGATGTCTCGGCAGACCCGGAACCCTCAGAACCTGTAAAGAAGAAGGCCCGCACCGACTCTGGTGCATCCGCACCCTCTGGCTCAAAAGACCCGGTGGCTGTCGACTCGTCAAGTTGCTCGGGGGCTGCCGTCCCGGGTACCTCACCCGAATGACCCTCTGACATCCCTCAACTGGAGCACGAGAGCGCCCTCAACATCTGGGAGATACCATCCTGGGCACATCCCTTCATGAACTACATCACCAATGGGGAGCCTCCGGATGACGAGGTGGAGGCTAGGAAGATCCGGCAACGCGCGCACACGTACACCATCATCAACAAAGAACTGTACAAGCGTAGTGTATCCGGAATATTCCAGCGATGTGTGGATGTAGACACATGCTACCGGCTACTAAAGTACATCCACCAGGGTGAGTGCGGACACCACGCTTCATCTCGGGCTATAGTCACCAAGGCGTTTCGCCACGGCTTCTATTGGCCCATCGCCATCGAGGATGCCGAGTAGCTGGTCTGCGCGTGCAATGGATGCCAGTGCTTCGGACAGCTGAGGCACATGCCAGCTGTGGTGCTCAAGACCATACTGATTACCTGGCCCTTCACCGTCTGGGGGATCGACATGGTCGGCCCCTTCAAGCGGGCGCGGAGGCATGACCCATCTGCTAGTGGCGGTGGACAACGAAGTGGATAGAGGCCAAGCCCATCCGGAAGCTAGACGGGGCAATAGTCATCACCTTCTTCACGAACATCATCAACCGGTTCGGCTACCCCAACAACATCATCATGGATAACGACACGAACTTCGCCAAGTGGGCCTTTGCTCGGTTCTGCAGCGACAAGGGTATCCGGCTGGACCTAGCATCCGTCGCACACCCACAGTCCAATGGGCAAGACGAAAGGGCAAACAGCCTAGTGCTAGCCGGCATCAAGCCGCGCCTCATCGAGCCTTTGGAGCGGTTGCCCGGATGCTGGATCAAGGAACTTCCGATTGTGCTATGGAGCCTCCGCACCACGCCGAATCAGTCAACCGGCTTCACCCTGTTCTTCCTCGTCTATGGCTCGGAAGCCATCCTCTCCACGGACATCGAGTTCAACTCACCCCGCAAGCTCCTCTACGACCAACGGGCAAATCAAGAGGCAAGGGAAGACGGTGTGGACCTCCTCGAGGAGGCCCGCGAGTTGGCCCTGTCCAGATCGGCGTTGTACCAACAACGCCTACGTCACTACCATTTGAGCCAGATCCAACCCCTCGCGTTCCACGAGGGCGATCTGGTTCTTCGGATGGTGCAGGACACGAAGGGCATGGACAAGCTACCGCCGCCTTGGGAGGGTCCCTTCATCATCAGTCAGGCGCTGCACAACAATTCCTACTACCTCATCGATGCACAGCAGCCGCGCAAGAACAAGATGGACAAGTCGGACGAGGAGACAGAATGCCCCTAGAACACGGCCCTGCTCCGTCCATTTTACACCTAGTCATCTGGCAGTGTATGTATCCCGCGAACTCTATGAATGAAAAATGCGGAACCCCGAGAGATACTCGGGGGCTCCTTGCCAGAAATTTGCATATGTTTTTTTCTAGTTCAGTTTTTCTGGCTTCAGCAACCCCTACCCGGGGGCTCGCCAGTTGGCTCGGCCTGCTAATTCTATAAACCGGCTGAGTAGTGTGCGAAGGTGTCAGAGGCCCACTCTTTGTCTTAGGTACATACCACAACCTCGGCTGTGCGGTTAGCAAGAGCAAAAGCCCGATGTATCCCACATGAAAAATGCGAAAAGATGCGACAGATCGAGCGGTCTGGCCTTGTACCTAGTTTGAGATTATCCGGCTACTGAGCCTCCAGTACTGTGCGCAATGTATTGTCAGCTCCCTTTGATTCCGGCTGTAGACCACAACCCGGCTGCCCGGCAAGGACGCAACGTAAATAACAGAGTGCACGGGAAAGCGACTAAGTGTCTAGAGAAGCGCAAGCTAGTTTTCGAAAAAACCAAAGCCATTATTCGGTTAATAAGAAATACCTTAACCGACTAACATATTAAAAATGAACCTATATATGTGTTTGTTTTGTACGACTACAACGAGTCGATCATCAAAAGGAGAGAAGATTCCAAGTCCTTGCCTTCATCAAGCGCACCGAATCTCGGGGGCTACACCCACTGGATGCGCTCGCGCGCCTCTAGTGGAATCATGTAGTTCCGACCGGCTAAAGGAATTTAGCCGGATATTCGGGCCCAGTTGAGGGCAAGGGAAGGACAAGAAGAGAAGAAGAGAAGCACTTGGCTTTGCCAACTACTCCGAATCTCGGGGGCTACACCCAGTGGGTGCGCTGGCAGGCTCTGTTGGTTGTGGGTGACCAGTTGGTCCATGCAAGGTCAGGCTAGCCGGCTAGAGGCGTCTAGTCAGAAGAAACTAAGAGGTGAAAGGAAAGAAAGAATAAGATTCAAAGTCCTTGTCTTCGCCAAGAACTCCGAATCTCGGGGGCTACACCCAGTGGGTGCACTGACGCGTCCCCACTAGAGTTAGTAGTCATCCGGCTAAAGGAGGTTAGACAGACGAGGATAGTCGGATAAGTGTAACCGGAAAAAGAGAAAAGCTTCAAAATGCACAAGATCACAAGGAAAAAATGAGAACAAGCAAACATCATATTAAGACAAAAGGAGTCGAAGCTCCCATAAGTTCAACTGACACAAGAAGTAGTCGGCATACACAATGGTTTTAGCAGAAGGAAATCATTACAAGTTCACCCGTCATATCGGGGGTCAAATCTAAGCGGCGGGACCTTTGCCATGCGGCTGATCCTGGCTAGCCGTGGCTTCGGAAGGCGGAGGAGGCGCGCTGGAGGTTCCGGCTCCGACATCTCCACCTGTCGGCTGCGACGATGGCTCGACCTCCATCTCCGGTGTCCCGGTGGACTCTGAGTCGGTGAGGACTTTGTCGACGTCAGCGTAGCTGGTGATCTTGATGGCGGAGGCGCGTAGCTCGGGGTGAGCCTGGCGGATGGCGACAAGGTCGGCACAGGCACGGCAGCCTCCGTCGATCTTCTCGATGCATGCGTCCTTGTACCAGGACAACATTAGCGCTAGGGCCATCTCCGCTCTGGCTCGTGCCGCCAGATCCCTCTGCCGGTCAATGGCAGCCGACACCTC
Source organism: Avena eriantha (assembly GCA_910589775.1). Taxonomy (NCBI): domain Eukaryota; kingdom Viridiplantae; phylum Streptophyta; class Magnoliopsida; order Poales; family Poaceae; genus Avena; species Avena eriantha. The sequence continues at coordinate 13,708,166 of OU342742.1, read as the reverse complement.
TGCAACCTTATTCGCCAGCTGTGCAATCGTCTCCAGCGCGGCGGCATCCGGCCACAGGAAGTCAAAGACCGCGTGAGCCACTTTCCGCAGCTCAGCGGCCTCATCGCAAAGAAGGGTAACCAACTCCTAAGAGGTTGCCTGCTCCCCCGGCTAGTTCTCCTGGAGCCGGTTGTAGGCCAGCAGGTCTATGTCCAGCTAAAACACTATCAGAAAAGAAAGTCAGGTCTGGCTACCAGATTTGGACAGAAAAAGAAGGCCGGAAAGAGGATTTACCTTTGGCGGTCTGGACGATCTGCATCAGCTCGTCCAGGAGGGATTTCTCCCGCTCCCCCACCCGCTTGATCTCCTTCTCCTGATCCTTGCTCTGGGTGTTAAGGAGATCAAAGGCTTGGGTCCGGCAGGCGAGGGTGGAGTCGCGCTCCTTGATGGTGGCCTCTAGCCGGTCCGTCTTGGAGTGCCACTCCTTGTTCTGGAGCTAGAGGAAGGAGTTGGACTTCGTCAGCCGGCGTTCGCCTTGGTCAGGCGATCGATCTCCCACTGAGCATAGACCGTGATAGCTATAAGAAACCGGCTATCAGTAAAAAAAAGAGAGAAAAAGATAAGGAAAAACCGAGTAAAAGAACTTACTCTAAGAAGTGCCGTTCGCAGCGGCAAGCTTCTGCTCCAGTGTCCGGTTGCTCCCAGCCGAAGCTTCGAGCAGCCGGATCTCCTTCACCGCCAACTCCAGGGTGGCGGCCAGATCTGCTAAGGAGGCGGCGGAGAAGGCATCATCGTCGATGGCGTTGAGGGCCAGCGACTCCTTTGCCTCGCGAACCGCCACCCGCCATTCTTCCCCCGGCTTGCCGTTGGAATTATCGTCCTTAAACACCACCACCCTCCTCGCCCCTACAAAGGAGCCACCTCCTCTCTGCGGGCTCGAGCAGCAACGTCCAGCTGCACCACCGTAGCCTATGGGGCATCATCGGTCTCGGCTCCCATAGTCGGATCCGCGCGAGGCGGCTGTGGTGGAGCCTTGGACTTCGGAGTAGGGGCGGCAGCAGGAGCAGGAGCGGTAGGCGACGCGCAGGGCGGCGAGCCAGAGGATGCCCACGCTGGGTTGGCGGCACCGAACGAGACAAGCAAGCTGCAAAGATGAAGGAAAACCAATAAGAAAAGAAAAAGAAGAAAGAACGCAAGAAGAAAAGGGAAAGAAGCGCAAGACAAAAAGATGACAGGAAAGCCTTACCCCTGCACCACCAAGGGGCGCCTTCTTGTGGACAAGTCGGCTCAGGGGCGGGCGCCGGTCCGGCTCCTCTTGGGGGGCGGCTCCTCTACCAAGGATCGGCTAGATCCGCTCCCCCCCCCGCACCGGACGGGCTGGAGTCACCGTCCGCCGCTCGACACCGGGTCAGTTCGGGAGCCCGAGCGGCCTCCTCCTCCTCGTCAACCGGCGCGTGGGGGTCTTGGGCTGACTCGTCATTCCGGTTGGGGAAGACATCGGCGTCGCTGTCCGACCCCTCGCCAGACCGGCGCGCGCAGCTCGGGGAGGTCGGGCGTGAAGACCTCTAGGGGGGCCTCACCCTCCTCCCGGATGATGCAAGGGAAGTTCTGCAACAACAAAGGAAAACAGGAATCAGCCGGATGAAACGAGCAAAAACAGAAGAACAGAAGATCTAGCTAGACAAGTGAACTTACCCGGGGCGCGCGGTTGTCGCGCGTATACGGGACCTACCCGAACCTCTAGTTCTTCGGCAGCCTCTCCTTGGTGATCGTCCACACCCACTCCTTGAGGTTGTGGTAGCGGGGATCGCGGCGGGATAGCCGGTGGGGTCCAGTCGGCCGGAATAAAAACACATTTTAAGGGCGCGCTGCTGTAGCGACATCATCAGCTGGGACATCCAGCTGAGCATGATGTCCAGGCCGGTTAAGCTGGCGGTGACGAGAGACCGTATCCGGTGCAGCATCACATCCGTCTCTGCATTCTCGCCGTAGATCTTCAGGTCCCAGTTCATCCGGGTTGACTCCATGTCCTGGAAGGCCGGAAGGTTGATGCGGTCGACCTCGATGACATTGATGACGTAAAAGTATGACTGCTGCCACAATTGGACCGTGTCCTGCAGCCGGAACTTGGGATAGCGGGTCTACGAGCGGGAGTAGATCGACACGCCACCGTAGGCAACCAGCGGGCCCTGGTTGAAATTGACATGCGGCCGGACGCGGAAGAGCCGGCAGAAGAGCCCGAGATCCGGTTGGATCCCGAGGTAGCACTCACAGAAGGATGTCAAGTGCGCGGGTGCCGATGGCGTTGGCGTCGAGGTGGTGGAGGCGGAGATCGAAGAAGGCCAAGAACGTCAGGAAGAAGGGATGCACCAGCAAGGTGAAGCCGCACGCAAGGTGGGAGAGGACCATCACCCTCTCCCCCTCCTCAGGGTGCGGCGACTCCTCCGGCAGCGCGAGCCGCACCTTCACCTCCGTCTCCAGCGGCGACACCCGCGTCGCGCGGTATTTGGCGATGTGGTCCTCCATCACAGAGGACCCGCACCAGGCTCTGCGCTCCGACACCATAAATTCTTCATGGTGCTGGGTTCCAAGAAACGGTGGCACGTGTCACCGATGATGCTAAGCAGGCGACGCGGCTAAATCCGGGTTGGGCGCATAGAGGCAGTAGCGAGGCAGTGAGGGCGCAAGGGAGGAGTGTGGAGGCAGCGAGCGGAAGTGGGGAACTGCTCCCCTGGGCGGTTTTTAAAGCACAGGGGAGGGAAGCCGTCTATCGTGCCGCGTGGCATCCACCAGACCGCGCCACACCCCCGCCACCGCTCTAGATCTCCTATGCCGGCACCGAATGCGCAAGAGATCCCGGGCCAAAAACCGAAACGGCAGGCGGCGGCTCCAGAGGCGACGTGCGTGACATGCGATATGACGTAACGTTGCGCGCGGCAGTGCAATGATGGGGCGTGCGCGCGTGGTCGGCGTCAGCACTGACGTCACGGGTAGCGCAACCATCAGACGGTAGCCGGACATAAATTTCAAATGCAAGAGGGAGCGCGAGTATATTTCACCTAAGGGAGAAATCCACATGTGCTCGAGGGCTAGTGTCGGGGGGTGACCCCCGGATACCCCAAACAGACAAGAACTAAGGCAGGCGGCTCGCGTCCGGCTAGCAGATCGTAGCCGGACGCAGGCACTTCGTACCGGCTACCAGCCGATAGCTGGAACTAGGAAGGGCGGCAAGCGACAGATCCAGCTACATGGTCGTAGCAGGACACAATCAAGAGAACAAGGCGACGTGCTGCACAGTGCATAGTACGCCCTGGTACATCGACAAGACTCACAACTACGAGGTCATACCGAAGACTTTGCGGGTGACGCAGGCACAGTGGCCGGTTGCTGACGACAGGCTCGCGCGGCATTCACTGTACCCACGATGACCCGCACGACATGTACGTCGACAAGACATACCTTACCGGGTACTGTAGATGACCAGCCAACTGGGGCCCGCCAGCCTGACTGGCTAGTGAGACCGGTGCCCTTTCGCATATATAAGGAGGGGCAAGGCTCTCGTAGCAAGGGCTGAGCATTTAAGAGGTAGCTACTTCAAACAGCTCGAGAAGCGATTGTACTCTGTATTCTACTTATAGTCAGATCGACAGGAGTAGGAGTTTTACCTCACCACGAGGGCTCCGAACATTGGTACTTCATGTGTCCCGTTGCTTGCTCGTATCCAATCCAGCCCGCGGAAGCCGTCGAGAGCTTCCCTGCTAGTCCTCACACCTCTATCTAACCTTCTCAGGTACTACCGTTTCCAATACAACGACAGCTGGAGTGAGTCATATGTGAGATAATCCTTCGCGTTGTGTACAGAGTCCCAATATGATGAGTTTTGCTAGCTGTCGCACTTGGTTTATCCATCTTTTTGTTGGAGAAGTTTTCCAGGTTAAAATCCCGTGTCACCTCGTTATTTGTTTGTCACGTTTATAACACTGCATACAAACATTAAATTATTATTGTTTATAAACTCAAATAAGTATTGTTAGAACGAAATAAAATATAATTTATCTGTTGTGCTCAAATGTAACACGCCGGGCAATAATTAGCGGGGCGATGCGAACTCGTAGTTCGTACATGCATGCATGCTGTGTACAGTATACCACATTCATGCATGCGAGGGCAACTATGGCTGGCCTGTGGGAACGTACTTATTTAACGCGCGACGCGTAGCATGGAGTAGTAAGATGTTGTTACAATTACATCTTTGCAAGTTGGTGAGCGAACAAGTTGGTGAACTTGGGCATGGTTTCGGGCTCCAGCGAGAGCACGAGTGCGACGGCGCCATCATCCTTCCCTGGCGGCGTGTTCATGACGTACATGAAGCCACTGTAGTACATGAGCGCTGGCCCCATGAATACCGGCGTGCCCCATCCAAAGTCGGCGTCGGAGAAGGACATCCCCATCCAGCTGATGGCACGGAAGTGTGTGCGGGAGATGCCGCTGCGCGGAAGGTTGTTGGTGGTGTCGACCCTCTCCAAGTAGTCCACTAGCGACCTGGTGTATTCGTCACCCTGGCTCGTGGCCGCCTGGGACAGCCGAGCCACGTGGAACACCGGGCTCCACATCACCTCCCCTGCCATGGCCGACACCGACGTGCGGATGACCGCATTGCCGAAGTACCCCGGCGGTAGAGGCGGGTCCAGGCGCGCCCGCATATCGACCATGGAGTAGAGCCGAGTCTCGGCGGAAGGTGGTAGCGCGCGGGCGCGGCAGATACATTGCCACGCCAGCGCCACCACGGACCGAAAAGTGGAGGTGCCGCCGCCGCACTTGGCCTTCAACGCGTTTACCTGTGCCCCTGTAATCTTGATGATGCCGCTCGCGTACGTCCTCCTGCTGGTCACGGAGTCTACACCTTGATGCTCTTTGTCCGGTTTGTACTCTAGGTGGTCGTACACCACTTTGCGCGCATGGAATGGTCGCGCGGTGAGGAGTGTGTGGTCGAAGCATGGTGGCGGCACGGTATCCGGCGTCATCCCATGGCCTCGCGATATGCTGGCCCACGTGTTGAAGAAGAGCGCGGCACTGCGCGCGTCTGCTACGGAGTGGTGCATGGCCTGGCCCAGCACGATGCCACCACACCGGAGGCGCGTCACCTGCACGAATAGCAGCGCGCACGGAGGGTTAGGCGCCGGTGTGGGTGGCACCAGCAGGTCGCGCATCTCCTCGCACGGAACGAACTCCTTGGTCAGCTCCTCCAGCGCGTAGTGCTTGGAGCGAGCGGTGACGAACAACACGCCCTCGCCGGTGCAGTCCACCTGGACGCGCCCGGCGCCGTCCAGCCCAAGGCGCCCAGTCAGTGGGTAGAACACTCCCAGCGCCCTCGCCAGGCTCTCCTTCATTGAATCTGTGGAGAAGAAGTCCGGATCGCCACTGTGCTGGAAGAAGTAGACCGTGGGCGTGTATCCTCTGCGCCCGGCAAGGTCCAGGTTGGAGAACCAGATGCTGCTGCCACGCGGCCTCCCGTCGTTTGCTGGAACTGGAACCACAAGCTCAGTTGAAACCACCTCCACCTTGTTGCCCATTGCAAAATACCTAATTTCCTCACCACCGTCGTCACCGTGCTTGGATGTGATCCTGGTGATTTAATTCTTGGATGGTCCTGTCGGTTTATATAGCATGCAACATGCGGGGTTGGTGGCATTTCAACTCTAGGACCGGAATTGGTGGATCCCTAGTATGTATGGATTGCATTCTATTGTTCCGGTCCAAACAAGGCTCATATTAGCAGGGCAAGTCCTTCCATACAATTTCATGCTTCGCTCTACGGACCAAAGTGCCAGATAGTCAATGGTAATCACAAGATCTATGGTTTTCGAGAGAAGGTAATTAATTGGAAAAACGATTCATTCCTTTGCTTTCTCTCAGATATCTATTCAATAAGATGATCTGACCTTACCTGAAAACTCTCCTCCATTTCGAGGAATAAGACGCACACGCATTTCAAAGCAACTAATACTTGATTATTTTGTGTAAAATTAGTAATCGTTGGATTTGTACCGAAACACACTTTTCAACGATGCTATTTTTTTCCACCAACAATCTTTACTCCTTCCATCTCCCACAGCTTTGGGCGTATATATTTTGGCTCGGCTATTAAGGAGAATCCAAGATGAAAATTCTTTCTTAAACTACCCCTAATTAATTTCTTTCTCCATTAATTTAGTAGCGCTGGGTATTAAGACCAAGTACAAAGGCCTAGTCACCTGGCTATAAGCTATTTCATGTCAGCAGAAGTTAGTGAGTGCATATTTGCACTATGTTTTACATTATTATTTTACATTGTAGATGTAGGATCTTGATATTTTACGGCACTCGCGCGTCCATTTTATGTCTGTTTTCACCAGGATCAGGACAGATGATGGATCCAATGGATACAATTCTTGGAGCAGTTGTACTGTGGAGAAAAGGAGTCAAAAACAACATAAATCACTTATTTGGGAAATATTAATAATACCAGAAGAAAACCAGAAGCGAACAAAGGAGGCAGAGAGTTCAACGATCAACTGTACGACCGGAGCAAATTTTTCGGCCGTATAGCTCCGGCCGTATAGTTGGCACCGCCTCCGCCTCGTCAAATAGTTTCACCCCGTGCAACTGGTTCGGAGAGACGACATACAAAACACCTTAAAATCGCCGCTAGAAGGCATCTGGAGGGGGAACTCATCCGCCAGGAATCCATCTTCAACCTGTGCTGATCCGGGAGGCTAAGGCATCGATCTTCATCATCCACCGCTGCATCACCACCATCTGCATCCATCCCATCTACATCTTGTCTAGATCTTGTTGTTATTCCCGTACTTGTTATGGATTTATACAAGTACTATTCATCTATGATTGTTTCCATTATCATTACTATGATGTTGATTGCCTCCATATCTGAGTAGATCTCTAGTTCTTGGGGAGATGGAGAAACACTAGCATATGACTGAGATGAGATAGAGATTATTATGTTATACATCATTAAGTGTATGTGTTAATTGTCTTCATCTTAATGCTGGGAGTTGTGCACCTCCTTAACATTTGCCTCTTACAGGGACTCAATAAATATGATTACTTGTTGGTAGACGGAGGGGTGATAGCACTTACTGTAACTATAAAGTTGTTGTCATTCTTTACATACTAACTTGGGGAATCAAGGAGAACTCACAAAGCTATGTCCATGCCATGGGAGAAATCTCTTAATAGCGCAGTAATTCGATTGATGTTGATTGCTGTCTGATGTGGTTATGAGGATGATGTGTGCAGCGGTTGCTGGCTATTCATCCATATATGGAGCTCCTCCCACATACATACACATTATGAGAATATTCATTATAATAATCTCGATTTCTTAGTCTAAATTGCTAGCGGTGTATTCACTATTCTCCGAGAATGCCTTTTTCCTTATTGTAGTTTTAAAGTTCTATTACACACGCGATTCTTACTTTCTGCATTAAGTTTTGCTTTACTTTAAATTACCTTGATCAAACAAAACCCAAAAATGACTCAACTTTTCTTGCATCTTAAAGTTATTTTTTAAGTACTTCGTTTAGTTGTAGTTAAAAGCATTTTAGTCTTTCGCCTATTTCTCCCCATGGGATCGATATCTTTATTTCGAAACTAGCTACAAACGATATATGCACTTACAGTCATCATAAGTCTAGGTGGAGGAGAAAAAAATAATGAAAGAGAATGAAGCAGGCTTTTAGAGCAAGTATAATAAGCCCTAGTCAACTGGCCACAAGGATTAAAATACTATTCTTTTGCTTAGTTGGATGGGTGAGAAGAAGAGAGAGAAGAGAAGCTGGCTCTTAACTAATAGCCAGCTGCAAGCACATGCTCCTAGACACCTTGTAAGTATGTGAAGTGGACCATGTATTAATAAAATAGTAATATCTTATATCTACCTATTGTATGTGTTGACTATTTGGTTGACTCTAAGTAATGTGGCAACCGCATATAGCCAGCAACGGGTTTTACTATTGAACTTTCTCTAAGAAACGTGCCATCCCACAGATGAAGTGGTGCGAGAGCGATCCTCAACTATCGCTAGATCTGAAACGTGTATGATCAGGACATGCTCTACTTTTTCTCACTAGTAGGAAAAGGGTTATCCATGTGTTTAATACCGAGTGGCGTATGGCCAGTAATGGTCCATTGATAAATAATTGTGTGCCATGCGCGACTGATAGTCCAGGACCATCTATAAGTGGCACATATAGATGGTGCCAACTTATACGTGGTGCATGGCTATGTGATGCGCCAAGGGCCCTAGATTAAAGCACGAGCCGAGAAGCGCCCCCAACCTTGAGTTGGTGGAACCTACTCGGATGCCCAAGACGTCTCCTCTCGTCGCTCTCAGCCTTGGTAGTGCTACCTCAAAGATTTCAGGGAGCTGGTCCAAACTCTTTCCTAGCAAGCATGTATTTAGGCATTGTGGATTTTACAATTTTAGTTAAGCTAAGGACTAAGGCCACTAGTAAATTTTAATAGCAAATAGTAAGACTTAACTAGTACTCTAAGCCTTGTGGGAGACGTACAGACCACCTTTAGAGAGCAAAAATCAACTTGTGAATCTCTCGTTTCTACTTTGGTTGCTTTCAACGTGCATATTAAGCGAATTGTGAAAGACTCGTGTTTGGTGACATTGCTCCTATATAAATCCCAGCTAAGAAAGCCTGCCACTACCACCACCACCACCAGCGCCCGGCTAGCACCTACATGCTGAAAATATGAGAGAGGCGATAGGTTTTGCTGAAGAGAAGTCTTGCTTCGTGCATGCCCCGCTCGATGGCGTTCTTCAGCGTAACAGGTATCCTAATCCCACCTACAATGCTCAAGAACGCCATTGAGCAAGGCCTGCTCGAAGTCATCAAGTGCGTTCCAATGAACACGGCGCGCGCTTGTTGTATATCTCCAAACTGACGTGTCGGGCCATGGCTACCAAACGTGAGCCCGGATCTGGCGGTACTTTTTCGGGACATTATGTCCACATGATCTGCTTCAATCTTGTATAGTACTACCTTCTAGTGATTGCCAATTAACCAAGGCGATAAAGATGATCTGATGCTCACGATTTTTTTTACAAATGCACCCCTCGGCAAATATGCATCGTTAAAAATACCCCTCTCTAAAAGTGACGGCCAAAAATACCCTGGCGGGAGGAGGAAAAGCCGACACGTGGCTCTTCCCGCCACTACGCATGGTGGCGCTTTCAACCCGCCACGGGAACAAGCGGAACGGGCATCCCGCCCTAGTTACTAGCAGAAGGGGCGTGGCGGGAGGAGCTTCCCCTACGGACGGAAGAGGTTACGGACCAGCCTACGCGCCGACGAGTCCACGAAGGTGGAGCCAGCGTGGAAATTGAAACTGCTCCGTCCCTCAGAAAGTAAAAAAAAGGAAAGAGTTCGCTCTAGCGGTTTCTGCATAAATCTAAATCCCCCCAATCTCATCTCCCCAAACGACGGTGGAGATCGTTCTCGTCGGCACCGGCAGGTCAAGGTCTTCGTTGCATGGGCATCATGGCGAGATCGTGCATGCAGCCAGCGCGGTGAACTCTTCATCTCAAGCAGCACGACGGCGAATTCTTGTCACAACGATGTCGCGGCAATCTGCTAGACGCAGGCGGTGTTGTGTTTATCTGTTGTGTTCGCTATAGCTCACCAACCGTCTCCAGATCTCAAAACTCTTCTCCATCTCCATAGCCATATTCCACCACTTGTAATAGTAGATCTCTTCTCCGATTGGCGACATTGTAAGACTATTGCTATCAATCTTATAATTTTCATTACAGTAATTATGATTGTTGATCTCATCTCTATGTGTGAGTAATTCTTCTTGGGCTAAGGGATTTGGCCTAGCCATGTAGCGTTTGTGCATGTTATTTATCATAGATGGGATCGTGTATTAGTTTGTATGCCATGATGATTATTATATCCTCTCTTGTCTCAATCCAAGGACTTGTCAGGTACCTAAGACCTCGAGGGTTGAGCCAGATATAGGGAGTATGAGTAATGACTGATCTGCAGGTTGGGAATCCTAGTGACAGAAGGGGTAGTACAGCTGTATGTGAGGGATTTACTTGGGATTAACGGTGACATCACTATGCATATCATTAGTTCTCTTTCTTCTATGGATGAGACTAGTAGGTTATTGATATAAGAGATTACCGAGGCAATAGCAATTATGGATGTACTGCCCACATATAATTTATCTTGTTCTAACAAGTACATGCATTGCATACTTTATATCTATCTTTTATTCTCATCAGATGTTTTGCACAACTACAGGTGAAACTGAGCGCCCTAGGCCCTTTCTCTCCATCATCGACAACAACAAAAATACGCAAGCTATTGGTCCGATAAAAACACAAAAGCAATTCTAAAACTTTCGAAGGTCCGTTAAAGTAACTTCACTACACATTCGCTTCCTGAGGATTCGATAACCTAGGTCTATTAGAAAAAAAGAAGCTATACTACATCCGTAATCCGGATCGAAGGTATTATAGGCCCCCTCCAACTCAGAATGAGCTCGTCGTCCGTGTCGCCGTCGTGGCTCCGGTAAGGTGTTCCGAAGCCAAATTTTGGTCATTAGGGTTAGGGTACGTGGCCTTGTCTGTTTGTTGCAATGTTGTGTAAATATTAATGTTGAACTGACGAACAGTGATGAACTATACTATACAGCATGATCTTGCAGATAATTTGTCAGAAATGCTGTAAAAAAATTCACACGCATTGATGAAAGGAAAACAAACTTCTCAGTGTATCTTAAACATGTTTTTTACAGTTCCGAAATTTACACAGGAGAGGGGTCACAAAGGACCCAGTTGCTGCCATTCATTAAAACACGGTGGGTACAGAAAATTACAACAGGACACAAAACAGAAGAGAAAATTACATTGTAGTCCTGCACATAAGCAAGGAGGACCCTAAAACTAAGATAGTAAACGCGATCAGGTCCTTTTCCCTCTCCACCGACGATGAACCTTGGTCGTTGGCCACCTTGACGCCGCTAGGGACGCACCACTTGGCGAGGAGAAGGCGGGGAACTCCGGCCCAAGGTTCCAGGGGGGCCTCCACACTAGAGGTTTAAGAGACACTTCCATGGCGTCGAAACTGGTCGCCCTTCCAGCCACGGATCACGGCGGCAGATGGTCGTCAGTGGATTTGCTCGAATCGGCAGTAGAGACTCTCCCCATCCTCGAGGAGGAGTAGATGGCGCCCTGCAGAAGCCGCTCCCTTCGCTGCCACGGCCGGCCGAAGAACCCCTAAAGAGCACCACCACACCACCAGAAGGAGTGGACAAATGCGGTGAGATTATTTTTGGAGATGGTGGTCCACTCCGCCGCCTTTTGCTCAGTTCTCCCCTCACCACCAAGGTCGGCAGGAGAACTTAACAAGAGGAGGAAGACGAACCCTAGCTGGATCAAGATCCAGTTGCCTGGATCTTTCACCCTACTCCATACTACATGGACGAAGCCAACTACTAGGACAAGGCCACTACGGCTACCACTAGGAGACCTACAACTACAGAGAGGGACATGGCCTCCCCTCCCTCATCCCCACCGGCCGGCGAGGCCGCCGGAGAGAAAGGAGAGAGGAACCAAGGCAGGTAAGTCAACTCTCAAAGCAGAGGGTTGCGTCTAGAAACGTGCGGGTGGTGTGTCAATCGGGTCAAATTTACGGGACCCGCTAGCATGCGCTTGCTAAAAAACCGTGTCGCAAAGGAGAAAAAAAACAGACGCACTCAGGGAGCAGCAGCATTGGAATACCCGGACGTGATGAATCACTGAATCAGCACCGGCCCAACTGTACCGGGTCCAGCCCAGACGCCTCAACAACCCGATGCAGCACCGAACCGGAAGAGGCGACCAATCATGGAACAAGCCGCGGCGGCAGGGGACGGCGCTCAGCAGCAGCGCCAGAAGAAATCCTCCGCGGCCAAGAAGGCGAAGAAGGGCGGCGCCACTGGCAGCAGCGGCGGAGGGGCATGGCCGGTGGTAAATCCCAAGAAGGATCTCCAGGTCAATCGCCTCAAGGGCACCCAGCTCCTCACGGTGAGCCAATCCCCTTTCGGAAATTGAGTTTGTTTTTGACCCAATTAGCTAGGGACCTTGTCGCATGATTAAATCCAGACATCAAGTAGCTCGATCTGCTGCTTCTACTAGGAGGGTATTACCATTAGGACTGCTGATGTTTTTGAGCATCTAGTCTAAGAGGGAATTAGCATATAGTATACTATCAATTTGCCGTGTCACTTCTGCAATTATGACCTAGGAAGTACATGATCTGATAAGCCTCCTGCCTCCACTGAAAAAATGATATAAGCCTCCTGCCGGCGAACCGCTTTTGGAAGGAGATGTTGTTCTCTGGTGACATGTAGTTAGATTAAAATGAACGGATGATATGAAGCTTTTGAATTGATATGACTGTGTGTTGAATTCTGTCTTTACTAAGTTGTGTTACTTATGGACAACTTCCCACACTTGACATAGGTTCCTGATTTCCTCACTTCCGCTGAGGCGAAGGCTTTCGTCGACGTCGCTGAATCTATGGGCTTCACGCACCAGGGCAGTCTTGGGCCACTCAAGGGGGAAGCATTTAGAGATAATGACCGGATATCTGTCACGGACCCCTTGCTCGCTCAAACCCTCTGGGAAACAGGGTTAAACAGAATATTCACAGACATCAACATCGCTGGCAAGGTAGCAACCAGCTTGAATCCAAATATCAGGCTTTACAGGTATATATCATGACTTATGACTTGAACAAAGCTCTGTTGCTGTTGGACGGGTTCAGCTGCTGATGTTGTTGCTTGTAGGTATGTTGAAGGTCAGCGCTTTGGTAGGCATATCGATGAGAGTGTCAACCTTGGGGATGGTTCCAGGACACAGTATACATTGTTAATATACCTTTCGGGCAAAGGAAGCGCAAAGGATGCAGAAGCTCTTGTTGGCGGGGAGACCGTTTTTTATGATCACCGAGGAGGAATTGTTGCTGAGGTACTTTCTGGTTCCAAAACCCATCTGTTTGATAAAATTGTTTGTCAACCATTTCATCCGTGGTAGAAAATCAGTGCTAGCAGGAAGGATATTAATGTCCTGTGTTTAGTTTGCCATACATATTGAACTTGCTCATCTGGTGGTAAACATTGATACTAATGCGTGCACATATGAGCATCAGATCAGCTCCAGCTCTAGAGTGCGAACTGGAGAAGTATGTTTGAGAGAAATAAGAAAAGAGTATGGGATGCAGAGAGCGGCGTAATGGAGGCCGAGCTCCATGGAGCTCGGTAATTCAAACTCAACCCGAATCCAAATTTGAAGATTCAAAAAAATAGGGAAAAATACCGGCATGTAGGTAATGTTATACACTACGTGCGTGCCAAAACATTGGGTAGAAATACATTGTATTTTGGTCTCAGCAAAAAAGTAAAATTTTCAGATCTGAGATGTGAATAGTACACATACGAAATTTGGCAAACTTGTCTTTTTTTTCTGCGCCGAAAATACAGGGTGGTTTTATTTGAAACTTTGCAGATGTGTAGTGCGGAACGTTGGCTACATGCTGGTATTTTTTTCGATTTTTTTTGAAGCTTTTTGTAGAAGCCCAAAATCGGCCCAAATTAAATTGGAGGGAGATAAAGCGCTCAGGCTGTGTTTGGTTGAGATTTTTGGACTAGATTCACTACCACAACGCTGGAATCTGAACCAAAGGGGTATGAGACACATCACAACTTCCAGGACGCAGCAGATTTTGACAGTGCAAATTGGAATCGGCCGCAGACCCAGATTTCACCGCGTCGTAGCTGACCAAAAGTATGATAATTACCCACCATGCCACTGGGAAGTGGAAAATGACCGGTTCACTTCTTTCCTTTTCTCCTCCACCCGACTCCTCCCTCCTCCGGTCCTTCTTTCTTTCCTCTTTCCAGACCCGCACGAGGCAGCCACCAGGCTAGGGTTTCGCCTCGCCGGCCTATCCCAGCAGTCTCTAGCGGCGCGTTGATGGGGAATCGAACCCCACCATCCCACCGCTCCATTTTCCCTCCTCGGCCGACCTCACGCTCGACCCTAGGACCCCAGGCGCCATCACCTGACCCGCCGCAGCCTCCATGGCTTGGTCGTCGTGCTGCCACCTCCATGAATGACGTCCACCTCCGACCGGTGGGAAACCGACTGTGATGCCAGGTCCTCTCTCCCTTCCCCCGCCCCCGGCCCCCCCCCCCCCCCCCCCCCCCCCCCCCCCCCCCTCCCCCTTCCCTTGTCCTTCCTCCTCCCTGCCGTGCCTGCTGATGATGTTTTTCCTGTACTCAAAACCAGCTGAAGGAGAAGGCAGCATATCCCCAAATTAATAATGTTTCCACCGCTGATGATGATATTCGTTACATGCAGCCTGCACCACCTGAACACGCTTCTTTCATCGGTGTACGGACTACGGAGATTCCAGTGAACAACTTGTCTGCACTTTGTAGCTCAATGTAGAAAAATGACATATATCCATGTTTACGTGTTGTTTATTGTGCACAGGGTGATGTTCACGTCACATTTTAATCAAAGATTAATGTTGCATTTGTTTTTTATTGGGAAGATATTTGTTCACAACTAATGGTGCTTCTATTGCATATAAATTTCGTTTAGAAAATGGTAATTTGCATGTCCGTCGGTGTACAAAGACATAGTCATGCGATCGATTAGCATATAGATAATTTCCGAGGGTCTCACAGGCATTCCAGACAATTTCTATCAAATCTACAGTTGGCAGTTGTCACAACCAAACAACTTTGAGCTTCCCCACATTTGGTAGCAGCAGCTTTCCCGCAGCAGATTTCACACAGCTGATTTTCAGAAATCTACAGCTCAACCAAACACACCCTCAGTGTAGCTCGCGCGCCGACGGGCGCAATCTATGGGATGCACCCTTATTCACGTATTATGAGTCTTATTATCTTCTATTGTTAACTCCTCTTAGATTATGAAAACCGAGAAGTTCTCATGCATGGTTAGAGTTATGCGGTGCTATGTGAAGATATCGGCGCTATGTGAAGGAGATGGAATCATTCTTTTTGTCCTACGTTATATGCAGTAGCACTTGGCATCACTTTTGGTAACCCATCTGCCAAGCTATTCCTAATCTGAGGTTACATGCATGTAGGTTGCGCCAGTGCAAGGAATGGCTCTGCTCCACCTACATGGTGCCAGGTGCATGCTTCACGAAGCTCGCGTTGTGAAAAAGAATGTCAAGTACGTGCTCCGTTCGGATGTTGTATTTGCTTAGCTCAAAAAGCACTCGAAGCTGGTTCCAGAGCAAGCAACAATTCTGGGGCATGATAAGGTTTGAGATCTGTGAATCTTTAGATATGTGCAAGAACAAGTCCCAGTGTGGATCTTGACATCGCAGTGTTGGAAATGCTCACCTAACCTAACATCGAAACTGTATTCTATCGTTGCACCGTCGTGTAAGGGTTGTAACTGTTGCAATGTTTTGAAACTCGCGGTGACAAAGAAAAATACTGTCTCTCCTCAAAGCATACTCTGTTAAGAATAAACAAAATTTTAACCCTTTAGATACAGCTTTCCTTCTTTGCCTGTATTAATGACTGGCAGATGTCAGTACTAGCTCAACTGAGCAAAAACAGAACTTATTTTCGTTCTCATCTCTTAGAAGGCAGGTGCAAGCTGCAACGCGTATATTGAGCTTGCAAATGTTCAACGGGAACAGAGGAGCCTTTAACAAGCGGATACGCAAGACAGACATGACATGATCACATGATTACACGTTCTTCACCACACACGTTGCAACTTGCAAATAGTATGCAACATTCTGCATCTACTTCGAGGTAGTACGTACATAAAATGTTTGAATCTGGTAGTCATCAGCACCAAAAGATTGAAATGGAAGGTTATCTGAATCTGGTAGCCATAGCCAGCACTAAAGATCAAGATGACAGACTTATACTACTACGTATATAACCCCTATTATTTCCCACAAAACATTTACATTTGAGGCCTCTTTCCATTCAAAGCTGCGATGCACACCATGTCTCTCCAGCCCGGCAGCAGCAACGACATGTGGTACCTCGACGCCGGCGCATCCCCATTGCTCTCACGTCACCGGAAACGCAGGTACCCTCACATCCCCTTGTTCATCTCCAGACCATAGTTCTCATGCCATCATTGTTGGTGATGAATTTGACCCTTGTGTGAAGGACCTAGCAACCAGGACACCACTCATGAGATTCAATAGCTACGGCCCGCTCTATCCCTTCTTTGGATCGGCTCCCAGGGCTCTCTCCGTCACCGTCACCGTCGGCGACCTCTGGCACACAAGGCTAGGGCACCCCAGCCGTGCCTCTCACTGGTGCCAACTACCCATGGAACAACCTGCGGCGGCAGGGGACGGCGCTCTGCAGCAGCGCCAGAAGAAATCCTCCGCGGCCAAGAAGGCGAAGAAGGGCGGCGCCACCGGTGGCAGGGCATGGCCGGCGATAAATCCCAAGAAGGATCTCCAGGTCAATCGCCTCAAGGGCACCCAGCTCCTCACGGTGAGCCAATCCACCTTCTGAAATCGACCCAATTAGATAAAGACCCTGTCAGATGCTTGCATCCAGTAGCTCGATCTGCTGCTCCATCATCTAGGATTGCCCCTGTTGTTGAGCATCTAGAAGGGGATTAGCCCTGTTGCTCCATCATCTAGGATTGAGAAGGGGCCTAGACCCTTTCAGATTTTGCGATGCCACTTCTGCAAAATTGTTGAACTGATATGCAGCTTGATGGAACTGAACGAATGACAGCAAGTCTTTGGATTGATCTAGAAGTTTGTTGAATTTGTCTTTTATCATATATATTGCGTTACTTATGGACAACTTCCCACACTTGACATAGGTGCCTGATTTCCTCACTTCCGCGGAGGCGAAGGCTTTCGTCGACGTCGCTGAATCTATGGGCTTCACGCACCAGGGCAGTCTTGGGCCACTCAAGGGGGAAGCCTTTAGAGATAATGACCGGATATCTGTCACGGACCCCTTGCTCGCTCAAGCCCTCTGGGAAACAGGGATAAACAGAATATTCACGGACATCAATACCGCTGGCAAAGTAGCAACCAGTTTGAATCCAAATATCAGGCTTTACAGGTATATGATGTTATAACCTGAACAAAGATCTGATTTGACAAGTATTTGCGCTATTGGACGGGTCTAGTTATTGATTTTGTTTTTCTTATAGGTATGTTGAAGGTCAGCGCTTTGGTAGGCATATTGATGAGAGTGTCAACCTTTGGGATGGTTCCAGGACACAATATACATTGCTGATATACCTTTCTGGCAAGGGAGGTGCAAAGGATTCACAAGCTCTTGTTGGAGGGGAGACGGTCTTTTATGATCACCGGGGAGGAATTGTTGCTGAGGTACCACCTCCTGATTCGAAAAACCCATCTGTTTGAAATGAATGTTTGCCAGATTGCTCTGTCAACCAATTTCCCCTGTTGTAGAAAACCAGTGCTTGTAGCAATGATATACATTATGTCTTGTGTTTAGTTTTGTCACACATATTAGGACTTGCTCAGCTTGTGGTTAAGATTGAAACTAAAGTTTGCACATATAAACTCTGATCAGCTCGAGCTATAGGCGTCAGAACCGGAGAGTTATGTCTAGGAGAAGAGAACATGGGATGCACATATTCATTGCATTACGAGTCTCGTCAACTCCACTTAGATTATGAAAACAGAGAAGATCCTGTATATGGTTTAGAATTATGAGATACTCCGATGCTGTATTTACACAATGAAATGACTGTTCTTATGATGATTACAAATGTTACCAGTGTCCTGCCAAGCTGGTATTAATCTCGGGTTGCCTGCATGTAGGTTGCTCCGGTGCAAGGAATGGCTCTGCTCCACCTGCATGGTGCCAGGTGCATGCTGCACGAAGCTCGCGTTGTGAAAAAGAATGTCAAGTACGTGCTTCGTTCAGATGTTGTATTTGCTTAGCTGAAGCAATACCTCAAGCTGGTTTTATACCAGTATCAACACGAGGCACGATAGGTTTGGGATATGTGAATCATGTGATATGTGTGAGGATAGAAGTCCCAAAGTGGAACTTGAGGTTGCAATGTTTGAAATGGTCACGTAACATCAAAATTGTGTTTTTCGCTGCACCCTTGTGTAAGGGTTCTGGAACTGTTACAATTTTGGAAATTCTTACTAGAGAGAAAAAAATTCAATTGTCTTTCTTCAGCATATGCTGTTAAGTTCGTACTCCAATCGTAAGACTTTAGATCCAGCTTCTGTTCTTGCCTGTATTAAAGACTGACAGATGTTAGCTCGAGTTTATTGAGCAAAAGCCATTTTTCTCCCGTTGCTTAGAAGGCAGGTGTGAACTGCAAGGACTGTAGTGAGCTTGCAAATGCAATCATCAAACTAACAAAACAAATGGAGCAGCCAGTAACTGTCGACGCACATGCAAGACAGACATAGTAACCACTGTTTATTACAACCCGACTTGAGTACCGAAACATGAAAGCATATTTCCCAAATCACCGTTCTCCGCAGTGCACAACAGTCCAAATCTGTAACGTTTAGTGTCTACATAGAATGTTTGAATCTGGTAGTCATAGCCTTTTTTTTTTGAGGTATGGTAGTCATAGCCTGGTACTATAGTTCAAAACAGCAGACTATTGGAATCTGGTAAGCTATAGCCACTGCTAAAGTTCAAGATGGCAGACTTGATGAGAATATAGCCCCTACTTCCCATGGGGAAGCAGCACCAACATTTGCATTTCTCCCACTGATGCTAAGAGGAACCATGACCAGTGGAAGTTTTCCCCTGGTTTCTGTCTCGAACAGGGCAGGACCAAAGTGAAAAATCTGCAAAATAAAACGGTCTCAGATAACACAACGCAACTGTCAGAACTTCTATATAACCAGTTCAAGCATTCGAGATTATGGAAAAGGTTTAATGCGCACTTATACTAGTAGTATCATCTCCGATGACAAAATAAAAAATGCATCCACATAGTATGTCCAGGCATTGCTGATGACAAGATAGTGGCTGAACAAATAGCACAAGCACAAATTTAGATAACAGAAGTATGATACAGATTTCAAATGTGCCAGAAACATTCTTCACTAAGCACTTTAGGAAACTATACAGTGAACCAATTATATAAAAATAACTACTCCCTCCGATCCATATTATTATTCTCAACTTTGTGTAGATTCGGATGCATCTAGTCTAAATATTTAACTAGATACATCTGAATCTAGATAAAGTTGAGAACAATAATATGGACCGGAGGGAGTAGTATGATAGGAGGACAAGATGTGGGGTAAATGCAGATCCAGTTACACTTATACCCCAGATTCTAGTTTACCTTTTTACATCAGGAGGAATTGACCAATCTTAGATGTCCTGTTTCCTTGTCGATCTCCACCCTTAGGCCTGTATCTGCAATCTCTGGAGTTATTAAGATAATAAAGTTGAGAGACCTCCTTCTGATTTTCCACATTCCCTTCAAGCAAGTTCTTCACAACAAACAGACCCCACTCCCTCAAGTATGCATTTCCTTCATCAATGGCATGCTGCAATAGTAACATGATCCCACTTAGCTGCCTAACCTCATCATGCACCTGTTTCCTTCCATGCAAGCAGTCGGCAATGACAGCGACGGAATCTGTCATCTAACCATTGTGTGGGCTGACCTTTGCACTTGCAAAGGCTGGTTGTTGATCTCCTTGTTCCTTTGCCATTCCCCAAAACAATAATATGGCTCCATGCCACACAAAAAAATAATTCTTAATAAGTTTTAGGTGTGATTTTATTTTTTCCCATTAAACAACTCTAGAAAATGACAAATAAATATGTTTACAAAGTAGAGACTGAGAAATCGCCGTCAACAAAGGTAA
The DNA here is from genome assembly GCA_910589775.1 of Avena eriantha. Taxonomy (NCBI): domain Eukaryota; kingdom Viridiplantae; phylum Streptophyta; class Magnoliopsida; order Poales; family Poaceae; genus Avena; species Avena eriantha. The sequence continues at coordinate 13,688,259 of OU342742.1, read as the reverse complement.
AAGCAATTGTCCACTTGGGGTATCTGATCTTTCAAAACAACAAGGTAAATACAATTGAAACTACCGGTGCCCTCACCGTCAACAAAGTAGAGAAATCATCCACTTGGGGGATGACGACCATCATGGTTCGTCTTGAACCAGATAAACAAGATGGAGCAGATAAGATAGGATAAAAATTCATAAACAGTGAGATCTACTCCCTCCGTTTAGGAATATAAGATGTTTTAGGTTTGTGAAGTAAACGTATCTAAACTCCTTTTAATATGTAGTTTTATTTGAACCTATACATTAAAAGGTGTCTAGATACGTTTATTTCATAAACGTAAAACATTTTATATTTTCAAACGGAGGGAGTACTAGGAAAGCTCTGCATACATACTTTTCTCTTTTTCTTTTCTATCGAAAAGAAAGGTAAAGCATCCCGGCACGTGCATCCTCGGTCACGCCTAGCCATGATTTTATTGAAAAGGGATAAAGATGCTAGGCATGGATGCTGAACACATGGCCGTAGCTTTGGGACAACCCATCTTCTGGGATCTACAGTCACAAATAGATATGCACCCTGTTTCGAGGGACTCAAGCATCATGGAGCCGCTTTTTTTGCCGAGACAGCCTCTATAGCTTCTCCGAGAGGCCAGGCGGCTTCCATGAAGTACTCCCCGTGTTTCACCTTCTCTACCACTGTGATCTCCTTGGTCGGCTCCAGACCTGCATCGACCAGATCATATCAGGTAGTAATTCAGCCAAGTCTACTTAATCAGCCTCACATTACCAAGAAAAAAACACCAAAACTGCATAAATGCATTAGAATCAATACTAGTAATTCATTGGTGAAGACTGACTGGAGAGTACTCCATTGAGTTGCTTACCGAATCCATCCACAAGCAAGGAGTACTGGTAGATGAGGTCCATGCACATGTAGGGCGCGTCGACGGCTCGGACCCTTGGGTACGCGGCCTTTGCCTCTGTGAAGCTCAGCGGGCATATCTTCTCGGCGGCAGCCCTGTACGCCGTCGGGGTGGTCTTCCCGCTGGTCGCCTCACTGTCGATCAAGCCAATCTGTCAGAGATTGATTGACAATTCAAAACAGTTCATCAGTTTTTTCACAAGACTCGATCGATGCAAATGCATCCATATCAGTATGTGACTCGTTCCATGTTACCAACCCTCGATGCCATGTAGTAGAAGCTGGAGGCGAGGTAGAGGTCGGCCTGGCCGGCTCCGCCGCCGCCGTTCCACGCGCCGTTGAAGGTGCAGTTCTTGGTTTCACATGGCGCGGTCAGTTTCAGCGCCTTGGTGACATCCTCTCTGCACTTGTCATAGGATGCTCCTTCCGGCGACGCTATGGCGTCGTATTGCTCACCGTTGTAGGTGTATTTACCTTCAAGGATCGGCAAATATATGCTACATATAGATCCATATATAATATCCTCGATTGCTCAACCAAAGGAGGAAGGTGTACGTAGTTTGCATGAATTACCATTGTAGCCCGCCAGCACGCAGTAGCTGAATGGTCCGTTCTTTGCCTTGAAGATCTCTACTCGGGAAGCCTGAGCACCGTAATGCAAGTAGCTGAAATGAAAAGCCAGTCACTCGATTGTGGGTCCAACTTCAAAATACTCTAGATCGTGTAACAAACAATACAGCAGGGGTCCAACCTGTGAGCATACACATTGTAATCTCTTCCTTTCAGATATTCTTTCGTAACGTACGGATCCTTCCCCTCACGTGCCCAGGGAGTGGCAGCGGCAGCATCCGGAGAAATGGCGTATGCCATTTGCACGGACCCGCCTCCGAGATCAATCACACCCACCGTCTTGGTGTAATCTCCTCCCAGTTTGTCCAACAGATAATTTAGAGCAACCTACGTCGTAAGATTAAAAAAGAAGAGCACATAAAACAGTTGGTACATGAATAGAGATGATGATGTAATTAAGGTTGTGTAGTACTAGTACCCATAAGTAAGATCCTTCTTGTGATCCCTCAAGAACATTGATCCAATTAGGATCGTACTGAAATTTGCTCTTGGTGTGGACAACATCCCTGACCTGTATTATATTTGTGAGCCAAAGTAAGAATAAAAGAAGTCCATGTGCTTTTCCCCTTTTCAGGATTTTTTTTAAAATATTTGCGAGCCTAAGTAAGAGATGAAAACTTACAGCTTCAAGAATTTTCTGTGCTTTATCGTCGCCGATAAGCCTGAGTCCAGCCGTGGCCTGCAAAGTTTGAGTCAAAGTTTTTCGTTTCAGGCCTAATTTTGTGATCTTATGTGAAGTTGTAAACTGCATAGTAAGTATAGGCAAAGCTACTGTAGTAAGTTTGCTAGGAACGGACCCCTAGTTTAACGGGTGTTGTTTTCATGAGCCACCGGGGCACAACGCTGCTGGCCTTGTCAAGCAGAGGCAGCATTGATTTGGCAGCCTCCTTGGGCCGTCCGGCATACGAGCTCAGCCCTGGATTTACCGTGGCAAAGACCTCGATGTCGTTGCCGATCTTGGCGAGCTCCATCTTCCTGTCGAACTTGAAGATGTGGACGCGCGTGCCCGTGCTGCCGGCGTCGAAGATCACAGCGTACTTCCCTGGCAGCGCCGCCGCCGCCGCCGCGGAGATGCTGGCCCTCCGGCCAAGCACCGTGTCGGTGAAGGCCGCGCTGGCGGAAGATGATAGTAGTAGGAGGAGGAGGACGAGGACAAGTGACTCGACGCCGACAGAGCGAGCCATCGCAACGCCGGAAACCTGTGCCTGACTGCTCGACTCAGTGAATTCTACTGGACACGGTTGGGTAGGCTTTAAAGGGTCTTAGCGGAGGCGGTGTTTATTTCATGAGCACCCCCATGGTATGATCGGCGTGCCGCCCAGTCCAGAGCATCTTTCTTTTTTGCGAAATAACTAACAGCATCTTTAACCCATCAAAAAAAATATTAAAGGACTAAAAGACTCCCGAGCAAATTTTTTCTCCTCTAATTCTAAAAGGTGGCAGTCTGAACCTTCCACCCCAAAATTGAATGACTAGATTTTTTTTAGCATCATTTCGGAACCTCCATCAACCATATCAAATACACACAATTCAAACGTGCATAAATATTATAAACAAATCACATCGAGCAAATTTGATCCAATCTAGGCCACCACCATCTCGGCCACCTCAAACACCATCTCGGTCACCACCATATCGGTCACCTCAAACACCATCTCTGCCACCACCAACATTACCACCACCACCACTCTCTCGAGTTAAGATCTTTGCACGAGCGATCTTTTAATATGCTCTAACTTTATCATCCAAGGTGCTTAGGTTCACAAACATGTGTGTTCGGTATCCTCCTTCTCCTTGGCCAACTTCTCCACCTCAAGTGCAAGTCACGGCTCTTCTATCTTCTTATCCTTCGACATTCTTTCTTCTTCTACTGCAATCCTTCGTTGCTCCACCGCAACTTCTCTTCCTCAAGTGCTTTGAGCTCAGTCCACCTAGCCTCTTTATCATTTTTGCGTTTGTCTGTCAATGCTTTCTTTGTCTCAATGATAGCATTGAACTCTTCCTTATATACTCCGACACCTCCCCTCTTATTCTTCTCTTTTGCTATCTTGGCACCCTCTAGCCTCTTATTAAGGTATTCATCCTCATCGTCATCGATGCCAATGGTTTGGCTAATCCTAGTCCTCTTTGGTGTGGTATCATAGTTCCTCCGAATCCACTTCTCATTTGCAGCAAGTTCCTTATAGCAATGGTGCAAAGAAAAGGCTTTGTGTCCGCCTTGTTGCGGTGCTTGTAGATGTCTTGTTGGAGAGGGCCATACTCGATGATTGGCACCCCACTTGGTGGTGCATTGTTCACGTAGTCAATGGCCCTGGCCCATCGATTGCAATGCTCAAGTATTGTGCCCCAACGATGACCATGTGAGCCTTGGGTTCGGTATGATGGAATGGTGACCGTCTTGTGGTAGTGTTCCTCAATTCTCCTCCAAAACTTCTCCTTCAATTGATCCGCGCCAACCGATGCATCAAGCGAGACGTTCATCCAAGCATGGCACAATGCAACATCTTCCTCTTTGCTATAGTTGGCAGACCTCTTACCCTTGCCACCCTTGGCTTTGGTTTGTGTTGGTGCCTCCACCTCGGTCACCTCTTCCTCACCGACATCCTCCTCTTCCTCGGCCACATACTCTTCATCGTCCGCTTCTTCATTGTCAGCCTCTTCGTCACCGCTAAAGTTGAGGTCGTCGAGCCCTTTAGTGTGTGAAGAATCGAGCCGCGACATGAATTCTGCGATAGTCAGCTCGGCTGCATTCACTTGAGTCTCGGGCATTTCATCGATATCCTCGTGGGCGGCGCCTCGAGTGTGACGGTCCCCGTGGAGGAGGCAGATGGCTTGGGCGGGTGGAGGACGCCGACGACGGCTTGACCTTGCGATTAGTCGTCGTGGTCGATGGCTTGGGTGTGGAGGACGTCATGGCCTTCCTATTCTTCTCCTCCTCCTCCGCCTCCTCTGAATGGGATATCATGTCCTCCGTCGATTTCCGCGCCCGCGGGCTGCTCAACACCGATGCAAGTGGTGGTCGTCCCACCTTCCTCGTCATCGTTGATGACTTGCCGGTGGCCTTGGAGACCGCTCCCATCACCCGCACCATGTCGGTGGTGCCTAACCGCTTCCGCGGCATTGGAGGCATCGCGGGGGTCGATTCTGATGGCATCTCGTCGGCGGGAAACTCCGGCGGGGCTGCGGAACCAAGCTCCGATGATATTCCTACCAGGGGAGGGAGAACGGTGGTGCCGACGATGACTGGCAGCTCGGCGGGAGAAAGTGGAGGGGAAATTTTAGTCATTGCTTTGGCCGTGAGCAAAAAATAGGAGAGGGAGGGGGAGATTTAGGGGGAGGGGGGGGTCTAGCATATTTAGTCCTCTAATCAGTTTTAGGGTTTCGGTTAGGTGAGGTTTCGACCATTAGAGGACTAAATTTAATCTCTAACCGATTTTTTAGACATGCTTGTGCGGGAAGTGTGGTGGTTAACGAGTCGAAAAAAGTATGATGCGATCGACTCATACCGCACAAAGACAATTAGACAATGGCACACTGATCGAGAATCCTTCCCTCTCGGTGAGCGCCACACGAATGTTAGTGCCAGCCAACTGGATAAAATTTCGCACGTGGTCCGTGTGAATTCAGACGTGAACTAGAAAATGATATTAACAGGCAAAGCAGCACAGGAGCAGTTCACGTCGTGGATGCAAGACTGCATTGGAGAGAGTACAGTATAGCCAGCATTATTACCCCCTCGCGGCATTTGCCATTTTTAATCGTAACCTTGGCCTCGAGATGAACATGGCAGATCGTCGGTATCCCGATTGTGCTAGGAATAAAAGATACAGTAGTGTATATATATCTAAATAGCGAACTAAGAATCTCAAAAAGAAAAAGCGAACTAAGAAGGTTGCATTATCCACCAAAACAAACTTGGTTGCTCGGCCATAAGGGCACCGAAATCTCTCGGATACTTTCTCCGTTCAACAATGTAAGCCTTTTTAGAGAGCTAAAACAGCTTGCTAAAAGGTTTATATTGTGGAACGTGGGTAGTATTTCTTTGTCCACGACAGTTCTTTTGGCTGAAATCATGTTTGATGAGGTTAGCTCTCAGACCATGGAACACTTCTAACCCTTTTGAACATGCAATTTAACATTTGAATCATAATAAGCTTGGCATGGAAACGAGACGGAGCAAGTTGGATATACGGTTACTATCTGAAACTACCGCTCAACCCAAAGATCACACGACTCCGGCTGGTAGGAGGAAAGCCACGAGGAAGCAATACGTTATTCGGCGGACTCTCAAGAGGAGCCAGACAGCTATTGAGTCGGCATAGCCATAGTAGAGTCACGAGTGTGTACTGGTCGAAGCGGTTTAATAAGGAGCGGAAGACGGAGCTTGCGTTGTGCCAAGCTCACTGGCAGCAACTTCAGCCGGATCTGCGCAACCCCGAAAGGAGGGAGAGTTACTGGGCGTACGATCTACACCACTATCGACACGGAGCACCGTAAAGAGGAGGGCGAAGGCCGGCGGGATCGTCAACCTCAAATCCGACACGGCAGACAGCGTCGATGACGAAGACGACGACATCGAAGCAGCATAGTCGATTAGGATTACCTTCATCAGCCTTTTTTTTGCGGGTATCAACCATTTGTTTTATCCATGTATCATGAATATGTATAAATTAAATAGATGGTAGACGTCCCATTGGGAGTGTGGCTAGTATTGCTGCCGCCAGAGCCCATACAGGGGGTTACAACTGGAGATGCTCTCATGAAAAAGAATTTCAAGTACATGTCCCGGCCAGATGTTGCATTTTTGCTTAGCTAAAGGGCACTTCAAGCAGTTTTCAGACCAAGCATCTATCTAGGGCACAATAGGTTTGGGCTCTCTGGACCCTCTTACATGCGCGAGAACAGAAGAGTCCCAGAGGAGTTAGCTGATACTACTCCTCTATTGGAGTACTATTCTACTCCCTCTCTTCGGAAATATAAGACATTTTAGCTTTGTGAATTGAATGTATCTAGACATCTTTTAGTGTATAGGTTCGTAGAGGTTCGGAGTGAACTCATATACTAAAAAGTGTCTAGATACATCTATTTCACAACCATACACTAAAAGGTGTCTAGATACATCTATCACAAAGCTAAACTGTCTTATATTTGTGACGGAGGGAGTATTTTTCAACACCAAACTAACCAAAAATGGAGCAGAGGAGTGAGCCAGCGCATATACAGTACATAACAGGCATAGTTTCCAATGTTTACCACACACTGACTTCAGTAACAAAACAATAACGGCCCATTCCTACATCACAGCGGTGCAAATATGCAAGCATTTAGTGTCCACATAAAATGTTTGAATCTGGGAGTCATAGCCCAGCCCCAGCACCAAAGTTAACAATGAAAGACTATTTAAATCTGGTAGAATAAAGTTCAAGATGGCTGATGGCAGACTTGATGAGAATATAACCCCTACTTCCCATGGGGCAGCAGCACCAACATTTACATTTCCCCTACTGCTAATGTCTACAGGAACCATGACAGTAGATGTTTCCCCTGGTTTTCGTCTCAGAACAGGGCAGGACCAAGGTGAAAAATCTGCAAAAAAGAACACTCAGATAACGCAATACAACAGTCAGAACTTCTACGTAGCCAGATCAAGCATTCGATATTGTGGAGAAGATGAAGATTTAATGCTCACCTAGATAGCTCGTATACTAGTAGTGTCTTCTTCATATGCAAAAAACATGTATCCAGATAGCATGTCCAGGCATTGCCGATTTCAAGATAGTAGCTGCACAAATATGACAATCACAAATTTAGACGGTAGAAGTATGACTCAGACTTCAAATGTGCCAGAAATGTTCTTCGCTAAGCACTTAAGAAAATTATACATGAGCAACTATATGAAAATAACTAGTGTGATAGGAGCACAAGATGTGGGCAAATGCAGATGAAGTTACATTTATACTTGAGATTCTAGTTTACCTGTTACATCAGGAGGAGGAATTGACCAATTTTGGATGTCCTGTTTTCTTGTCGATCTCCACTCTAAGGCCTATATCTGCAATCTCTGGAGTTAAGATAGGTTCTTGCATCTGAAGTTCAGAGACCTCCTTCTGATTCTCCACATTCCCTTCAAGCAAGTTCTTCACAGCAAACAGGCCCCACTCCCTCAAGTATGCATTCCCTTCATCAATGACACACTGCTGCAGTAGCAACATAATCCCATTTAGCTGCCTAACCTCATCCTGCACCTGTTTCCTTCCATGCAAGCAATTGGCTATGACAGCGACTAAATCTCTCCTGTAACCGTTGTAGGGGCAGACCTTTGCACTTGCAAGGGCTGGTTGTTCATCTCCTTGCTCCTTCGCCATCGCTTTTCTGATTGTACTTGGGGGCTCAAGATCGCCTAGGTATTCTAGAAGGCGTTTCACAAGACCAGTCTGCAACAGTGAGTCAATAGGAGCTTCAGTCTCTGATGAAGTGGGTTCCCAAGCACATATGTCCTTCAAGAGCAGCAGTGAATATCCAAGGACATCAATTCCAGGGCAACCAGTTGGAAGAGCAGAGCTACCTCGGCAAGTAAAATCCACAGTCTCAGCAGCATGCTTCTGTACATTGAAAACATGAAGTGCAAAACTATTCGAGACAATAACTTCCTCAGGTCGTTCGGTCAAACATTTTGACAGTGTACCCAGAAGAAACGAATGCCTAGCAGTAAACCCATTTCCAGATTCACCACCGTCACTCTGCCCAGCACCATCAGTTGAACCTAAGGCTGTAAACAAGATTTCAAACATCTCCTCTTCAACACAGATTTTGACGAGAAGCCACTCCAACCATTCTTCCTTGTGCCCCACTGCAATTGATAATTTTAGATTAGGATCACATACAAGCAACACCATGGAAGAAATGAGAGAACCAAATGAATCAACCAGAGAACGCAGTGTGGCTTTTGACTACAGCCTACTAAGTAAACAGAAAAGGTAACAATAACATCTCGTACTTCATCGTTAAGTAAAAAAATGCCTTCCAAAGGTCACATTTTGTTCTCTGGTAGCATCTCACAGGCAATTTCAGAATCTGCACTTCAAGACATGAAGGATGTAGATATCTGAGGAAACACATTGTAACAATTCCAACTATCAAGCAACTGACAATACTCAAATATCAAACCTATGATAACACATTGTTTCTTACAAAGAAGTTGGAACATGTCGTGCACTCATGCTAACATGCTTTAAAAAGATGAACCAAAAGAACATGTGGTACAGAACATTGTCCAAAACAGTATTTACTAAATAACCATAATCTAACCACAAAGGCACTACCACCCGAATACTATGGAGTTTCTTAGCAATCACACATAACCATTCAACATCTCTATATCCAATTGGACAAAATTCATGTTCATAGTGGATGACTTATTTAACACTTGGCCAAATCTTCCAATTGCTGAAATAACCTACAATGTGCACATCCTGCTTGGACGGAGGGAGTATTTACTAAATGACCATAATCTAACTGTGAACACACTACCACCTGAATATTACTGAGTTTCTTAGCAATTACACATAACCTTTCAACATCTATATATCCAAATGGACTAAGTTCATGTTCAGAGTTGCTGACTTGTTTAACACTTGGCCAAATCATTCTATTGCTGCAGTAATCTAGTACAATGTGCCCATCCTACTTGTATTGATCCAATCCACAGCATGGTCACCCTAACACAGATTCATAAAAATAAACAACCCATACTCTACTATATGTAAATAGCAGATGCATCTATGAAACAAATCGCAAATCTAGGCATCTAGCAGCAGGCATGCGTGAATTCGCAAAATCGAAAGCCGATAGTAGCGGTGGACTCACCTCGCGAGGCAGCAGTGACGAGTTCTACGAGTATGGGCAACCCCATGTCCTCATGGCACAGCTCCTGGAGCCTCCCGCGGCCGGCCTCGCCGGCGCAGCAGGTGTCGAGCACCATGCAGAGCGGGTCCACGACCCCCGCGTCCCAGACCCTCGCGAACTCCCGCAGCGCCCCCGGGAAGAGCGCGTCCCAGACGGCCTCGCGGTTCTGGTCCCCGCCGAGCGCGGCGTTTCCCAGCGCCTGGAGCGCGGCGCGCGCGACGTCGGGGGCGAGGGAGGGGAGGGCGAGCACGGAGGAGACGACCGCGGCGGGGCCCGAGAGGAGGACGAAGGTGCGCTGGTTGTTGGAGTCGCCGGCGAGGAGGTTGCGGACGAGGCGGAGGCGCAGGAGGAGGAGCGGCACCGGGGAGGCGGGGAGGAGGCAGAGGGTGTCGGCGAGGGCGTCGGAGAGAGCGGCCCGGCCCTCCCGCGTCTTGGCAGCCTCCATGAGCGCGGTCAGGGTCGCCTCGTCTTCGATCTCCTCGGCTCGCCACATGGTGATGGAGGAAGTGGCTGGCTGGAGACGATGGAGGTGGGGAGGGAGGGGTAAGAGGCGGCGGCGGCGCTGAGGTCAAGGGGTTTACTTGGGGATGGAGGAAGCAGATGGCGGTGTGGTTACTGGTTTGGGAGAGATGGTCTGGTCGAATCGGTTCCTTGGCTTGCCCCACACGCGCGACCCGCACGGAACCTTCTTTTTTTTTTTGAGAGATCACGGAACCTTCTAGTGCAAAGGCTTGGCCGTATTTTCCATAAAACTCTTATCTACAAATGTGTGAAATATTTGCAAATCATATGGTGCTAATTTTACCTACAGGAGTAGTACTGTAGATGCTAATTTTTTTCTACTGCAAACTTGGTCAAATTTTATAAATTCTGACATTTACACGAAGGGAGTGCATGCTTAGAAGAATGATGACTGCTATGGCCGAACTGTAATTCAACTGATACTCAAACAATTTACCCAAACAGCCCATCCATCATATAATTGCACCTTAATCCTGCCGGATAATTCGGCAGATTATTCAGATAGTACCTTACAAGTTACCTACAAACGCAACCCAGCAGGGTGCGAATGTTCCACTAAATAGCCAAACATTTTTCACTGACAAAGCGTTACAACAATGACGCACGCAGCTCTATCTAACTTCACAGGCTTAGAACAACTCTTGAGAGGACAGGCCCCAGCTTTCTTCCCCCTTCTCTACCAGATAACCTAACAGCGTTTGCGGTTTTGCACGCTTATTGCAGCCTGAAGCCGGTGCACGGTCGATCAGTGGCCGTTGGATATCGGTGTGGCGGCGCAGTCACGTTTCACAGCATAGAACCTCCGGTACATGGAGTCGACGTGGGTGAGGTAGTAGGTGCCCGGGACGAGCAGGGCCGTGTCCTGGCTGGTGACGAAATCCTTGGCGCCGTAGCGGTGCTCACCCAGTTTCAGCGCCTCGACGAACTGCTTCGGTGGGACCTGCGTGGGAGATACGTATGGTGAGACAGAGCTAAGGTTGAGGTTTTGCAATGAGTAAGGTCAATGCAGTGTGAGAGAGAGGTTGTATTACAGCCCAAGTAATTCGACCGCAATTGAGTATTCTGATAATAAATCGAGAACTTCGTGAAACACTTACGATATGCCTAGACTCCAGCTTGTTGGAAATATCCATTATGCTTGCAATGTTCGACAGGCTGAACGGATGCTGGCCTTCGTTAATTTTGAATGAGAACATTGTCGATGTCATGCCGCTGCCGTAAGAGAACATGACAATCCTCTGGCCAGCCTGGACATTACAGAAACAAAAATGGGAAAGGCCAATTTAATTCAACGTTAAGAATTCAGAAACGAAGAAATACGGCAGTGTGTGATTTATACCAGAGTATCATGTTTGTTATGGAGAACTGATGCAAATGCAGCATAGAGAGATGCCGTATACATGTTCCCGAGTTGTTTCGGGATCAATGTTGTTGGCTGAACTTTAGTACCATACAGGTTCTTCGCAACTTGCTGACAAACCTGAATAGTCAAGGTAGCACAAATCAATTTACAAGCATGAGTCATTACATGGAGGAATAATTTTATACGATTTAACTTTTGTTGGTACCTTTTCGAGGTCTCGGCTCTGGTAGCTTTCCTCCATTGACAAGCCTGAGAAGGGCTCCAATTTTTCTCTTGAGTCTTGATCAACAGTGCTATTTGACACAACAGAAAATTTAGTTAGTAAACACATACTATTAAACAATATATACAGGCACAGAGTTTCTAGCTGTCTAGCTGACCAACCTGCAGTTCCTCAAGAAGTCATTGTAGTATAGACGAGCAAAACTTTTCTGTACAAGCTGCAGATAGCAAACACGTAGAAAAGATTGTAAACATTACAAAACAGATGATTATACATAAAGTGTGTCTGAAGAACAAGGTTCTGATGCCCAAACAGTGGCCATAATGAATAGCCTTGCAATTTGGAGTGAAGTGCATACGGCAAACTGCTTTCACAAGATTTATCGTTGTAATTGACGATGCCACTGAAATGCCAAATGCACAGAATATGGGGCTTTATTATACCTTGTTGTATGGAGAATGGAACACAAAAGAATCTGCATCAACAATTGAAAATTTCTTTCCCTCAATCTTCTCAAACCTGAAAGATTTAAGTGATGGGTCCTGGTTAAATCACCTGGTCAACTTGATAAAACTGTGTAAGAGAGAGCATTACAACTTACCTCTTGCAAAAGGTATTGTAGCAGGAATCCAGTGCCATGAGATAGCATGTCTGCGATAGCTTCCCATCGACCACCTGCATGCAAATTTTTTATCTTGTAAAAAGGGATGTTCACAATGGGAGGTCACACAAATTCATTTCCAGTATATTTCAACTATGTTCTGTCTAAACAGAGTTTAGCTGCATGAATTGTATGAAATGGTGATTTACCGGATATTCACTCGCAAGATCAGGCTTGTAGAAGTCATAAACATGTGCCATATGAGATCCTCGGTATTTGCTTTCAAATGAAATAGGAGCATTTGGTCCAATCAACATAGCAATTGCAGCTGCACCGCCAGTAGGACGAGCTGGCCCTTCAGCATAAACCTGATAAGGCATCAATATGGATCTAATTAAGATGACAATATCAGGAATAGTTAATTTTCATGGTCAAGTAATAAAGTTTTGTGTTCCAGTCACAAAATCAGATGTCATGCTTGGACCAATATGGATGTAAAATGTCAGAAGTAAGAAAATATAAATATAGAACATACAATTCTACTTGCCCTGAACACTGGAAAAATGAAACTAGTATGTGAAACTAAGTGTTGAGAAGTTTGATTAATCCCCAGACATGGTGACATTAGTGCATATACCTATGGTTTGAATTCCAAAACAGGCACAAGGTTGTGAACTAGTCTGAGAAGTTTCGCAGTATAAAACTGGATACTAAAAAGGAAAAAAAATGCATACCGCGCTGTCTGTGCAAACAACGAGTCCATAACGCCCATCCCATGAGTTGCTCTCGACCCAATTAACACAATTAAACAAAGCAGCAGTTCCACCATAGCATGCATTTGAGGAGTCAACTCCTTCAATATCAGTATTACCACATTCCTGCATTTAGAAAATAGTGTTACGGAAATACTTTAGCAAACGAAGTTGTCTGCTTGTAAATAAAAGTACTAGTGCTTCAGAAATCTTAAAACAATGCCTAAGAGTTTGAGAAACGAAGTACAACTTTTTCATTTTTTAGTTATGTATACATAAGATGTGTTAGACCAAGTTACACCAAGGAACAAAAAGAAACGATAAAAACTTTTTTAGCATATTCTTTCTGTATGAAACAAACCTCAAAAATCTGCATCAGCCATGTCTTTATAGACTTGCTCTTGTCTATTACAGTTTCACTGCCAACTTCCAAACGTCCAATGCACTTTGGGTCGATCTTATAATTTTCCAGGAGGGACTTCACCACTGTCAAGCTGAGAGATAATCAAAAAATAAGAGTGGGTTTAATTAGTCAAATCCAAAAGGTTAATCAAATAACTCTGTTACCTAGTTATTACCTGAATAAGGATATTTATTAACAAAGTCTTAATCAGCTAGATGAAATAAACAGGAATAAAATGGTAAAGAAGATATTGGTCAGACGTTAAAAGCGCAAAACCGTTCATGTCTGATTTTGATGTCCAGACACTCACATTATGAACTGTTTGGACTTCAGAGACAACTATAAGGTATCTCCACGGTTGTTCAGTTACGTTCACAGCCAACTGTATTGTACTTGTTCTCTAACATTACTAATAGTTGATAGAACGCTAGTGTCAAATAGTACGAGAGCACAAGTCCTTCGAATGAGAACAGAGAAGAAAGATAGGAGAATAAGTGTACTTTGTACTGAAGAAAATAATCATACCTCATTGAAATGACATCCTCCACTTCAGTGCAGAAGGCCATGCTATCCTGCCCAAGCCCAATGGTGTACTTGCCTTTACTCACGCCATCATGAGCTTCCAGTTCTTCCTGCAACCAGCATCATGTAAATTTTCAAGGTAATAATTTTTTTTTTTGGAAAATACTAAATAGATAATTAAACAAAATATTGATCTGTTAGTGAGATCGATAATAAAGACTGAAAGAGGTTCCAGAAGAGATGCAGACGAGAAGCGTGCGTGCACTAAAGCGCCGTTAGATGGTGATGGATTGTTGTATAGTGTGGCCTCTAAAATCCTTATTTGGTTTAATAATAAAATAAATAGATTCTTTTATGGTCAAAACAGGATCTCATAAACGGACAGGGATCAATATTGATACTTCAGTGGAATTAAGGTGTCAAATGGGATCCCACCTAGATCCCACTTCTAGTTTAAATCTCAAAATGAACTAGAGGTGGGACTTTGATGAGATCCCACTTGACACCCTAAGTGGAATACTACCTTGCCTTACGCGACACAAGTTGAGACCCCACTCACTCGTTGGGTCAACCTTGTCCACATCCCATCCCATGGCATTTCGTTCCAAATCTCACCTAATATATATGATGATAATATATGCGAAGACACTTTCTACAGTCATAGGATTCATTAGATCCTCCAGGTGGTTGGCATCGCTTCCGAATCTTGCTGGCTGCACGTGCACGAGACGAGAGGCCAGCTCGGTGTACAAGCCAAGCCAAGGGAAGAGACGCTTTCGACAGCCGTCAGCATCATCAGCTGATTAACTGTCCACACACAGCCTTAATTAAGCTTAAACATAAGACAGAGGGCCCTACTACCACTCGCACAAAGCTTGTTCAGCTGGCATCTTCCTTCTAGACAATTTGTTTTCTTCCTTTTCGGCGTGTGACAACATTCCCCATGTAATCAAGCATCGCCAGCTTTGCGCATTCTGGAAACACCCAGCAAGCATTCCTTCCCATCAATAGATTACATTGACTTGGTTCAGAATTATTTTAGCCTAGAATTTAATGTGCATTTATTGTTGCCATCTCTGAATCTGACCAGCCTTACAAAAGGCTGAAAGGTGACCTTTTTTTTTCGGGACAGCTGAACAGCGACCTGTCTGGGTTCCAAAGTAGACAAAGCTATCGACAGATAACGGCAGGCTATTTTCTTGAACCGGGAGAGACTCTGTCCGCGTCGCGCAAGCTCTGAAGCCTGAACAGACAAGCCGGCGCGTGCGAGCACTCTACCAACGGAACCCTGAACGAGCTGAGTATTGCTCCAGGGAAAAACAGAAACAGAAAAAGGAATCAGCAACCACACACAAAGAGCGTGCTCTGCTCTTGACTCGTAGTAAATTCCAGAGCCTCTGCTCTGTTTCTGTTTGTTTCCCTTCGTATTTGCAGGAAAAGGAAAATACGGCGACCCAGTAAAATCGCGCCTATGTGAGAGAGAGAGGGAGAGGTTGTGTGATGTGTGTGTATGGTCATACCTGGAGCACGCAGTTGGGCGGGAAGTAGATGTCCATGGCGAGGATGCCCACGTCCTTGACCCTCTCCGCCGCCATCTCCAGCTGCTGCTGCGACCCAAGGAGACGCGCGAGACCACATGAACAAACAGGCAGGCAAGAAACGGGAACAGACAGGGGACGACGAGGACTATTCCCCAAAACCAAATCGTAGATTGGGAGACGGCACTGTACCAGTGAGGGAAGGAGAGCAGATAGGCGGAGGGAGAGCGAGGCGGATCGCCGAGAGAGATGCGGGCGGGATAGAGGTGGAGGTGGTGGTCGGCTCTGCCTGCCAGGCTCCGCGCCGTATATATACGCTGCTCGCCGCTTTGTTTCGAAAAGGATTTTCCTCTTTTTTTCTGTTTCCCCTTTTGCTACGACCTACGACCTGGGATGGGGCTCGGACGGAGCGGTAGGTGGTGGTGGTAATTACGGCTTACGGGAGCCTCCCTCGGTAGTATCGACCGTCTGTCGCCTCGTGGATCCGGGCCGAGCACGTGGGCGTGGCGTTCCCCAGGGCGCCCGATACTACTCATCCTCGTGCGCTCCTCCTCGGCCCCGAGGCGAGGCGGCTTTCGCGCTGCCAGTCCTGGCCCGATGGAGTTCTTTTTTCTTACGATACGAATCTCTCCCGTTGGAGCTCTCCCTACCAGTCCACGCACGCTACGAGGATTTTAACAGGCTTCAGAGAAATCGTGGATTCGTCCAGGTGGACCTCTGGCGCAGCCCTAGCTCACGGCGACTCCATCCATCCTCCTCGTGTTCCACGGGGTGGCCCTTCTTCGATCTTCACTTGTTGTTGGTGGTGGCAGTGTGTGGCATACTATATCATATTAATTGGAGTGTTCTTAATTGGTTGGATCCGGCCGTAGTCAGATTTTGGTGCCTCCAATATCTCGTTTCATATTAATCCGCAAAAAGAAAATTTCGTTTCGTATTTTTGGCCTTGACCGCGTCGAATCTGGTAGCGACGAATGTACGCGGTCGTCGTTGTTTCATGGTCTTGCCTCCCTCATTAGTCGGGGTCCGTTAACGACGAATGTCGTGCGTCCGTAGCGACGAACGTCGTTTAATGCTTTTGCCCTTCATTGGTCGAGTCTGGTAGCGACAAATGTCGTCATCCATGCTTTTACCCTCCGCTGGTTGGATCTGGTAGCGATTTCGTTCGTACTGGGCTCCTAGTCCAAGCTGTTGTCCTAGGTGTTGGTCGGGCTCGACGACGTCGGTGCACGTGTATCCCGCTTCTTAGTATGTTTCTTGGAACACGACTATCAGTTTTTGTTGGAACCCTAACCGGCTTCTATACGGGTTGGATCGACCGTTATTTTTGGATAGTTTGTGGATGTTTCTTGATGTATTCTTTCATGAAGCGACAATTTGGGACAGCTTTATATGCTACAGTGGTCATAACTTTGAATATCTCCGCCATCAATGCCGGAAGATAACCAAGCAACTTCTTCTTGTAAAGGCTAAAGGGCTGAAAACATCCCCTGAGTACTCTGGATATCCTTAGTGCGGGACGGTTCACGACCACATGGCTCTCTCCTTGGTTACTCGCATGATCGCATAATACGGAAAAAACAAATTTTGATGACATCATCAAGATAATGTCATCAAAACCTATCCCTGGCTCATGGTGACTTCCTCCTTTGTGATCCATGGGTGGTAACTCTTGGCCAGGCACATGGTGACTTCCTCCTTGTGATCCATGGGTGGTAACTCTTGGCCAGGCACATGGGTGATGTCGTTACTTTCACTTCTAGGTGGAGGAGCTCCGTGGTCGATCACGGAGGTCACCAATGTCGGTGCGGTAAAGTGGTGTATTCGTAATTGGTTGGATGAGGTGGCGAGATGTTTGTGGCGTTGGCATACTATCACGGAGGTCAACCAACCAATGTCGGCATGGTGAAATAGAGTGTCCTTAACTAATTGGTTGGATCCAGCGGTGGTGAGATTTTGGTGCCTCCAATATCATTTCATATTAGTTCGCAAAACAAAAAATACTTTCATATTTTTGGCCTTGACCGGGTCAAATCCGGCAGTGACGAATGTACGCACTAGGCGTTGTTTCATGGTTTTGCCTCCTTCATTGGTCGGGTCCGTAAGCGACGAATGTCGTGCGTCGAGTCAGGTAGTGACGAATGTCATTTAATGCTTTTGCCCTTCATTGGTCAAGTCCGGTAGCAACGAATGTCGTCCGCGCTTTTACCTCTGTTGGTTGGATCAGCGATTTTGTACATCTTGGTCTCCTAGTCCAAGTTGTTGTCATGGGTGTTGGTCGGGCTCGGCAACGTCGGTGCACGTGTATCCCACTTCTTAAAAGATGACTATGACTTTTTGTCGGGACCATAACCGACTTTTACGGGTTGGATCGACAATTATTCTTCAATTGTTTATGGATGTTTCTTGGTGTATTCTTTCATGAAGCGATAATTTTGGGCAGCTTTATATACTATAGTGGTCATAACTTTGAATATCTCCATCATCAATGCCGGAAGATAACAAACCAACTCCTTGTAAAGGTAAAATGGCTGGGAAACTCCCCCAAAGTACTTTGGATATCCTTAGTGTCGGACGATTCACGACCACATGGCTCTCTCCTTTGGTTACTCGCATGATGGCATAATATGGAAAAAAACAAATTTTGATGACATCATCAAGATAACCTATCCCTAGCTCATGGTGACTCCCTCCTTGTGATCTGTGGGTGGTAACTCTTGGCCAGGCACATGGGAGATGTCGATACTTTCACTTCTAGGTGGAGGAGCTCTATGGCCGATCACGGAGGTCACCAATGTCGGTGCGGTAAATTGGTGTATTCTTAATTGGTTGGATACGGTGGTGAGATGTTTGTGCATCTAAATGGCATTTCATACTTTTGGTCGTCATTGGTCGAATTCGGTAGTGATGATTTACATAGTCGATGTTTCATGCCTTAATTTCCCCTTAATTGGTTGGGTTTGAGGCGATGAATGTCGTTTAATGTTTTTTCCTTCATTGGTCGGGTGCGATAGCGACCAATGTCGTTTCATGCTTTTACTTAATTGGTTGGATTCGGTAGCGATTTCATACATACTAGCCTCTTCATTGAATGTATTGCCCTATGGGTCAATGATGTTGGTTAGGTTCAACAACACAAGTGCACCACTTCTTAAGATGTTTCTTACAAGATGAATATGAAATTTGTCCGGAAGATAGTTTTATGAATTGTTTGTGTATACTCACTACAACACGGACGATCAGACCGTAGCACTTATAGACACCGAAGCACACTCCTAGTCACCGCGCTCACGGTGGCACGGCGAAAAAATCCGCCAGGCCAGGATAACTGTGTCGCGGTAAGTGCAACGACGGCATTTTTTTTGGATCGACACAACGTCATCCGACGACCAAGCACTTCCGCGCCATGATAGAGTATTCACCTCGATACATTAATGAAGTTGGTAGGAATTTATTGCCATGTAAGGGTGAGGTGTGGCACATTTTACTGACATGTTTGATACACATTTCAGCGGCACAATAGTTAATCACGATTAGTGATAACAAACCCTTTTCTAATATACCCAGATTGAGATGTACAATTGTTTAAGATATGAAATTCCATTTTATTACAAAACATAAAACTCATTACATTACATTTTGATCATTATTGCACCCTTGTAATGGTCGATTTTAAAATCAAGGATGATTAGAAGCAGGCAATAATTAGAAGAGGGCAATGATTAGAAGAGGGGTTTGAGCCCCTCTTCATTTAGCTAACCTAACAGCCTAACCTAATTACACTAGTTTTTATCCTTTGCTCTGTTGATGGTGGTAGATTTTTGAGCATCTCTTCATTCTACAAGGACACCATTGACGACCTTCAGGCGTTGACCACCATCTTTTCTATGGTGGATCTGCACGGTCTTGGCCACCTTCTATGAGGTGGATCGGCAAGGCCATGGCCACCATCTTACCCGGATCTCCAAGGCCATGTCCACCATATTCCCCGCGGTGGATATGTATGGTCCTGGCCACTATGTTCCTCGCGGTGGATCTACATAACCCTAGCCACAACATCGCGGATCTGAAAGGCACAAATAATCGATAAAGAAGAGAAGGAGAACGATACGAAAGGCGATCTGTAGATTGGCTAAATCCTTACACTTGGAAGAAAGTTCAAGCCATCACGATGGAGTGGGGAAATTTCTGATTGAGATAGTGGGAAGATGTAGGAGTACGCAGCCGGTTGCGTAGTGGGGAGTGGGGCAAGAATTTGTTGTATTATATAGGAACCAAGATTGGGGTATGGAGATTAGGGTTTCCTGTAGGCCTTTAGTACGTGTGGCAGAACATTATGGGCCGCGGTTGCTCCGAGGACCCATATGAGCCTAATTCTCTGGTCATTTGTTGGTGGGACACACTAGTTAGTGAGAGAACTAGAGTGTGCTTATTAAGTGATTTTAATTTCCGCAAGTGGCTGGATTTTCTAAAATCGACTATGAAAAAATGAACACAAACTACTAAATTATTCTTGCCAAAAATACACATGTGCTTTACATATTGAAGGGAATATGCCCGAGAGATAATAATAAAGTGACTATTATCTTATTCCTTGTTTATGGTAAATGTTTATTTCTTATGCTATAATTGTGTTAATTGGAAACATCAATACATGTTTGTTTAATAAACAAATATATAATGTTCCTAGTTATGTCTCTCGTATAAACTAGCTTGTTGATTAACAAGATGATCACAGGTTTACTGATCATATACATTGGATGTTGTTAATTACGAGGTCACAACATTGGTGAAATGATATGATGAACATGTTGGGTCCGCATCATAGAAAAAAAATTCCTACGATGAGAACTACACGTCAAGATCTATCTACTAGGTACAGAGCAACGGGTGGACATACATCCATCAAGAACTTACCCTCGAAGATAACGAGTTTTGTTAACGAGTAGGAACTCGTGGTTGATTTAGTCGTACCCTTGCCGATCTCAAGATCGAGTGGAAGTCCGAGCGCCGCAACTCAGCAGCGCACCCGTACTCGCATACACGTTCAAGCCGCCGGACAACCTCCACCTCCTTGCTCCGGCGATCCAGCGGAAGCAGCAACTCCTTCCAGACGAAATGCCATAGGAAACATGTATATCGCTAATCCGAGACCATGGGGGAATAATTCTAGATGGGGAGATAGATCCTTCACAAGGAGGTGTGAGGAAGAAGGAGGAAGAGGGTGGCCTTTTATAGGAGGAGGGGGTGCCCCTCCCCATGGCCGGCGCCTCAAGGGGGTGCCCCTTCACCTCCTCCATTCATGTGGTGGTAACCCCTCCACATTAAAATGCCTCTTCACATTCCCTTTTACAGTCCCCACTTTAAATGCATTAAAATTCTCTAAGTTTAATGCTCTCTCATTTAATAAAAATCTTTTATTAAATTTATTCAAAATTTTGTTAATTACTTTAATTAACAAGCATTCACATATAACCCTTGCAATATTTCAATATCACATGCAGAACCACTTTCTGCAATTTCACCCGAAACAATTTCTGGTTTCTATCGAAACAATTCATGCGCTTTGCAATTCTTTCATCTGAAACATATGTGCTCCAAAATAGTGTCCGGTAACTCTTAAGTGTGTCACCCTACGGTTCGCGAATAATGCAGACATGATTGAGACTCCTCTCAGATCAATAATCAGAAGCGGGACCTGGAGATCCATACTGACTCCTGCATATTCAACGATGACTTCTGTGATCGTGA
Organism: Avena eriantha; assembly: GCA_910589775.1. Lineage (NCBI taxonomy): Eukaryota > Viridiplantae > Streptophyta > Magnoliopsida > Poales > Poaceae > Avena > Avena eriantha. The sequence continues at coordinate 13,667,142 of OU342742.1, read as the reverse complement.
AAACCTTTAACGCTTGTAATTTAATCCCTTTGTCTCATTATATAATACATGCCCAAGTTTCGATCATCGGTATCCAAATACCTAGTTTGATATCGTTGCCGACATGTACTCTTTTCTCGTTCCCGTGATATAATATTCTAGTGATCACATCACTTGCTTGCAAGCTATCTCAATGTGATATCACCGAGAGGGCCCAGAGTATATCTATCCGTCATCGGGATTGACAAATTCCACTCTTGATCCATGAGCCTCAACATAACACCTTCGTAGTACTGAACCCATCTTTATAGTCACCCTGTTACGGTGTGATGTTTGATGTTATCAAGATACTCTTCCGGTGTTAGCAATTAACATGATCTCATGGTCTAAGGATAAAGATTACTTCGTATGATGTTATAGAAATATAAACATAACGACTTGATCGTAATGCTATACTTCGGATGAATGTTCATCACATCATTTCACAAATGCTGTGACCTTGTTATTAACAACATCCAATGTCCATGATCAGGAAACCTTGATCATCTTGTTAATCAACAAGCTAGTCTATAAGAGAGGCATAACTAGGAACCCTTTTTGTTTATTAAACACACATGTATTGATGTTTTCGATCAATATAATTATAGCATGCAAAATAAACATCTATCATATATAAGGAATACATAATAACAACTTTATGATTGCCTCTTAGGGCATATTTCCTTCAGTCTCCCACTTGCACTAGAGACAATAATCTAGTTCACATAGTGATAAATCTAACAGCCATGGAGTTCTGGTGTTGATCATGTTTTGCCCTAGGGAGGGCTTTAGTCAACGGATCTGCTACATTTAGGTCTGTGTGTACTTTACAAATCTTTATATCTCCATCCTTGACATGCTCGCGGATGGAGTGAAATCGACGCTTAATATGCTTGGAATTCTTGTGAGACCTCGGTTCCTTGGCATTCGCTATGGCTCCATTGTTGTCACAATAGATCACCATTGGGTCCAATGCACTAGGAACCACACCTAGTTCCGTAATGAACTCTTTCATCCAAACCGCTTCCTATGCCGCTTCTGAAGCAGCAACATATTCCGCCTCCATCGTTGATCCATGTACCACAGGCTGTTTGGAACTCCTCCAACTAAATGTTGCTCCGTTCAAGAGAAATACATATCCGGATTGAGACTTAGAGTCATCCGGATCAGTGTCAAAGCTAGCATCGACATAACACTTAGCGACTAGCTCTTCTTCACCTCCGTATACAAGAAACATATCCCTAGTTCTTCTCAAGTACTTAAGGATATTCTTGACCGCTATCCAGTATTCCGAACCTGGATCAGATTGGTACCTACTAGTCAAACTAATAGCATGTGCCACATCCGGTCTTGTACATAGCAGGACATACATAATAGAGCCTATGGCTGAGGCATAGGGGATCTTATCCATTATCTCTCTTTCTTCCGCCGTAGCCGGACTTTGAGTCTTGCTCAATGTCTTGCCTTGCAACATAGGTAAGAACCCCTTCTTACTTCCGTCCATATTAAACTTCTTTAATATCTTATCAAGGTATGTACTCTGCGATAGCCCAATTAGGCGCCTTGATCTATCTCTATAGATTTTAATGCCTAATATATATGACGCTTTACCAAGGTCTTTCATCGAAAATTTACTGTTTAGATAACTTTTAACACTGTTTAAAAGATCTATATCATTTCCAATCAACAATATGTCATCCACATATAATATCAGAAATGCCACATTGTTCCCACTCACTTTCTTGTAAATACAAGCCTTTCCATAAGTTTGGACAAATCCAAACTCTTTGATCACCTCATCAAAGCGGAGATTCCAACTCCGGGATGCTTGCTTTAGTCCATAGATGGATCGCTGAAGTTTGCATACCTTATTAGCATCCTTAGGATCGACAAAACCCTTAGGTTGTATCATATACAACTATTCTTCAATATTACCATTGAGGAACGCAGTTTTGACATCCATCTGCCATATTTTATAATCGAAATATGCAGCATTTTCTAACATAATCCTAACCGACTTTAGCATCACTACGGGAAAGAATGTCTCATCGTAGTCAACTCCTTGAATTTGTCGAAACCCCTTTGTGACAAGTCGAGCCTTATAGATGGTCACATTACCATCAGCATCAGTTTTTCTTTTGAAAATCCATTTATTCTCAACGGCCTTTCGATCGTGAGGTAAGTCTACCAAGGTCCAAACCTGGTTTTCGTACATGGATTCCATCTCGGATTTCATGGCTTCTAGCCATTTGTTGGAATCCGGGCTCATCATCGCTTCTTCATACGTCGCAGGGTCTGATACGTCCATTTTGCATCACTATCTATGTCTTAATTCACTATTATTCATTGATATATTTTGTATTGAGAGGTGATACTTATGTTATTTCATCTATTTTTGCATGGTTGATGACTTTTGGAGCATGGACCGCTGCAGTTAGGATTCTGATGGAAAAGGTGCTGTTTGGAGGCAAAATTCGCGAAGATCAGAAAATCCGGGAAAATATACGGAAAATCCTATTTTTCCAAAAGACTCAGGATGCCAGAAGATGGAGTGGAGGTGTGCCACAGGGGGCCCACACCAGTCCATGGCGCGACCTGGAGGTGGTGTGGCCGCTCTGGCCCACTCCAGCCTCTCCCCTCTGGCGTATATTATCCCCACGAAACCCTAAGACTCGGGGAGTGACCACAGAAATATTCCGCCGCCTCTACGGGGCGGAAAACACCGAGAGAGAAAGATCTCTCCGGCAGACAGATTTCTGCCGAGGGAATTCCTTCCCGGAGAGGGGAGATCATCGCCATCAACACAACCATCAAGCTGGACTTCATCGGGATCATCATCATCATCATCACCATCAGCACCCTCATCACCATCTCCATATTGTTGTAACAATTGCGTTGAATCTTGCATAGTTCATAGGGAAAACTTTCCCGGTGTTGATTACTCTTTGTAGTTGATGCTATTGAGTGAATCATTGAATTATTGTTTATGTTCAGATTGTTATACACCATTATTCCATCTCTGATCATGATCCATATGATGTCTTGTGAGTAGTTCGTTTTGTTCTTGAGGACATGGGAGAAGTCTTGTTCTTAGTAGTGGAGTTGCGTTGAGAAAGATTCAATAGATTGTTATTTAAGTTGTGGTGTACTTCTTCTAATGGTGTCATGTGAACGTCGACTACATGACACTTCACCTATATGGGCCTAGGGGAATGCATTGTGTATTTGGCTACTAATCGTAGGGGTTGCCAGAGTGACAGAAACCTGAACCCCCGTTAGGAAACCATTGCACAAGGGACGTAAGGGTCTTAGAGTTTAAAGATGTGGTTAGGTTTTTACCTTAATTACTTTCTTGTACTTACGGATGTTTGCAAGGGGTATAATCACAAGTATGTATTAGTCTTGGATGGGGCGGTACATTAGCACAGGTTCACCCACACAACACTTAGCAAGCTAGAGAAGATTAATCGACTATATGAAGCGAAAGCACTTGACAGTCTTCCCATGTGTCCTCGAGAACGTTTGGTCATCTTAAGAAATACAACCGGCTTGTCCTTTGCTGCATAAAGGATTGGGCCACTTGCTGCATTTATTCCTATTGTCTTTTATTTACTCGTACTTTGTTCACTTGCTTTATCGAAAACCCCTAAAAATCAGTTTGCTAAGTATTTGCAGAGAATTCCTGATCCATACCACTAGCCAGCACCTTCTGCTCCTCGTTGGGTTCGACAATCTTACTTATAGAAAATACTACGATACACCCCCTATACTTGTGGGTCATCAAGACTATTTTCTGGCGATGTTGCCGGGGAGTGAAGCGCTATTGGAGAGTGGAACTAGTAAAGGAAACTTCTACTGTGAGTATTGTTTTGCTAGTTGCTTTATTTTCGTTATGGATAATTCGCTGAGTTTCTTATTTGGTAATGCTACTACCACTGCTAAGGTAGTAGATAAGCCACCACCTGCTGAGGAAGATGTTTTCAAAATACCTACAAGAATTATTGATCGTGTTATGGATAACTACTATGTTGGGGATGGAACTGTCCATCCCGGTGATCATTTACTCTTTATACACGAATTATGTAGGTTGTTCAAGTGTGCAGGTATTACTACAGATCAAGTTAAGAAGAATTTATTCTCATTATCACTAAAAGGAAGAGTTGATGAATGGTATATGCTGCTGAAGAATGGTCAAGCTCTGGAATGGGAGGAAATAGTGCCTCTCTTTTATTCAAAGTTTTATCCTCCTAGTGAGATTCATAAAGATCGGAATCAAATATACAACTTTTGGCCTCTTGATGGAGAGAGTACAGCTCAAGCTTGGGGGAGATTGAAGTTACTAATGCTCAAATGTCCCATTCATGAGCTCCCCAACAATATTATTATCAACAACTTTTATGCAAGACTCCCTCTACATGACAAAGATTTATTGGATGCCTCTTATGCTGGATCATTCACTTGTATGGAAGAAGAAGTTAAATGGGACCTTCTAGATCGTATTCAAGACAATGCTGAAGCTTGGGAGAATGACAAAGGTAGAAAGTCAGGTGTAAATTATGATTATGAATGCATTGAATCTTTTATGGGAACTGATGACTTTCAAAATATTAAAAATGTTTATGGTCTAGACTCTCAAGCTATTGCTTCTTATTTTAAGGCTTTTGCTTCCTACATTGAAGTGCCTAAAAAGAAGTGGAATAAGTATCATGAACCTTATAAAGATATTGCTAAGAGTGTTCCTGCGAGAAATACTGAAGTTTATACTGCTAATCTTGTTTTACCTAAACCTTATATTGAGAAAATGCCTTTTCCAGTTAAGGTAAAGGAACATTCTATGATGGCTAGTATGGTAGATGAAAGTACAAATAAAGCTGTTGAACCTGATAAACAAATGGTTGATGAACCTATAATAGAAAATGTGAAAGACTTTGTTACTAAATATGTAGAATAGGGACACACTATCCTTTGTAAGGATACCTCTAATATTGTTTCACATAATAGTGTTATGAGAGCTAGTATTCCTGTGTTTTCTGTTAGAATAAGCGATCATTGCTATGATGGTCCTGGTGATAGCTATATTGTCAAGTTTATGCATGATACTGAAAGCTACTATGAGAGATGGGAAAGTGTTCTTATGTATCTCAACAATATCAAGTTTCCTCATTTTATGCTGAAAGTTTTTATGTCGCACTTCTTTTGCCTTCTTATGCAAGTTGCCTTTGGTTTCAATAACTTGTTTGTTTACAAAATCCCCCTGCATAGGAAGTGGGTTAGACTTAAATGTGTGTGTGTGTTTTTGATTCTTAATGCTCTCTTTCACTTCAATCCATATCCCTATGAGAGCTTCTTCAAAATTATCATGCCCATCTTAATGGCTATAAAGAAAGAGCTTTATGGGAGACAACCGAATTTGTTTTTGCTTTTAGTTTGTTTTTGTTTCTTTGAGTCTTGGAAGTTATTACTTCGGTAATAACCACTCTTTATCCTTTTTGTTTGGTTTTTGTGTCAAGATCAACTTCTAATGAGAGAGAAGTAATATTTAGGGAAGCTGTTGTCCCGAAACAGATTTTTGTGCTTCACCGTAAAAATTCGTGAGAGATCTCTGTATGTCAGATTGAGCTGTAATTTTTTGTGCTTCTGCCCCAAGTTGTTATTTAACTTTCGTTAGTTTTGAACCTTTTGATTTGAGCAACAGAAGATTTTCGAAAAATTTGATCTTTACCTGCTGGTCCGTTTTGACAGATTTTGCCACTCTTGCATTTGCTTCTTTATTCGATTTCCTTTTTGAATTCTTTTTGGGTTTTCGGAAGGAGTTGCTACAGTAGCTTTTGTTGTGATGGGTTTTAGTTGAAGTTGGACTCAAAAGGTTTTATCACTTCACTTATACTAATGTTGCTAATGAGAATTGTGTGAAGTTTTGTGTGAAAGAAATTCCCAAGAAGTGGAGATAATGGTGTAATAAGGAAGAGAAAGCTTTTATGACTCAAGTAATAAGTGTATGAAGATGAAGATATTGATGATATTTAAGAGATAACTTCGGAAGGATCCACTAAATACCAAATTCAGAGACCTGCAGAGTCTGTTTTCAAATAGGTAACAGTTCTGGTAAGAAAAGTTCCGCGAAAATACAATCCAACTATATTTTTGCAGTTTTCAGTCAATAAGGAAAGCTACGAAGCAAAAAAGAGACGGAAACGGAGCTAGGGTGGTTCAC